>CM035110.1:75502279-76102279 GCA_020205505.1 Panax japonicus
GTGCTATAATTAAGTAATTACGTGACTTGTTATTACCCATTGAACCCAATTCATGGGATTTCCAATCACATGGGTTGGGTTTCCATCGCGTATTACTTACTCAAGATGTTGGCAATAGTCTCATCCCTCTGGATGCTTCTTGGACACTCTTTTTAATCAATCCCTTTGTAATCGGATCCGCTAGGTTCTTTTGAGACTTCACAAATTCCATGAAAATAACACCTTTTACTGATCAGTCCTCATTCAATATTATGTTTCAAGCGAATACATCCCTGTTTTCTTATACACATGGTTCATTCCTCGTCCAATAGCAGCTTGAGAATCACAATGCAGAGATATAGAAGGAATTGTTATGTCTGCCAATAATTTCTCAGCCACTCTGCTTCTTTACCTGTCAATTCTAATGCAATAAATTCAGATTTCATAGTAGAATTAGCAGTACAGTTTGTTTAGCAGATCTCCAAGAGACAACACATCCACTTAAAGTAAACACATATCCACTAGTGGAGCTTGTTTCATCATTATCAGATACCCAATCAGTATCATAATATCCTTCAAAACTTAGGATGATCAGAAAAATGTACACTTACATTAACTGTTCCTTTTAAATACGTCATTAGACGTGACAATGCATTCCAATGATTCTTATGCGTATATCTGCTAAGTCTAATAATGACATATGCAATATCAGGTCGGGTACAATTCATTAAGTACATTACATATCAATGATTCTGGTATCTTCAGTTTGTGCAGTACCAATCCCCTTTATTATTTTTAAATGCACACACTAGAGTCACAAGGTGTTCCTACCGGCTCTTCATTAAAGAAATAAATTTCTTAAGAATTCCACATAATGAGTAAGATAAAAATAAACCATGTGCATTTTTATTAATTCTCATGCCAAGGATCAAGTTCATTTTTCATGTCAAATTTAGAGAATAAAATGTTTAATAGTTTTCACAACTTTCTCATGCTTCATATCTCATGTACAATTTGCATTTTATACATGCTTCATCTTTCTCATATTGTACATTTGTACATGCTTGACATCTGATACATGCTCCATAATGCTCATACTTCGCATTTCTCAAATTATATAATTCACATAAAAATTTACTTAAATTATCAACGACTATTAACAATTATTATCACATTGTTGCACGGAGTGTACATTAAAAATTCACAAGAATTTCACATACTACTGAACATTAGCACATAACAACAAGTACTGAAAAACTTGCTTTAAGACTATCAATAGACTACTCAGCTTTTAACTTCCTTTTTAAATTCTCGTATAGCTACTTTGGCTAGACACCCCCACATTTTAAGATACCCCAAGTTAGGTGCATGTTCCTTCCATAATTGACATGGTAAAGAGTCTATCCTTTTATGTGAAACTCTATTAAAAATTGATTATTCAGAAGACAAGCTTCTCCCCACATATTGGAAGGTAATGTAAACTAATTAACATGACATTCATCATATCTTTAAGTGTTCTATTTTTCCTTTCTAACTAATTTTTAACCTCTGTTTTATTTAATAAACATTTCTTCCGCTTCATCTTTTAAAGGCAATGAGATAGATTTGAGTATATCTAAATTATCATCATTGTTCACCATCTTTGCCACATGAACCAAATTAAATAATATAGAACATAAAAACAGAAGAAAGACTTCGTCCGGTTTAGGAAACACAATTCATAAAATGCTCAATTATTTACCATTAATCTTTTAGCTCATAAGACGTGAATTTAGGGAATATTTCAATTAAATTATAAAACCTAAATCACCCCACTAGAACAAGGGTACATGTGTTATCACAATTGGTAATTTAATTCCAAACACCAACAATTAATATCTCAAAAATATTAACAAAGGAATAAATAACAGACAATATTACTCAATTAACATTCCAAGTATGCTATAAACACTGTGAAATACTTTTACAATAGTATCTTATCATCACCAAAAGTTACTGTAATTTTCTGAAGATCATACAAATTATCACAATTAATTAACTATTGCATAATTAAATTAGAGAATAACTAAAATTACCCAAAATATTAATTTTACAAAACTTTAGTGGAAACGTTAATTTTATAATATAAATTTTCAGAATTTAATAATCACAATAACTAGTTATTAATTGATTTCCATGATTAAACAATTAATAAAATATTTTCTGGAATTAAATAAAATAAAAAATCTGTCAGGCGGGTCAGTTCGTGGGTCATTGGGTTGGGTTTGGCACGCAGTGTCTGATTATAAAATTGACACCGAACTTCATATATAAGAGGATGAACATTAGAGCTATCAGTTATTTTGGCCAAAGGAAAAACATCTAACTTGTAATAATAACCTTTGTATATATCAAAGAGTTAAGATGTCATCCAAATGGAACATAACCTGACAACTTTCTCAAAACTAAGAAATGAAAAAGGTCTGCAGTATGAAATTTGCACAAATCATAAAATCCTTTGAAGTGAATGACATTCCAAAGTACCCTCAGAAAAATATACGAAAAAAGACAATTTGAGCCCTTAACTTTTCAAGAGTCGATCAACAAAGTATATATCAAATAGGCCTAAACATGTAACAACTCTCACAGAGTTTAAATAGATACTGTTACCCATCACCAAAACCTTGCAGGCTAATATATTAGTAAACTGAAATTACATATTTAAATTTCATGCACAAGGGAGTCTTTTTTTATAACAACAAACTCACGTAGTGAGAGATAATTTGAGGCACAATTAGCAAGTTATTAAACACTTCACCTATTAAGGGACCCATAATCCTGTTAAGAAGCATACAATGCCATAGCTCTTTAATTATGAGGCGCCTTATAGGGAAAAAGATCTGAAAAGATCACTATTTAGTTTTTGTTAATCAGAAAGGCTACGACCATATGTTGCTAGCGACAACATATGGCTTGCATAGTGTATGTTATACATCAAGTACATGAGCCCAAAAAGTATCTGTGTATTTTCATACCCTCCTTGCAGACAAATTTTACTCAATAATGAGGAGTCTAATAATGGGGCATGAGTATAAATTTCTGATGGTGCATAGATTTCAGTAAAAAGTTTGTTAAGTGGTACAGAGATTTATTATCTTTGAAGGGCGCTATAGAGATTTATGGGAAAATGTCTACCTACTGCAAGAGGCATTAATTCCTCAAAGAAAATGCTCCTTTGTGTTATGGTATAAAAAATAAAACTAATGTCATCTATCTGATGCAAAAATTTTACTTACTAATATATTTTTTTTTCAAAATTTTAAACATACAATTATGACATATTGTGTAACAAATTTATATATATCATATATATGATCAATATACACATATTGTAACCCAATGAATGATTTAATACATATAATAAACAACATTAGCAGAACATTCTAACATTCCAAACTCATAGTTTCTAACTAAAACAACATGTATTTTTGTTAATAGATGAAATCACTTTTTAGATTGTTGGAAAATATATAGCAATATTAACAAGAGTAATTGCTGAATAAATATAAAATTGGAATAACTTAGCTGGAAACCGAGGCGTAACAGCGCTACTGTCCTAAAAAGTGATTTCGCCCCCATTGATAATAATCATAGGTACAAATGGGCTGCCAACGGTCACTCTCCAGGATTCAACGGCGAAGTCTCCGATCGTGCGTACTCACAGAAGGAGACTATGGGCTTGTCTTTGTGGATTGCCCAATTAAACAGCGTATATATGAACAGATTTTAGAGACAAGGAGAAGAAGAAAATGATTATGTGTGTATTCTGCAAAGAACAATTAGCCCTTATAAGGAACGTTTGGGAAATAACGTTGGAGATTTTAATGGAACGCTTGGGAGTTACAACAAGAGATAAATAAGGTATAACGGCTAGGGTATTAACTTGGGAGTTACAACAAGAGATACATAGGGTATTAAAAATAACAATTAGGGATTTAAGCAAAACATGGGCAATCTGTGCACACAGCACTAAGGTTTTCCTTCGTCCTCATGTGCACGAGCCCATCTCTTTTTCATCAACCATGTTACTAAGCTCATAGGAAAAAGTACTAATATCACTACTACAAAATAATAAATAGATAACGCAGAAAAAACGTTGTGGTTTCAGTCAGAAAAACGTCGTGGTTAAGGGCATCATCTATTTGACACCCTTACACAAAGTTTTTAAAACGTTGTAGTTAAGCACATTACACAACGTTTTTTAAGAAAAAAACGTTGTAAATTTGTTTTCCATAAATTAGTAGATGCTTAAAAATGTTGTAGAAGGTATGATTCCACAACGTTTTCTGGATAAAAACGTTATAGTTTAATATATCAGACAACGTTTTTAACCAATTTATACAACGTTTAGAAGGTGTCATTTATTTATACAAATATACAACATTTTTAAAATGTTGTAGATAAAGAAAAAAAAGGAAAAAAAATTGCATAATTCACCTATATTACCAATGCACCTGTAATATGCTAATGCCATGATACATAGCTAAAAAGTCTAAATTCTCATTTAAATTTAAAGCCAAAATGTATCAACCATTCAAAATACATTCTAATAATACCATTCGTTTACAGTTTCAAATTACTACATCCACAAAATATATATCAAACTATCCATATATGCATCTCAAATTCACTTTTCAATATAAATATAAATGAACATGTTACATAACATTGTAGAAACTACAAATGAATCAATGAGTTGATGCCAAAGACATTTCGTACACAGCCGATAAGTTGATGCCACATGAAATCCACTGCTCCTCTCAAGAAGCTACAAGAAAGAAAATGATGCAGCACGTTAGTGAAAGATGTGATGTACAACACCTAGAAACACCAGACTTCTTTGATTAAAATTTTATATCAATATGAAATACACCTATATTTTATCAATCTGATTATCTATCACCCATCTATATATATACAAAACAAACTCATATGGAGGGTTGAAACGAAATTCATTTAACCAGCCTCAAATAGTTGGGATTAGGCTTTACTAAGTGAAGATGAGGAGAGCCCATTCATGTAGATAGAAACATTAATATTATAATTAGTTTACTGACCACCACTGGATCCAGACCTATATACAAACTACTGATTACTGGGTCCTAACCAGGTCACAATAGTGATCAAATTTATGCACAAGTTTAGTCCCAAGTCCCAACCAACTTTGTGGGAAATGGCAGATTAGAGTTCAGGACCTCAGGTACACATTTACACCTGAAACACAACTCCTTCAAATGATATCCATTGCTGGACTTTGCACTTAATAGTTGCCAGGTTTAAATGTTTTTTATAAGGAACTTCACATAGTGAGCATATTCATAAACATCCAGTGTATAACAGCTGGCTCTCACGTTGTAGCACGTTATAGCATTTCATTTACAAGAAAATATTAAAACAAGACAGACAAGAAACAATAGGATAGTGGGTTCAACCATGAGATATGATCCATGTCACCAATTGGATTTATTTAAAGGAGTTGTAAATCTAAAATGGTGAAACAATTACTACTGAATTATTTTGATGATATAGTTGATTCATCATTTTCCTTTTCTTTCCGTACCAAGGGTAGTCAAAGGTAAGGGATGGTCAAACTTGGAACAACATCATATAAAACTAAAATGAACTACATAACAAGATTTTGTTTCTGAATAACAACAAAACATAGGTTAACATGGTCTGCCGGCCCAAAAAATAGGCGCTGACATCATAGTTTAGTGCACTCATAAAAGACCGGGCTCAAGTGTAGAGCAGCCATATCGTGCAGTAATGATGGAATGGTAACTCTACATCGAGTCCATTTTCCACAGCAAATACAATGGCCTAATCAACTTACCCTTTTGTGTAAAATCTTATGCCTACCTGATTACAGCATTCACTTCACAAACTCTAAAACAGAAGCATATAATGCCTAATAGAAACCTGTGCAGGCATAACTTAACAACTCACTTCTTCAGTATAAAATTATATTACACAAAAACTAACAACAATTGATATACACCAGTACAAAATACCTAATAGACAACACTTAATAGACAACGTTTTTTATAAAAACGTTGTGGTTTTTTTTTACAACGTTTTTTAAAAAAACGTTATAAATATATATGCAAAAACGTTATTTATTTAAAAAGATATTTTTTTGATTTTAATTAGACAACGTTTTAAAAAATAAATGTTGTCTATGTAAAAAACACGGAGCTTTTCATTTGAAATAGCTTTTCATTTGAAATTAAAAACACTCCCCTTGCGGCCTTGCCTCCAGCCTTCCAACATCTGAAGAAGCAATTCTCCCAAATCCCAATCTACACGGCTACACCCTCCATATTTCTCACTCATCTTCACTCTCTTACCATCAGATCGGAAAACATCTTTGAAATCGGCGCCGTCCCCTTCAACCCCAATTCTAGAAGCGCTCGCGGTAACCCTACTGTGGATGGCGTACTTTCAACACAGGACGACAACCCATTATCCAAACTGGGCGTACCTGAGCGAAACTGCTACCTTCACAAAATGGATGGCGTACTTTCGACACAGGACGACAACTCAGATTTTTCGCTCAGGTATGGAAATAAAAGTTAGGGTTTCTACTGCTTGAAATAGTGAACAAGAACCATAGGGATTCTCATCCCTGTTATTTTCTGGGTCCGAAAATCCTTAAGTTGTCTGTCAGGTTTGTCTTCTTTTGAAATATGGCATGCATATGTTTTCGTTGTCCTAAGCTTCACTTCTTTTGGTGGTTGTGGGTGGGTGATAATTACACATGACTTTTTTGTTTGATTTTTCATCATAGAGAAGTATATAATCAATTAGTTTCTGCTTTGAGTGGCTCATCTCTGGTTTTGAACAGGGCTGATTGGGTGATTGTTGGATTTTGAGTGCTGTAGCTATTCTAACAGAGGTTTCACGAATATCAGAAGTTATAATTACACCAGAATATAACGAGGAAGGAATCTACACCGTTCGCGTTCGCTTTTGCATTCTGGCTGCTTGTTCTGCACCTGTTTTAGTTTGTTTGACTAGAATTATATATCTAATTTATGGTGTGAAAAAGTTTACTGATAATTTCCTTACCTTCTGATTTAAGGAATATGCTTATATGATCTGGCTAATTATCTGATAAAGTATTAGGCTTAGTCTTTCTAGTTCAAAATTCCATGCCCAACCCTCCTAAAGATTAATTATACTTGAGAAAAAGTTTAAGATTTGTATTATTATTGTCAAGTGTACTGCGATGGAAAATCAGTTAAAACTAGCAGTCACAAAAATGATTAGTTATTTATTTACTAGTAGTATATGAATTTACTTAATATTGCACTTAATTAGTTTCCTAGTTTGGTAATTCTGGTCTTGGGTATCACCTCACTTCAAATTTAATTTAAATTTGTTAGTGGCCATTAGAATAGTTGAGGCTGATATTATGTTATAAACCTTGTTAACCTCAATCTTTAACTTTAACAGGTACGGCCTGCCATGGAATGTTGTTATCCTCAATCTTTAACTTTAACGGGTATGCGTTGAAGCAAATTTTCTGAATCTCAAAGTTGCAGGAATCTCTGTCAGTTTTATCTAGTGTTTCTCTCAAAGTATTAAGAAATAGTTTCAAAAGACACTTTGATGGGTCTGCTAATTGTGACCCTGAATCTTCTCATAAAGCAGATAAATCTACTCAGTCCCAAGTGGTGGTTTCGAACTCCAAAAGCAGCAGCTCTCCTCAGAAACCATCCTTCAAGTTTTTGATTTATGGTAGGACTGGGTGGATTGGTGGTCTACTTGGAAAACTAAGTGAAAAGCAAGGAATTCCATACGAGTATGGAAAGGGACGTCTAGAAGATCTCTCACAACTTTTGGCCGATATTCAGACTGTTAAGCCCACACATGTTTTTAATGCTGCTGGTGGGATTGGCAGACCCAATGTTGATTGGTGTGAATCTCATAAGACAAACAATTCATACCAATGTTGCTGGTACGCTAAATTTAGCTGATGTTTGCAGAGACAGGGACTCCTGATGATAAATTTCGCTACTGGATGCATATTTGAGTATGATGCTGCACATCTAGAAGGTTCCAGAATTGGGTTCAAAGAAGAAGACACACCCAATTTTCATGGCTCTTTCTATTCGAAGACCAAGGCCATGATAAGCTCGCCATCTCATTCTGAAACTATTACCCCCCCAACCATATCTTCCGACCTCAGCAACCCACACAACTTCATCACTAAAATCAGCCGTTATAATAAGTTGATACTAGGAAGTATTCTATGTGTTATCTAGTGTTAATTGTAAATACCATCTAATATCCAGGACTTTACCTTTTTTTACTTTTGCAGATTGATGTCATTGTAAGCCTATTAAGTGGTAGACTTGTTCGTGAGAGAATTGGTCCGGCTATGCTAAGTGCGGTGCAGAGTCAGGTACTTTAGTTGTTAATTGAATAATTCCAGGCTGTGTAAACTTTCACATAGCAGTGCCAGTATTTATTCTCAATTGCGTATATCTTCTGCTTAATTTAATCAGATGGGAGCTATTGAAACAAGCAATGTTGATGCAGTTTTCAACTTTTCATTCATTTTCCAATCCAGTAAAGGATTAAACAGATTCTAGATAATAAGGCTCCTTCCTTAGCCTATTATTCTATTTGATTCCATGATAGTTTAGCTTTTGTTCCATAAGATATGGATGCATTTAAATTGGCTTTTGTCTTTTGCAGTCTGTGGCAACCTTCTTCCTTCATGTTATGTCTGCAATTGGCGGAAACAACCTTCTTCTCAACTTTTTTATTTTGAAATTTGAAAAGAACCGACGATACTATTTGTTTCACCAAGAAATATATTTATTTATTGCCTGAAACAAGATTCAATTCTATGCATGTGTTTTACTTATAGGATTTCGTCACTGTTATATACATGTGTATGCTTGTGTTTTGTTGGTGTTATCTGCTTCTCCCAACTGTAAAGCCCTAGCATGTCTTCAATTGTACTGATTTGCTCGACTAATATTCCCTTAGTTCCAAAAAAATACCAAAGGTGAGATAAATTTGTTATAGTAATTTTTTATCATTGAAGTCGAATTTGATTGTGTTAACACATAGATCCAGCCGTTGATCAGTGATAGATATTCTGATCAGTTGTTATCTGTTATCTCAATACTCAACGGTAAAAAGTACTTAATAGACAACACTTAATAGACAACGTTTTTTATAAAAACGTTGTGGTATATTTTTTTACAACGTTTTTAAAAAAAAACGTTGTAGATTTATATGCAAAAAAGTTATCTATTTAAAAGAGCATTTTTTTTGATTTTAACTAGATAACGTTTTTTTTAAAAAACGTTGTCTATCTACAAAGACACGGAGCAAAAATAAGCTTAAGACGTTAAAATTTAAAATTAGAAGACCGACTCTTTTTTCCTTCTCTCTCCCGTTTTCCCTCTCTATCTCCAAGTTTCCTTCTTAGATCTGCTCTTTGGTTGTGTTCTTATTGTCCATGCTTGTGGAAGGGGGAGGCGAGGTCTCGGGGGAGGAGGAGCCGGAGTGGATATACCAGATCTTCCCTTCACAATATACCAGATCCATGAATTTGCCTTACTACTGCTCCTCGCTAGGTATTAATTTTAGATTTGATTGAATTAGTTTAGATCTATTAACCTATTGGCTCCTCTCCACCGCGGAGCTGCTTTGTTGACTTGGTGGAGGTGATGCGGTTGAATTGACTCTGGCCATGGGGAAAGGATTTGAAATTAATCAAATCTAATCGCCCGAAGATTATCAGTCGGTTCTTATATTCGCTACCGGATCTGGAATTAGGTCAGCTATTTGTTAATCAAATCATTTCTTTGTACGTGGCGATTCTGTTCAATTTCAATTCCTATTTTGTTATTCATCATTATATGAATATGTGTTTGTTATATTAAACATAAATACTTGATTGAGCTTAAAATCTACATTATGTTAACTCTTGAAATTCTCAGAAACAAAACTAAAACCTTGGAAGATCCTCAGCTCTTGGAAGGTCCTCAGCCCATGGAAGGTTTTCTTCTGTTCATCTTGATGTTAATGTGAATTGAAATCAGTGTTGCTGGGAATTACTATGATTTTGTAATTGATCTGATGTAATGTGGGTCTTTGGTTGATAGAGATCAGTGTTGTGAATTTGTTTTGTTAATGTATTAGTAGTAGCGCAAATGGAAAGTGCAAACACAGTGGAGAATCAAGCAGTTGATGAGCCACGGGCATCTAGGTTCACGTGGATGATTGAGAACTTTTCTAGGCTGAACACAAAGAAGTTTTATTCAGAGATTTTTGTTGTTGGTGGTTATAAATGGTATTTAATTCTTACTCACTTGGTTTAAATTATGTGCGAGCTACTTACTCTTTTTATTATGCCAACTGCGTGATGAGTTTTTGGGTAGAGCAGGCGTGTGCTTATTTTTCCAAAGGGAAACAACGTGGACCACTTGTCAATGTATTTAGATGTGGCAGATTCTTCTACTTTGCCATATGGGTGGTGTAGATATGCACAGTTCAGTTTAGCCGTGGTAAATCAAATTCAACCCAAGTACACACTAAAGAAAGGTATGTTCTGATGCTCTCAAGGTTGCTATGCAGTTTTTTGATGTACAGAAATGTAATTCCTTCTCTCTCTCTCTCTTGATAGACTAGTTATTAGTGTAATTAGTATCATTTGCAAAGTGTTGTAGTTAGATTCTGATGAGATCTGTATTTATTAATGTTGTATCATGCTTGGAGTTGTTTTCCATTGACTTTATTTGTTTAATATGTCAATCCTATGCATTTGTTATTGTATATTTCCTATATAGATGTATATTTCCATATAGGAAGTTTGTTGCTATATTATCCTTTTATTTGCTTGAAGGAAACAATTGATATGCAGGGGAGCAGGATAAGGGATGGTGAGAAGGAAACCACATGTAGATGAGGCTCAGTTAGACAACAGAAAATGGCTTTGCAACAAGATGTACCAACATCATATTCTCTCTACTGTTATTTTATTTTCTCTTTCTGAATGTACACATTTTTATTTTTTAGTGAATTTAAAATCATGCACTTAATTTCAGGTTGATAAGCTAAAGAAAAGGCTTAGACATGAAGAGAATGTTCACCGAGCTTTGGAGAAAGCTTTCAACCAACCTTTGGGAGCTCTTCCTCGACTTCCTCCTTATCTCCCTCCTTCTGTTAGTATTCTCGTGTTATTTTATAGTAAAAGCAATTCAAAGATACATTTAAGTTTAGTTTACCAAGGAAAAAAATATAGTATTATGTTATGACTCGTAGTTAACTTGTAAGATCGAATTACCTTGTTGGAGGAGTTTACCTTATTTTGCATAATTTGTCCTCGACCTGTCATTTGATCTTGTAAAAGTTTTTATTAGTGGAAGTTGGGGTTAATCATCTGAATTTGATATCCATAGAAGAAATTGTTTGGCTTGAAGAACAAGTTTAATATGTCAATCCTGCATATCAATTGTTTATTTTCTAAGTTTGGAATTGAGTTCAGTCGGTTATTAGACAGTTTTTTGGGAGTTATTGTGTATCTATCTAATTACATATAGTACAATATGCCAAGAAAAGGAAAAACATAAATAAACAAACACATTTAATTTTAAGACCCTATAATAAAATAAGTTCCAGTTGTTGATCATGGGCTGATGGATAAGCTTGCTGCTGAAAATGAGAAACTGAAGGTGAGGAGGCTGATTTAACCCATTTAATTTTGCTTCAGGATGTAGTCATGATCTATTGATTAAATGCATTTCAAGCACGATTTATTGAATTTATGCATTTCAAGCATCTTATTGGATATGTACTTCTGTTTGATAATGCATTTCTTATAAATAAATACAGTCTTTGGTTAACTCGCTTGAAGTGAAAATTGGTGAAACAGAGAAAAAATATGAAGAGACAAACAAACTTAGTGAGGAGAGGTTGAAGCAAGCGTTGGAGGAAGAGTCCAAGCTAGTTCAGTTAAAGATGGCTATGCACAGGTTATTCAGAAAAGGAGTCAGATTCGTCTTTGAACTTTTAGTAGATTATTTGTATTTATTATTGTTTTCTCATATGCAGGCTTGAAGAGAGTCTCTGACATGAAATCTGAGAACCAAATCCTGTAGCACGCATTGGTAACTTCACCTTTTAAAAGAGGGTTAGAATATCCACCAACCCCGACAACCAAGGTGAATATTTGTTGCAAAACAATAGTGTTCTTCCTTTTTATCCCTCATACATTGTAAGAAGCTGAAAAATCTTACAATAAGTGATTGTTATTTTCTAAGTGACAAGGGTTTGAAAGAAGTTGCAGTTGGTTGCACGGAACTTACACATCTTGAAGTTAACGACTTCACAATATTGGAACACTTGGATTGGAGAGTATTCTTTAAGTAAAATAGATATACTAATACATTGTTGGTGCTTTTGCTGCATATTATTATATATATATATATATATATATATATATATATATATATATATATATATATATACTCCACTTAAGATTTGTCATTTTGGTAATCAGGTTGCATCATATTATGGTTTGCATGTCTCCACTACACACTATATAGTAGGTTCCATGGTTGGCTTCGGTCTTGTTTATAGTGGACCTGGGGCTATTTTCTGGAGTTCACTGGTAAGGGTGACTTCATCGTGGGTCATCTCACCTGTGATGGGAGCATCAATGTCGTTTCTTGTCTACAAATTCATTCGTATGGTATGTTCTTGCTATAAAAACTTGAAACAATTGCTAGATCATTGTATTTATTCTGTTTAATGATAAATCAGAACAACTTGCCTGCCTATGGCTTCTAAAACAAACTTATAGTATCCTCTTTGTGACTGGCTGCAACTGTATTATGTTATCAGAAAATACTAAAGTGACTTGGAAAACAGGAGGCAATGCAACCTAAGAATCTTTTTGTGACATCTACATGTTCTAACCCATTATAGCTATTTCTAGTTTGTTTACAGTGCTCCAAATCAAGGACAAGCAGCTGCAGCTGCAGCACCAATTGCCGTCTTTATTGGTGTTACTGCAATCTCTTTCGTAGCCTTCCCTCTAAGCAAGATACTCTCTATAAAAAATTCATCTGATGGTGCTTTATAATTCTTCTCAACAGCCAAGAGGCAACGGACAATACAGGTTATGGAATTGCATGATCTCCTCAAGCAGGGTCTTGGCCATATAGATGATCAGAGATAGTTTGGTTAGGTAGTAGCTTAATTTTATGGATAGTTTGGTTTATTTTGTGGATACATGTAATCAAATTCACGATTCAATATAGTAGTAATTTATATTGAAAAGTGAATTTGAGATGTATATATGGATAGTTTGGTATATATTTTGTGAATGTAGTAATTTGAAACTATAAACGAATGGTATTATTGGGATGTATTTTGAATGGTTGATACATTTTAGCTTTAAATTTAAATGAGAATTTAGATCTTTTAGCTATATATCATGGCATTAGCATATTACAGGTGCATTGGTAATGTAGGTGAACCACAATTTTTTTTTAATCTACAACATTTTAAAAACGTTGTGTAAATATGCCTAAATGTTGTCTAATACATTAAACTACAACATTTTTAGCCAGAAAACGTTGTGGAATCATACCTTCTACAACGTTTTTAAGCATCTGCTAATTTTTGGAAAATAAATCTACAACGTTTTTTCCTAAAAAACGTTGTGTATTGTGCTTAACTACAACGTTTTAAAAACGTTGTGTAAGGGTGTCAAATAGACAACACCCTTAACCACGACGTTTTTCTGACTGAAACCACAATGTTTTTTCCGTGTTGTCTATTTACTGTTTTGTAGTAGTGACTTGAAATGATATCTGCAGTTATGTGACTTTGGATTAGCTACATGGACTCAAGCACCTTCAGTACCTTTTCTTTGCAAAACTGTCAAAGGAACTTTTGGGTATGATCTCAATTCTCCAATACATTTGGAAAAAGAATCTTTGTTGAAATTTTTGGAGATTTTCATTTAAGGAATCTATAAATCTAATGTGCAGGTATTTGGCAAGATGACATTTTGAGAGCAAGCTCAGTTAAAAGATTTGGAAAGAAGAAGCACAGAACCATCCCCAAGCCCAGGTTGAAGTATGGGATGAGCGGGCTACGTATGTGAGCAGCTACATGTAGAGCATATATGATAGTTTGTTATATATTTTGTGGATGTAGTAATTTGAATTACACGAATGGTATTATTGGAATGTATTTTGAATGGTTGATATATTTTGGCTTTAAATTTAAATGAGAATTTAGACCTTTTAGCTATATATCATGACATTAGCATATTGCAGGTGCATTGGTAATATAGGTGAACCACAACCTTTTTTTTTTAATCTACAACGTTTTTAAAACGTTGTGTAAATGTGTCTAAACGTTGTCTGATATACTAAACAACAACGTTTTTAACCAAAAAACGTTGTGGAATCATACTTTCTACAACGTTTTTAAGCATCTGCTAATTTTTTGAAAACAAATACACAACGTTTTTTTTCTAAAAAACGTTGTGTATTGTGCTTAACAACAACGTTTTTAAAACGTTGTGTAAGGGTGTCAAATAGACAACACCCTTAACCACGACGTTTTTCCGACAGAAACCACAACGTTTAAACTAAATTGGGAGCAGTTTACAGGTCAAATGGAAAGCAATTAAAAGGAAAATCCATCACAAAATATGAAGTAAACTAAAATGGGCATAAACAATGTAATCACACTAACCTTATTATTTAATAAAAGGAAAGCAATGGCAAGGTTGAGTAGACAAGTATATAAAACCATCCAACAAGAAGCCAATACAACAATTTACCACAAGAGGAAAAGTGTCACGATCCACAAATAACTCCAATATTACTCTTTCAAAAAGCTAAGGTGGAAAGGTCGTCCAAGGAAAATATGCTTATACATCGCAGGAGAAAGCACCTAATTCTCAAAAAATGTAGTCCAGTCTTTCTGAAAACTTAAAAGCAGACATGAATTGACCAAAAATAAATTATTCAAACATAAAAATTCTAAACAAGGACGAAGAAATTAAATCAAAATGAATTGGGGAAGGGATCGAGAAATAGGAAAAGAGGAAGATCAAGTGAGTTACTTTGATAATTCTTTGAGGTAAATTGCTATTCGCCATTGAAGAAGCTTCGATTATAAAGTACACTAACAAGGGTTTTCAGAGAGACACGGTTCACCTCCTCAGCTCCAAATGTCGCTTGTAGAATGGCGCCACCACTATGTCGCCGCTACCGTCACCACTACGCCGCCACTATTTCTAGGGTTAGAGGGAGTCGAGAGGGAGGGGAATGAGATGGGCTGCATATCTAAGTGAGAGAGTTGAGCTGGTGAAATGAGAGAGATTGTGACGCCCCCAAAATAGGTATACATCACCCATTCTGAGTCGCCAGATATCACACTATAAAAATCAATTATAAACTTCATTTATACAACTGTTGAACTGTCGTACAGAATATGACCACAGTTAAACTGTGAGTTTTAATACAAATGTATGCAACTCTCATGGTGCCTCGACCACAACCTTACAATGGTACTTTACATAAAAGTATAGTCAAAAACTGTTTTAGAAATTAAAATATTTGTGAAGTGCTCAAGGAAACCTTCGTACTTGGGAGGCTATGCGTCTAGGTTATGATAGATATCACATGTCCACAGAATTATCCTTGGTTGACCCAATAAACCCCAAAGAAAAATGAGAAGATTACTATCATCTTCTTTCCAATGGTGAATCTTCTCTTGACATATAACTATCTCCACTGTCTCCAAGTGAAAATTATATTTCAAATAAACTCCAAGATCATATAGGTAGTGCTTGTAGATATACTCAGCAAGTGGATGTGCACAATCCTGTCTTATGATAACACGAGATTGTGTGTCATTAGACATCTTGTATGATAGTGGCAAAACACCCTTTCAAAGTTGGGTTCACCTCACCCTATTTGGTTCACCAAAATTAAATATCAAATGACGTATACAATACGACACACTTATCTAAAGTTCTTAATAAAATTATTTGCATACTATTTAGGGAGAACCTCAACAGCTATAGACCACTGTTCTATTCTCCTGTTATCCCCGCTCGACTCGGCAATACTCTTATTACCTGAAAGGAATTGTGAAGCAAAGGGGTGAGCTCAACTAGCCCAGTAAAGAATATCATAACTAAAGATAATTAAATTATCAATAGCTTTTGTCAATAATAAATTAGAGATTTAGAACATATGGTAAATAATAAAACTTTTCAACCATAGTTACAGCGGAACGAGCAATCCATTAAAAGAGTCAAATAGACCATCAGGCCTATTATCTTCTCCATGTTAAAAGTCCACCAATAATGTTTTATCCCTGTAACATCAATCAACAATTCCTGTCCACAATCATATAAATAACTCATAATCATAATTGTGATTCTGAATTCCTTTTCGCACCCAAGACGAAGATAATTTTCATCACCTATCATCACCTGAAACATCAAAAATCATGATTATACCAAATCACAATTCCTGCTCATAATCATACTAATAAATTCATCTTTGCACTACCACCAAAGATATACAACTGTATAACCAATAACCAACAATTCATCTTTGCACTACAGGCTAAAGATATACAACTGTAAAACTAATAATGCTGAGACTCAGCTTAATAGTATCACGACCACGAATTATCCATGCACCACGGGCCAAGGATATTCGTGTTTTCAATTATTACGGTCATGATTATACCGAATAATCCCTGGTCATAATCATACCAAGTCCATCTATGCACTACGGGCCAAAGATGACTTTTACCACATCATTTGTAACATTACGATCATGATTATACCGAATAATTCCTGGTCATAATCATACCAAGTCCATCTATGCACATAAGTCACAGATGACTTTCAACATAATATAAGCATGAAGATCATGACAACGATATAAAGAATCAATCAAATGAGATAAAGGATAAATATTAAATATTTATAATATAATTTATCCAGGGTTCAAGAATATCCCAATGTTATCAATCACTTAATAATCTCATAATCTAATATCATTAATATTATAACAATATTTTAATTATTTCTTAAACTTATAAATAATTTATTTTAATTGTTTACACTTTACCAAATAATGCATTTAATAATTCAAAAATACCATACTCATAAGATTTCATCACCAATGTTCAAATCCCTTATCAAAAATCTGCATATACTCTATATAGGATTCCCAAGCCATAAAATCCTATTTACCAATTTTCAACTTCACATAACATATTTAACTCATATACTCATAACTGGTGCATTTTCATGAAAAATACCAAATCGGTCCCAAAAATATTTCTTTTCTGGGATTTAGCAGAATATAGTCCCATATTGAACATATATTTTTCTCAGAATTTTTAAAATTCATTTACTATTTTTCATAAATCAATTTCTAATTAATTCCTTAAGAAATTAGCTATCTCAAGTTTAACTCCAGAAATTACCAAATCTTGGCTGGATCTTACACATGTTAACGTGATCTTCCAGTTTAAATTTCATGATCATCGGAGTTATAGAACTCTGGTTATAGTATTTTTTGTCAGAAAAACATAAATATTGAAATAGTCATAACTTGCTCATTTTAAGTCAGAATAAGCTCATTTTTGGACAGGAGGTACTTTATACCATACACTTTCATGTCCCCAAAGGATGGAATTTTTTTCACAAATTAAGTGGTCGAAACAGCCCTTTTAAACTTATGGGCAGTAGCCTTTTTTGGTGTTTTGCAGTTTTTGACTCCTTTGCTAAAATCAGTCCACACGAAAATCTACAACACCTTTTCCAGTGATTCCACTTGGATAAGTTAGAAAACTCATAGATCTAACTCTAGAACTTGACCATACTCAAAAATTCGAAATATAATAGGAGATATGGTCAATTGAATTTCATGTTCTATTTTCACCAAAAATTTGATTTTCAACCCTTTATGATTTCTAAGAAACTTTCATGTTTTCATATAATAACCAACATAACTTATCATAACACTTACTAATACTACATATACCCATGATTTTCAATAGTCCAATGCTTATATTATGACTTTCATCATAATCAACGTAAACAGATCATTTCCATAATTTAATAAGGAATGAATACAAAGGATCATTCACCATGCATGTGGTAATCCACATAGACAGGTTATTCCAACAGAATAATAAAGAATGGAATAACAGAAGGATTCACCATGCATGTGAAGTGTGAATTGTGAAGAGAAAATAAAACCATCTTAATTTTTATAATTAAAAATAAAATCAATTAATCCTAAATTAACAGAAAATTAATTAAAAATAAAATCAAATTTTATTCCTTTTCTTATATCCCTAAATTTATTTGTCAATTGTCATCATCAAAATTACATACAAAGTGGAGACCTAATTAACAGAAAACATTAATAGTATGCATATTTAGGCTAAATTAAAATTAATAGTAACAAATTTGAAAGACATTTAGGCTAAATTAAAATTAAAAATTAATTAAATTACTTACCAAATAACCAAAACAAAGTCCAAAATAGAGGAGCAGATCAGCTGAAGTGTGAACAGATCAGCCGAAGTGTGGCGGGCGGCGGGCGAAATGGAGGCTGGAGCTGTGGACAGTGGCGACTGGCGAGTGAAAGGGGCATAGTCGAAGTGTCGGACAGATGAAATGAAGAGAGGCGGGAAGGAAGAGATTAGAGTCTAGAGATGAAGAGTCAAGAGAAAAAAAAAAGAAATGAAGAATCCGTCTAAGAAGAGTCTCTGTCTCGCCAGTCGCCGCCCTTGCTGCCTGCAGCCTGCTGGCCTGCTCCCGCCTCCGGCCTACCCCTATCTCCGCCACGGCGCCACCCTACCGGGGGCAGCTGCCCCCCCTCGCCCCCGCCTAGTTTCGCCACTGCGTGCGATAGACTGCATAGACAGGTTATTCCCAACAAAATAATAAAGAATGGAACCAGGTCATGCTTAAACGCACAGACAGGATATTCTGACACAATAATAAAGAACGGAACCAGGTCAGGCAAAATTCGTACCGACAAGATATTCCAACATAATAATAAAGAATGGAATAACAACAAAAATCACCATGCATGTGATAGACCGCACAGACAGGTTATTCCAACAGAATAATAATTAATGGAACCAGGTGGTCAGGCGTAATACGCACCGACAGGATATTCTGACAGAATGATAAAGAATAGAATAACAGAAGAATTTCACCATGTATGCGGTACTTCGCATAGACAGGTTATTCTAACATAATAATAAAGAATAAAATAATTAAAGAATTTCACCAAGTATAGGGGAGTCCGCGTATACAGGTTATTCCAACAGAATAATAAAGAATGGAATAACAGAAGTTCTCTTTATGAATACGAAAGAAATAATACCTCTTACCTTAAAACAAACTGGATATAGGAGTAGTGAAGTAGCATAATACTTTTCTTCTTTCTCTCTATAGTTTCCCTCTCTAGAGTTTCAGTGAATTCGTAAGAAATAATGAAGGAATACGCTTCTATTTATAGGAGAATGGACTGAATAATAACTAAATCCTGAATGGTCCAGATTGATTTACTTTTAAACGTACGGTCCAGATTGGTTTACTATAAAATATTCTAATAAAACAAAATTTTTAAATAAAATATAATATATTCTATTTATAATCTAATAAAACGAATAACTTTATAAAAGTATTCTGTTTTATATAAAAAGATTTTACTATACAAACACTATGCATGCACTATGCATAATAAAATATAATATATTCTAATTATTGTCTAATAAAACAAATAACTTTATAAAAGTATTCTGTTTTATATAAAAAGATTTTACTATGCAAAATACTATGCATAATAGAATATAATATATTCTATTTATAGTCTAATAAAACGAATAACTTTATAAAAGTATTCTGTTTTATATAAAAAGCTTTTCTGTTTTATTACATTAATAATACTAATAAAACAAAACTTCATAATCATTATTATAATTCACACTATTAATCGACCAGGTCGTTCCCAGAAAAGAGGGGACTTTCCAATAAGGATTTCTCCCTATTGGCGCGCAATTAGGTGACCAAACCTCTCATTGGCAGAACTTTTAGACATCATTAATATTGCAAATAATAATATTAATAACTCTGTCATCTCAATTATTGATTTAATAATATATAAAATATCGATAATAATTGAATCAATTAACGTGAGATACTATGCAATAATTACTGTAGCAATGATTGAACAAAATTGAGTAACTTCTCACGTAAGCATCAATAATCAATACCGTGTGCTACTATGCAATCACGCGTATTACTATACTTTTACTACCGAGTAGTTCAACAGTTTTAATGGTAAAACTTCCGCCGTTATTTTCATAAAAATATTTTTGTCGTTTTCTCAATCCGACGATAATTCTGTTATGGGGTCCACCAATGATTGTGTCGTCGTACGAATATTCCCTATTAAAACGAATATTCCCCGACCAATAGAATATTATATAGCAACTTGCATACTTTACAAAATTTATAAATATTACCCACAACTATAACATTATATCAAATTTACTCCATAATATTAAAAAAAAATTCAAGAAAATTTAAATCTTTATTCATAAAATTTGGGATCTCACAGAGACAGAGTTGGGCAGAGACGAGAAAGTACTAGAAGTAAGGCTGTAAACGAGCCAACACAGTTTCGGCTCGATTCGGGCTCGACTCGAAAAAAATACGAACGAGACTCGGATTCGTTAATAATATGATCCAAATATGAGCATTAAAAATAGTTCGAATAAAAATATATGTAGAATCTGAGCAATGTTATACTCGACTCGTTTAAGATTCAAACTACTTGAATTTTTGATTGTGATTCGATACATACTCGGTTAATACATATTCGATTAGATGTTCGATACATTCTCTTATAATATATATAAATTTAAATCAAATTAGGATAATTAGTTATTATTTTGTTTTGTTTTTAATTTTAATTGTGATTTTATATTTGTAAAGTGTAATAATAAATATATTTTCTATTTTTTAAGTAAAATAACAAATTTAATTTATAATTATATTTATTATAAAACTAGTTATTATGTGGAGACTTGAATTCGAGTTTGAATTTGAAGCTCGCGAGTAGTTTGAATAAATATTCGAGTCGAGTCGGATCGAATTCGAGTACTAAATATTCGAGTCGAGTCGAATCTGAGTAAAATTTTTTAAATATAATTCGAATTCGAGCCGAATTCGAGTACGAATTTATCATTTCGAGTCGAATTAGAGTAGCTCTCTGTTCGCTCCGGTTAGACTCGTTTACACCCTTAACTAGAAGGAAAAAATTTTAAGTTCCGTGTTTTTTTTTTCTCCGTGTTTTTTACATAGACAATATTTTTTTTAAAAAAAAAACGTTATCTATTTAAAATCAAAAATTACCTTTTATAAATAGATAACATTTTTTTATATGTATCTACAACGTTTTGTTAAAAAACGTTGTAAAAAAATATCACAATATTTTTTATAAAAACGTTGTGGTTTAAGTGTTGTCTATTTACTACTTTGTAGTAGTGTATACACTATGAGTGTTCCTAATATAGCTGATGTGGAACTTTCAGAAAATCATAAGTTTGAAGCATAACAAACAATTAGTAGTGTACTAATATAACTGTACTATTTTATTTATTTTGTTTCACTATATATGCTTTAAAATTTGTGAATATATTAATCAGAGTAGCATATATATATATATATATATATATATATATATATATATATATATATATATATATATATATATATACGGTCCGGATCTTAAGCTCACCCCCCATTTAGCGACGGACCCGACGACGGTTCGGTCATACAACCGTCGTCTATACTTTTAGCGACGGACAACATATAGTGTCGCTATAAGTATAGACGACGGTTGTATGATCGAAACATCGCCGTGTCCGTCGCTAAAAGGGGATGAGCTTGGGTGAATTGAATAAGGGGTGAGCTTAAGATATATTCCATATATATATATATATATATATATATGTGTGTGCCCCTGCCCTTGCTTTGGGTCCGCTCATGACAACACTATTTCCAAACGGCAAACCGCAAGAAATAGTGCTCCATAGTTATGAGAATATATTAATTATGTAACACCCCAGTCCCACATCGAAAGATAGGGGCAAAATTTGTCTGCATATAAGGAATTAAGTAACTATCAATAGTACCTTCAAGTCATGACCTTTTGGGAGCATGTGGTGGGCTAGATGACCCAAGAAGTTACTATTGGGCCAGTGGTTTGAGGCCTTATTTGGATGGATTTGATTCGATTCGGACTTGGGATTTGACCCAAGATTTGTTCCGGACTCGGGATTTGACCCGGGTTGTTTCATATGGTATCAGAGCCGATTCTCGAAAGCTCGGGTCGGGTCATCCGATCGGGTTGCCGGAGGTGGGGACACGAAGGCTGGTGGTATTATCCCACAATGGAGAGATGAAGGTCCGGAGGTGGGGACACGAAGCCAGCCGGTATTATCCCACAATGGCTAGAGAGACAAAGATCTTTGGGCCGTGTGTGTGATCGGTTCTGACGGGGACGTCAGAAATTTAAGTGGGGGAGTTTGTAACACCCCAGTCCCACATCGAAAGATAGGGGCAAAATTTGTCTGCATATAAGGAATTAAGTAACTACCAATAGTACCGTCAAGTCATGACCTTTTGGGAGCCTGTGGTGGGCTAGATGACCCAAGAAGATACTATTGGGCCAGTGGTTTGAGGCCTTATTTGGATGGATTTGATTCGATTCGGACTTGGGATTTGACCCAAGATTTGTTCCGGACTCGGGATTTGACCCGGGTTGTTTCAAATTCTAACTAGGAAATCGGTCCAAATCAGACTAATATATTATTCCCATACTAGATATTTTTTTTGAGGAACCCTAGCTAGATTGATTATTGCACCAATAGAGAGAGAAGCTACGAAATTCTGGAAAAATGAAACATAGGGAGGGACTGGTTTCACTTTTGCTTGATTTTATTCCCTTTCATGTTCTTTGATGTTCTATTTATTCCACATATCCTTATATCTGAACCCACTGATCAGTTGCTGGTAATGGTAAGTTTCGGCAGAATAATTGGATGATAATATTTACATTGGGGAAGAGATGACCGGACCCAAGAAAAAAAATATTCCATATGGATCGATAATGTAGTCTATCTTTAACTTTCACAAGTAATAATGCAGTATGATCCGAAGAGGCGGAACTAGGGGGGCTAGGGGGGGGGGGCATCTGCCCCCGGTAGCCGGACGGTCGACGCATAAGGAGAGGAGGGGAGGGGTGGTGCTGGGGCAGGGGCGGGGGCGGGGGCGGGGGAGGGAGGCGGCCAGTCAGCTACTGCTTCTTCCTTCTTCTTCTGCCATCATCATCTTCTTCTTCTACCATTAGACCCATATCTACTTTGAAACCCAGGCTTTGAGCGAGAAAGGAAACGAAAGAGAAGAACAGGGAATTGGGTTCTAATTTTTCAGAGAGGTCAGAGGAGCGGGGAAACAGAGAGAGAAAGTGGGGGAGGAAGAATATATTAAATTAAGATGAGAAAAATATTTGGGACATGATAATTAATTGTCTTTAATACACCGATAGTGTACACCCTTATATAATACTCTACTCCAGTATAAACGTGTATTATTAGAATTATAATACATTCTTAAAATAAAAATAATTTTATTTATATTATTTATAATTTTAACACCTTTCATTTTATATTCCGATAATTTGTGAAATTTTAACATATAGATACAAACTCAAGTTTGATTTTTTAAAATTAAATTAAAAAATATTTTAAAATTTAAATTTAATATAATTTATTTAACTATTAAAAATAATATATATTGTAGCAAATGTTATCTAGCTAGTTTATTATTAAAAAGGTATAAATAATCACACAAGAATTATTAAAAGAAAAATTGTCCAAAAAAATGATTGCCATATCTCTAATATTTTTATTGCTTCTTCCTTGCTCCGCCGTCAATAAACAAAATTTTTTTATTGATATATTTTGACCCTCCTAAAAATTTGTTCTGGTTCCGCCACTGATGATCCGTTTTCCAATTTAAGTGACCCTTCCATTTTTTCCTTCCTTAATATATATATATATATATATAAAAGTAATCTAAGACATGCCTTAGTCAAATTTGGCTAAGGTTACTTAACAAAATAACGTTGTTTTGCTTTTTTAATCTAATCCGTTGATGTTTAAAATGGACAATAAAGATAGTGTATGCTCTAAAGACCCGTATCAAGTACGTTCAATGGATTCTTTCTTTCTATCTCTATATATATTGTTAAATTCATAATATGAAAACTAGCACTATAGGATTTTGTTGTGAATTATTTAACAATTTCATACATACATATATATATATATATATATATATATATATATATATATATATATATATATATATAATTGTTACTATGTAGACTTACATGAGCACCGCATCTTGCATGATTCAAGCAAGATCTAGCGACCACGATTTAATAACACGTGTTTCGTCAACACTGGCAGCATCATGTTGTTGTAGGCAAGTTGCCATGCATCCACAACACTATATTGTGGTAGTAAATTAAAGTCTTTCTCCACAAGACTGTTGCGATACGAAAGTCGTGTTTTTAAATTGTAATCGTCAGATCTTAACAAGAAAGGCCGGTGTAAGAAAAACGAACGTCATGTTTTTAACCTCCGTAGACATATATGTAGTATAAAATCTTAAATATGAACACTGATACGGTTGACGAATTAGAAGTTGAGTTGGAATAAGTTTTCGGGTCGGTATATACCAGAAAAATAAAAATACATGACGAAATTTATGAGAGTTTTTAAAAGTAATTACAAAAGATAATAATTTATGATGAATTTTTTGAGCAATTACAAAATAATAGTATATATGATGGCTTTTAGTGATGATTGATTTTTTCATCAATATATTATAATTGTTATGACATGTTAATCACCAATTTTTTTGCGCAAAATAAATTTTCTTTTCGTGACGCACTAAGCCATCACTTAAGTATATACCCTTTGAGTAATTGCATTTAAGCTATCACCAATATTTTAATGAAAAAATAATCAAAACAATATTTCATGACGATCATAACAATAATTAAAAAGATATATTTTTGTGACGATTTTTATTTTTAATTACAAAAAGTATGTATTTTGTGATGGATTTTTTAAGCCATCACAAAACAATAAAATATATGATGACTCTCAGTGATGACTAATTTTACCATCATTATAAAGTATTTGTGACTGCCATTGCAATCACCAAATCTTGTGGGACTAATTTTGTTTAGCAAGTCAACTCACATGTGTTTTCTTTTATATTTTATTTTAAAATTATAATCATGATATGAGTTTTGGTTTAGTGATAATACTTTGTTATTTAGTTTGTAAATGGGGGAAGGTTCGAATCCTACAAATATCATTTGATACAGTTAATATAGTGAAATAAATTGTATGTAAAAAGAGATTCACGTTCTTAACTTTGATCTCTAAAGTCATGTGCTTTTTTGTGATGGCTTGGACAATCACAATAGATTACGTGTTAATGTGATTGTATTAATCATCACAAAATCACTAAGTGTTCGTGTGATTGTCAAAATCATCACAAAAAGGCTTTAATGATGGGGGTATATAAGATGGCCTTCGTGACGACTAAAGTCATCACAAAAACCTTTTGTGATGATTTTTTGAATTTATATAATGGATTTGAGTCATCACAAAAGGCCATTTTTTTATAATTTCAAAGTGGCATAACTTTTAATCCAAATAGAGTTATGGAATCCATTATATATGAAATCAAAATTAGGAACGAGTCCTACAAGTCTCATTACCTTTAGACATAATATATACCGACTGTTTAAAACTCGAAAAACCTATTTAAATTAGTTTTATCGCCGGTCAAATTAACTTTGATACATACTACTAAAAAACGGTCATTTGTTATGGCCAAAATCCATCACAAAAAGTAAGAAAACTATCACAAAAGGCTTACGTGATGACTTTAAGCATCACAATGGCCGTCTTGTATGCGTCCATCATGAAAGGTTTTACGTGATGGTTTTGACAATCACGCAAACGCTTAGTGTGAGAGCTCGAATTTTATGAAATGAAAGTATTCAATTTTTATAATTATTCTATTTAGTAAATGGTCAAATTGATATATAAAAGGTTAAAGTTAAAGGTGATATGTGAAAATTTTTCAAAGTAAACAAGTTGTCATAAAATAATCGATGATAAAAGTACAGTAATACGCGTGGTTGTATAGTAGCACACGGTATTGATTATTAATGCTTATGTGAGAAGTCACTCAGTTATACTCAATTATTGTTACATTAATTCTTGCATCATATCTCTCATATTATTGATTCAATTATTGTCACAATATCATCTGTATAATATGTTATATTATTAAATCAATAATTGAGACGACAAAGTTATTCATATTATTATTTATAATATTGACAATGTCTAGAAGTTCTGTCAAGGAGAGGTTAGATAATCTAATTGCGCGCCAATAGGGAGAAATCCTTGTCGGAAAGCCCCCTCTTTCCCGGGAACGACCTGGTTGTTAAATATTGTGAGTTATAATATTAATGATGAATAAGTTCGTGTTGATTAAAGATGAAATTGATAGTTCCATTGTGTGGGAATTATTAGTGTTAGTGGAAATCGACATTTATTTCGATCATAATTGATATCTAGAAGTTATCGGGTAATTAATCGGATAAATGAACAATTAATTGCTATTAATTCACATGATTATAACTATCTGTTCAGATTTGTGTACTATTGAATCATATTCATTTACTATTAGGGGAGTTGGTGCAAGTTTGATAATACTTGCATGACTACTAAGTTAAAAATAGAGGTATAGATGGAGGTACTATACTATAATTATTTTTTTCACATGTTTAAAACTATTGAGTCACATGATTTACTATTGATTTACTATTATGGGAGGTGGTGCAAGTTTGATAATACTTGCATGACTAAATTAAAAAGGAAGGAAAAGATGAAGGTATTATACTATAATATTTCGAGCCCCAAAATGTGCAATTATAGAAACTATATTTTCCTATAAATAAAAGCTCATTCCTTCATTATTTTTCACCAATTCACTAAAGCTATAGAGCAATTATTATAGAGAGAAAGAAGAAGAGAAGTCTGCTACCTCACTATTTCAGTATCCAATTTCTTCTAAGGTAAGGGGTATTATTCTTTTGTATTCATGAAGAGAGTTATTTTCTTTCAATACTCATAAGGGTTGTTATTCCATTCTTTATTATTATATTGGAATAACCTGTCTATGCGAAGTACCGCATACGTGATGAAATTCTTCTGTTATTCCATTATTTATTATTCTGTTGGAATAACCTGTCTGTGCTGTCTATCGCATGCCTGGTGAATTCTATTGTTATTCCATTCTTTATTATTCTGTTGAAATATCTTGTCTGTGCGGATTACGCATGACCTGGTTCCGTTCTTTATTATTCTGTTAAAATATCCTATCTGTGCGGATTACGCATGACCTGGTTCCATTCTTTATTATTCTGTTGGAATAATATGTCTGTGTGGTCTATCTCATACCTGGTGAATTATGCTATTATTCTATTTTTTATTATTCTGTTGGAATAACCTGTCTATGCGGACTACCGCATGCATGGTGAATTCTTCTGTTATTCCATTCTTTATTATTTTGTTGGAATAACCTGTCTATGTGGATTACCGCAGGCATGGTGAATGATCCTTCGTATTCATTCTTTATTAAATTATGGAAATAATCTGTCTACGTGGATTACCGCATGGCGGGTGAAAATCCATTTGCAGTTTCGTATATTTTACTATACTCGTATGAGATATCATTTCTTTTTGTACTCGTCATGGAATATCATTTCTTTTGGTATTTTTTTTACGAGTTACTATTCACCCAATTACTATTCACTATAGTATTATTCACTCGGGTATTCGGGGTACTTTTCGTGTCAGAGTACTATTCACGAGTTACCATTCACGGGTTACTATTCACCCAAATTACTATTCACCCAAATATTATTCACTCGGGTATTTGGGATACTTTTCATGTCGGGGTACTATTCACGAAATACTATTCCTGAAGTACTATTCATAGGGTACTATTGAGGGGTACTATTTATCCGAAAAATATATTTCTTTTTTGTCCAAATTATTTTTGTACATGAATATTATTCTTGAATTTTACTTCACAAAGCAGTATCATGTTGACAATTTAGATATTTTTAAACTCTGGATAAATTTAAAGTCTTTAATATTTATCCTTGATTTCGTTTGATTAATGCTTATATCATTGTCATCATCCTCATGCTTATATTATGATGAAAGTCATCTTTGGCTTACGTGCAAAGATGGACTGTTGATTATTGGTTTTACAGTTGTATATCTTTGGCTTACGTGCAAAGATGGACTGTTGATTATTGGTTTTACAGTTGTATATCTTTGGCTTACGTGCAAAGATGAACTATTGATTGATGAGTATCTTTGGCTTATGTGCATAGATGAACTGTTTATTGGTATGATTATGACCAGGGATCATTCAGTATAATCATGACCCGTAATGTTATAGATGATGTGGTAAAAATCCTCATTGGCACGTAGTGCATTGATGGACAGTTATTGATATGATTATAACCAGAGATTATTCGGTATAATCATGACCATTGATGATTACATGAATATCCTTGGCCGTAGTGCATGGATGATTCGATGATGTGGATTATTTATTAAGCTGAGTCTCAGTGAAAATATATTGATTATACACTTTTAATTCGTAAAAGATAGTAAATATCATGCTCTACTTGACTCCTCTAAAATACAGTTGTATGTCTTTGGCTTGTAGTGCAAAGATGAATTGTTAATGAATATCTTTGGCCGTAGTGCAAAGATGAATTTATTAGTATGATTATGAGCAGGAATTGTGATTCGGTATAATCATGATTTTTGATGTTTCAGGTGAAGATAGGGGATGAACATTATCTTCGTCCTGGGTGCGAAGATGAATTTAGAATCATAATTATGATTATGAGTTATTCATATGATTGTGGACAAGAATCGTTGATTGATGTTACAGGGATAAAATATTATTGGTGGACTTTTAACATGGAGAAGATAATAGACCTGATGGTCTATTTGACTCTTTTAATGGATTGCTCGTTCCGCTGCAACTATGGTTGAAAAGTTTTATCATCTACCATATGTTCTAAATCTCTGATTTATTACTGATGAAAGCTATTGATGATGTAAATTATCTTTAGTCATGATATTCTTTACTGGGCTAGTTCTGCTCACCCTTTTTGCTTCATAATTCGTTTCAGGTAATAAAAGTGTAGTTGGGTCGAGTGGGGGTAACAGGAGAATAGAACGGTGGTCTATAGCTGTTGAGGTTCTCCCTAAATAGTATGAAAATAATTTTATTAAGAACTTTAGATAAGTGTGTCGTATTGTATACGTCATTTGATATTTAATTTTGGTAAACCGAATAGGGTGAGGTGAACCCAACTTTGGAAGGGTGTTTTGTCACTACACACAAGATGTCTAATGACATACAATCTCGTATTTTCATAAGATAGGGTTGTGCACATTCACTTGCTGATTATATCTATGAGCATTACCTATATGATCTTGGAGTTTGGTTAAAACATAATGTTCAATTGCAGACGGTGGAGATAGTTATATGTCAAGAGAAGACTCACCATTGGAAGGAACATGATAGTAATCTTCTCATTTTTCTTTGGGGTCTATTGTATCAACCAAGGATAATTCTCTGGACATATGATATCTATCATAACTTAGATTCATAGCCTCCTATGTACGAAGGTTTCCTTTAACACTTCCCAAAGATTTTAATTTCTAAAACAGTTTTTGACTATACTTTTTATGTAAAGTACCATTGTAAGGTTGTGGTCGAGGCACCATGAGAGTTACATACATTTGTATTAAAACTCACAGTTTAACTGTGGTCGTATTCTGCACGACATTTCAACAATTGTATAAATAAAGTTTGTATTTGATTTTTATAGTATGATATCTGGCGACTAAGAATGGGTCGTGTGGACCTATTTTGGGGGCGTCACACTTAGTGCTTTTCTGATGATTAATACAATCACATTAACACGTAATCTATTGTGATTGTCAAAGTCATCACAAAAAAAAAACTTTAGGGATCAAATTTAAGAACGTAAATCTCTATTTACGTATAATTTATTTCACTGTATTAATTGTATCTATATTAATTGTATCAAATGATACTTGTAGGATTTGAACCCTCTCCCATTTGCAAACTAAATAACGAGTATTATCATTACACCAAAGTCCAGATCATGATTATAATATAAAAGGAAACATATGTGAGTTGACTTACTAAACAAAATTACTTTCACATAAGATTTGGTGATTGCAATTGAAGTCACAAATACTCTATAATGATGGAAAAATTAGTCATCATTAAGAGCCATCATATATTTTATTATTTTATGATGGCTTGAAAATTCCATCACAAAATACCTTCTTTTTGTAATTACAAATAAAAATCGTCACAAAAATTTATCTTTTTTAATGATTGTCATGACCGTCATAAAATATTATTTTGATTATTTATTTCATTAAAATATTAGTGATAGTAAAATTTATCTAGGCACACTTTGAAGGGGGGTTGAATAAGTGTGGAGGCAATCTATGACCAAGTTTTAAAAACTATTAATTTTAGGCTACTATAATGATTGAAATCAGCTTACTGAATTAATATAGCCTATTAAATAAAATACTTGATGTTAAAGAATTATCTTAATATAATATAAGTATTCAAATTTTAATTATTAAGATAATTAAACTAGCTTATGTGATTTTAAAGTAAAGCAAATAATAAAATCAACACCAAGATTTTTTACGTTATTTAGCTATTACCCTCTATAATAGTAGCCTAGTCCACATCCAATACCAACTAGTATTAGAGACTCACTTTATTTATTTTTTATAAATAAATATAGATTACAAAACAGATTCCAACAACAATTAATTAACAATTAATTTCCCTTGAGCTCTCTTCCTCCTTGTGCACCTATGCACTCTTCAAGCACCTTTGCTTCCCTAAACATGTTTGTAACTCTTTCTCTAATCCACTAGGATTAAAACCACTACACTTAGTCTAAAACAGAAAATTCAATACAATTATAGAGGTCTATGATCAATGCAAGAATAATCAATTTAACAATTAAAGGCTCAACTATATGCAATGATCAATTAGCACACAATAGATAAACAATTAATTTCTTACCGAATACCAGCTCAAATAATACCAGAAAATTAATTGCTTAGCTTCTCAAAAGTTTTCACTTGACAAAATCAGATTGCTCAATAATAACAGTAATAAGAGCAATGAATATTTCGTGAGTTGTGTAATTTTCTAAATAAGAAACATCATTTATATAGCCTTTACACAAGTTACCGTTAATAATAGATATGTTCTAATTAAAAACCAACGGAAATTCCCACAACGGTAAAACTGGACTTAGTCCAATATATATCCAGACACTTTGTTAGCTTGTGCAGTTTGAATAATTCAACACCTTTAAGAGATAACTCTCCATATAACATTTTTGACTTTATCTCACAACATAAAAGGTGACGTGAAACACTTAAAAGTTAAATGACATCATACTTTTCTCAACCAACCTTTAGAGTTCCAATAAACAATTACACATTGAAAATCGCAAATAACAAATCTCAATAAAGTAGCTGTCGTTCTTTAGTTATTCTAGGAAATCATGATTACATGCATACATATCACAATTAATGTTATCCACCTTTTTATTTAACTAGACACACTGATATATATCTCCATGAGTAGTTCAAGTGTGTGTATATCAAATACCATTTTATAATATGCATGCTAAACATGTAACATTGATAACAAATTAATATATGTATTACTCTATAAAACCTTTTTCATAAAATTATTTTAAAATATTTTTCATTTAAGACATATATCAAAAATGCAAAAAATATGTCTTAGAGCCTTTAAATGAAAAATCAATTATTATGCAAATGATCTTACATTTGTTTTCCTAGAAAAGAGAAATTTTCTTCCTCCATTTGAAAATCCCACCAACGATCCTTTATCAACAAACCTGATACACCATCAAACAATTTAGTACTTGAACATTTCATCATCAAAACATAAGGCAAGAATATGACTAATTCAACAGATAGCTTAAATGCAATCACAAAAATGATATATCTACAAGTGATGACTTAGTGCGTCACAAAAAGAAAATTTATTTTGAGTGAAAAAATTAGTGTGATTGACATGACCATCACAATTATAATATATTGATGACAAAATTAGTCATCACAAAGAGTCATCATATATACTATTATTTTGTGATTGCTTAAAAAGTCCATTACTGATTACTATCTTTTGTGATTGTTTTTAAAAACTGTCACAAAATTTCATCATGTATTCTTATTTTTCTAGTATATATATATATATATATATATATATATATATATATATATCTTTTTAATTTTCCTTATCCTAATGGGTTAAATACAATTTACTACATTAAGTATCATCATATTCATGATTAGGAACCCAAAGAATTTGGGCTTATACTTTACTACATCAAGTGTCTAATTTGATATAATTTAGCCCCCCCCCCCCCCCCAATTTCTGAATCTGACCAAAATTGACTGAAATACCTAATTTTTCATTCAGATAAGAAATGTATACGGTTTGACCGTATAGAATACGTGCTAATAACACTTATGTTACATCAAGTGTGACGCCCCCAAAATAGGTATACATCACCCATTTTGAGTCGCCAAATACATGGTACAGAAAAACAACTACAACTTTATTAGTACAATTGTCGTGCAAAATACGACAAAACATACTGTGAGTTTAAATACAATATTGCCTTCTAGACAATATTCACACCCAAATAAAGTCCTCATTACAATTAGTGATGCACTATTTTACAAAATAGTGAGGACTACTAAAACAGCTATCTTGAATCATCACTCTGTACCCCGGCTAGTCCCTGCTAAACTCTTACCTCCTGAGAAGAAAAAATGGAACAAAAAGAAAAAAGGTTGAGCTCAACTAGCCCAGTAAAGAACATTATGACTAAGATAATATACAACAAATTATCCTTAGTCTTCAACAAGGAAAAATCTGATAGAATACAACAGACAACAAATTTTAGATCAACAACTGCAGCGGAAACAACAATTCATTAGAAGAGTTAAGTAGAGAATGAAATCTACTATCATCTATGAATTTAAAAGTCCATCATCAATATTTTATCCCTGTAACATCAATCAATATACATCTTTGCACTATGGGCCAAAGATATTCATTTGTATCACTAGTTGGTCATGTTCATCTCAACACCTGTTCATCTTTGCACTACGGGCCAAAGATATTCATCAGGTAATCATTCATCTTTGCACTACAGGCCAAAAATATTCATCAAGTATCACCATTAAGGACTGAGGATGATGAAAAACATTTTAGAGAACGAATCCAGTGAGACAGAAGGACAAATATCAGGGATTCATATTTCGGTTTATCCAAATTCAATAATACTCCATAATAACCAAGTGTGAAGTAGAATTCAAAAAAAAAGATCAAAACATGGATACAATCAAAGATAGTAACCATAAAAGACATCTGGAAGAAAAAGAGAAAATTTCATTTTTCGGTGAATAGTGCCGTATACGTGAATAGTACCATATACGTGAATAGTAACCCCGACACAACAAGTTCCAAATTTGATTAAAAGTTCAGATCAATACTTCGGCATAATGATATTGAAAGAAATAATATCATATATAAAGAAAATAACATCCCTTACCTCAAAGAAATAGTACTTCGGAATGAAAGATCGGAAGTGATGCTGAATGAAACTTGTACTGAACAGCAACTCTCAAAGTATCTAAATACTCACAAAATACGCTCGATAATATAGAGAGAGAAAGAGAGAAAGCTTATGTTTCTGGTGTGATTTTTAATTCGGACTTAGCCCTTTATTTATAGGAAAATGTTAGCCCGCCGAAGCAGACTTGACCTGCTACCTGATGGCTTTACCTGCTACTATTGCCACCCACTATATTTGAAATAAAATTAAGCACATTTCTTCACCAACCACAAGTGGAGCCCACTCAATTCTAGAATTTTCCACCAAAATCATTTATAACCCTAATTTCTGAAGTAGGCATCTCTTAAAATTCATAACAAATCATTCGTTCATTTTTTAACGGTTCAAAATTTGTGGACATATACCTAACTTATATATATATATATATATATATATATATATATAACATATCCAAAAATCACAATGATCCAACGGTCAGATTAAAAATTATAACTCACACAATATATCGTAAAAATACTGATTTGATTTTTAATACCTCCATTCCGACAAAAATACAGATAAAACACATCAACATTAACTCCTTCAATTATAATCACATAAAATAAATAAATCCATCATTTATATAAAATAAATATTTCCTTATTATATGAATCAATAATTAATTATTCACAAATACTATTACAGAATCATAATTATGACAACCAGACCGTTCCCAGGAAAGAGGGGGCTTTCCAATAAGGATTTTTCCTAACTGGCGCGCAATTAGATGACCAAACCTCTCCTTGACAGAACTTTCTAGATATTGTCAATAATGCTATCTAATAATATTATTCAAATAATATGAATTATTGATCTTAGAATGGGAAATATAGTGCAGTGACAATTATTGAAACAACAATAATATAAACTATTAATGCAGCAATTATTGAATCAATAAAATAAAATATTAAACAGTAACTACTGTAACAATTATTGAGTAGTGTCTTCTTACGTAAGGATCAATAATTCAACAATACTGTGCAATACCGTGTGCTGCTGTGCCATTACGCGTATTACTGTATTTTAACCATCGGGTATTCCAACAGTGTTAACGGTAACGATTACGCCGTTATTTATAAAAACTCATACTTTGTCATTTTCGTCATCCGACAATTATCCTGTTATGGGGCCCACGAATGACTGCGCCGTCGTACGGATATTCCCGACAAAAAGAATATTCCACGACCAAACGAATATTTCCCGACAGAAATGAATATTTTATAACCACTTGCTTATTTTGCAAAATTTGCACATTTCACCCATAACCAAAGTATTATATCAAATTAACTCCTTATTATTTGAAGATAATAAATAAAGGAAATTTAATTTTATTCATAATAAGTTGGGGTCTTACACTTGATGTAACAGAACTGTAAATAATTATTTTATAAATTAAGTCAAACTGTATATTTATACGGTCAATTGATATTAATATAGCCAATTTTGACCGAATTCTAAAATTGGGGGCTAAATTGTTTCAAATTGGACACTTAATGTAGTAAATTATAAGTTCAAATATTTTGGGGGCCAAATTATAAATTTGATGGTGGGCAAGGAAATCGTACCTTACTAGGGTTAGGGTTTCGTGTTGGCTGAGGAGTAGAGAAATCGACAAAAAGTACAGAATTGATTGATTGATTGAAGAGGGGAGAAGAACAGGTGAGCGATTACTCCAACGACACGTGGCAGAACTCTTAGAATCCGAGAACCTTGTTAGGGTAGCAAGGATTCAGAGAGCCTTCTTGAGTCTTCGGGTTGAGAAAAAAATATCCAAATCTCCTAGTCTTCTAAAAGGTCTAAGAGTCCAAAAAATGAGGTCCCCTTCCCAATGGAGTGGAAGGGGTATTTATAGGGTTTTTTTGGAGAGTGGTCATGTGCTAGGCACATGTCCTCGGGGAAATTTCAAATTTACCCTTAGTTATCAGAGTAATGCCCAGATCGTCCTACCCTTCAAGCCACCAATCCAATCCCTCAATCAATTCTCAAAATGAGTCGCCTCCACGTGTCTTCTACCTCGGGACACGTGAAAGATTCTCTCTTTATTTCCGGTTCTTCGGTCTTTTTATTAAATCATAATGCGAACCTTAATTTGTGCATTTAATTTAATTAGGACAAATGAATCCTAATTTGCACCTGGGCCCACAGATAGTATTTTATGTAACAGAAGTGTAATTAGCCCTATCCTAATTGATGTTGGAGAGTAGTTTATGGCTATAAATATGCTTCCTAATGTTCCTAATGTTGGAGAACTGTAATTAGCCCTATCCTAATTGATTACTGTGGGCAAGAAAATCGTGTCTTGCCAGTTAGGGTTTCGCGTTGGCTGAGGAGGAGAGAAATCCACAAAGAGCTCAGAATTGATTGGTTGATTGAAGAGGGGAGAACGACAGGTGTGCGATTACTCCAACGACGTGTGGCAGAACTCCTAGAATCCGGGAACCGTGTTAGGGTAACAGGGATTCCAAGAGCCTTCTTGAGTCCTTCGAGTTGAGAGAATGTCCAAACCCCTTTAGTGCTTTTAGGTAGAATCTCCAAGCTTTTAAGTCATCAAAAGGGTCCTTTTGATCTTCCAAGAGTCCAAGTCTTGAGTCTCAAGAGAAGTCCCCTTCCAAATGGAATGGAAGGGGTATTTATATGATTTTCTGGAAAGTAGTCATGTGCAAGGCACATGCTTTCAGGGATCGAGATTCTAGAAATACCCTTTAGTCATTAGAATAATGGCCATATTGCCCTGTGCTTCTAGCCACCAATCCAATCCCTCAATCAATTCCTAAAACGAGCCGCCTCCACGAGTCTTCTGCCTCGAGACACGTGGAGGCTTCTCCCGGGTCTAGCACATTTATTTCTGACTTTTCTGTCTTTATTCCATTAGGTTATGCGAACTCTAATTTGCACATTTAATGAGGCCGTGAAACTCTAATTGTACATTTGATTCAATTAGGTCATATGAACCCTAATTTTATACTTGGGCCCACAATTATCTCTTTTATTCTCTTTGTGAGTTTGTTGTCTTTCTTGTAAATTTAATAGTTTTATATTCAGTGTTTGTGTTAGTACGATACCTAATCATTGACGTTTGTATTAAAAAGTTATTATCTAACTATATTTAGTTGTGTTCAGTTAGGGTTTTCACTCTTTACATTTCTTGATGGAACCGATCAAATAGCTCAAATCACCAGTGAGAGGCCCCTAATCAAAGTTTATACATTGAAACTTTAATTTAATCGATGTCAAACTTTAATTTCAAACTTCAAATGTGGTAAGGACCTGAAGGTGTAACATGATGCCTTATACCTCAATCACCACCCTTAGATGGAATTACCAGCATGAATATATATATATATATATATATATATATATATATATATATATATATATATATATATATCGGTAATATCGGGTTTTACTAATACAAAAATGCATTGGCATATCATCCATAAGAAGAATAAATCTAATGAAATGCCTTACAAAAAAAAAACATGTCAGTATTACTGGAATATATACACGTGCAAGGTATTTCGATCATCAATTCAAAACTATGATAATATATATATATATATATACGGCATCAAAGGACAGGTTGTAAATTGATCCAGAATGAATTTTGCGTACTTTAAAAGTACTTGAAACTAATCCATTTCATTTTCTCGATCTTGCTGTTCCTTCAGTATTCCTTTATCCTTTAAGAATTTATCCGTTAAGTGTCATGGACCATTTGTCACTTCTTATGTGGCAATCCTTAATGCTTAATATAAATCTGATCATTATATAGAGAATAGTATGGTTATGGTAGCACAAGCTATTTGGCTGTGACAATGGTCCAAAATGAAGTCTCTTGGAAATTTTGTTAATAATTAATATTTTTGTCATTTTATCAATTTCTTTAGTGGGTCAATTTTTTGTCTCAACATTTCTTAATAAAACTTAGATTGTTTTGGGTATTTCTGTAATATCTCAGTCTTATATCCAAACATGTAATTTTTTTTGTTAATATATAAGAAATTAATGTCTCAACTTACAACATTCACAACTTTATAAATTTCAATTCAAAAAATTAGGTATGTCCTATCTTCAATTTCAATTAAAATTGTAAATTGTAATTATGTTGATCATTCTTTTCCATGATATTCAATTTTTCTCAAATTCTCTGATATATTTCTATAAAATTTTAATTTTTTCTAAATTTTAGAATCTTTTCCACTTCTAATTTGTCGTGCATATTGTCTTAAATTAATTTTATTTATTGATTTACATATAATTAAAATATGTTATGAATAATTGACATGGAATTGAGTATATTTATTCTAAATTATTTTTATGCATATAATTCATATGTAGTATTATATATGGAGTATATATATTTAAGACTAGGGATGTTTTTTTCTTTCTAATTGTATTTTCTTGTGTATTTACGTTTTTTTAATAGGATGCAAAAAAATATTCATTCTACTCAATAGTTAGTAAATAGTGGCTTACATTGAAAAAGATATATTTGATATAACTGAAAATGATACGATTGTAAAAAAATAAAGAAACTGGACCTCAAAAAATAATTTTATAATGATTTTAATATATTTTTAATGAACTCTATATTTGGTGAACTATTCATTTCTATTATTTTTTCCTGTCAATTATTTAATTATTTTTAAATATAAGGGTGATCACCCTTGATAAAAATCCTAGATACACCACTGACCACAGCTATACAATTTTCTTAATTTGGAAGTAGTAAAAAGTGATTTTCCCTTATATTTCTATCCTTGCCTAAAATGTGATTAGTCGGTATTTAGTTAAAAGAAAAAACAGATACTAACTAAACTATTTTATCCCTTTGGGACCACGTACATGCATGAGGGGAAATGATTTCATTTCTATTTTCTTATTCATTCCCCTTACAAATTTGGCAAGAAAACTATTGGAGAACTAGTAGATCTGACATGTCTTCCATTTGAATTAAAACTAAGGTTTAAATGTATTCATGGTTCACATATTATATTAGAAATTAAGATGCTAATATGCCATTGCTTTTTCCTTATCGCATGAGAGAGAACTCAGTTCATTTTATTTGAGAGGACTTGTGAAATGCATTGGCATATCATCAATAAAAAGAATAAACCTAATGAAATGCCTTAAAAAACCTGTCAGTATTACTAGAATATATACATGTGCATGGTATTTGGATCATCAATTCAAAACTATGATGATATATACAACATCAATGGATAGGTTGTAAAGTTTATGATCGATACGGAATTTTGTGTACTTTACAAGTTCTTGAAACCGATCCATTTCAATTTTTTTTTGATCTAAATGTTTCAGTTAGAGAATAATAACACAGTGAAAACAATAGTTAAAGAAAAAAAAACAATCACACAAAATACAAAATTTACGTGGTGCATCCAAACATTAGACTAATCCACGATCAATGACCGATAATTTTACTATCTTTGGAAATTTCGTACATCTTACAATTGTAGTATCACTTCCTTACATAACATACCAATCCTATGCTCTAGGAACAAACCCAATGGTAGTTTTATAATCACATTTTAATTAAAGTTTGGATCAAATTTCACTAATAACAGTTCTTAAGTATTTCTTTATCGTTTAGGAATTATATATCCGTTAGTGTCATATTGGATTTCTAAATTTTTATGTGGCAATCCTTAATGCATAATGTAAATCTGATTATATAAAGGATAAAAAACTTATGTCTTGAAACTCATGTTGTCAATTATATAGTTGTCATTTCATCAATTTGGTTAATGGAACAATTTTTTGTCCTCGCCATTTCATTACTTAAACTTGATCGTTTTGGGTATGTCAACCTCAGCCATATACATATTTTCCCCTTATAAATAGAACGAAAAAACAAGGAAAAGATGGAAAAAAACAAAAGAAAAAGTGATTTCCCCTCATCTTTATCTCCCTGCCTAAAATGTGACCATTAGTCGGTAATTAGGTAAAAGAAAAATGAGATATACCAAACTAATCTAAACTATTTTATCCCTTTGGGACCAAATACACGAGGGAAAGTGATTTCATTTCTATTTTCTTATACATTCCCCACCAACAAAAATAGATGTACACTCGAGCGCTGACATGTCTTCCATTTCAATTCAAACTAAGGTTCTTATTAATTCCTGGTTCAGACATTATGTAACAAAGCAGCTATTTTTTAATTTTCCCTTCTCATGAGAGTGTATTGGGTTCTTTTTATTTAAGATGAGAAATTGTGAAATAGCAAATAAACTTACACTTCTCTTGGTAAAGTTAATATTGAGATGTTGACAGGAATGGACTGAATCAATTGTACCCCTTTTAACTCTCAGAGAGGGGCATTTTTGTCTTTTTCATTTTCTTTCGGGTCTGGAACAAATCTCCCAAAAGATCATGAATATACTATTGGTAGTTATTTAATTTTTTATACACAAATAAATTTTTCTTATATCTTTCGTGTGAGACCGGAGTGTTACATTTCTACTTATTTGAGTGTCTATTATTGTGGAATTCAAATTTATTGTCCCAACTCAAGTCTCATCTTATATCGCTTCTTCTATAGTGATGTTATAGCTAATGATCTTTATCCATTTACGTACAAAGTTAACTGTAAATAATTAGTAAATAAATTATACTAAAATACTGCATGGTGGGATGGATAGGAGATGAGACACGAGATTTGTTAAATTTGAAAGATCTAATGCACTAATAACCCTATATGTTAATTATTTCCAATTAAATTTAATTTGAAGGTAAGAAGTTTATATGGTGCGGTTGCAAAGGTAAGTACAACATGCTTGATCAAGTGTTAATTTCAAGAGTTTGGAGCATTTTGTTTTACAATTTCTACCTTCGATCTCTGGCAAACGGAACCTTTGATCATAGACAATAGACAATATATAGGAACTAGTGTCCCAAACCTTTTTCATACGAGTCCTTCTACATGAACATGAATATTGGACATTTTCAAATTTTTTTTCTTGTCTCTAAAAAAATGTATAGTATTCCAACTACAAGAACATAGTTATACAGACTGTATAACCATATTCTTGTATATGTATCTAAATTACACCTAAAACACTATATTTTATAAAAATTCCTGTTAGAATAAATACTATATATTTTTTTAGGAGTCGCAAGCAAAAAAAATAATAAAAATGTCCAATATTCGGGTCTGCCAAGACTTATTGTTTTCATATTCTACTTAACTGTTGGTGGGCATGGCGGCCGGGTACGTACTTCAATTTTGGTGGGTGACACACGGAGATGGTGATTCCGGGCTCTATTTCTAAATTCTTTCCATGGGGACTGAATCTGTTTGCGGGAAGGAGAGGTAAATGGGGGAGTACTGCGTGATTAGTGGCGTTATTGTGTATTCATTATGGTCTATTTGGGAAGCTAGGAACCTTTCAGTGTTATATATGCCGTACGTGGCTTTATGTCTAGGTGTGATCAGTATTTGGTTTGGTGTTCTCTATTTTTATATATATCCAAACCTTTTGGATTGGTATTAATAAAATTACTTTTGCCCATAAAAAATGAATAAAAAAATAAGATAAATAACATGAAGCTTTATATGAATTCTCAAAGTAGTGCATTACTTTCTTAATTCCGTCACATTAGCAAAAGTCCCACTTTTTAAGAAAGGAGAGTATATACCTAGAGCTAGAGGCAAAGACCAAATATTAATGCTGATGAGAAGGCCTAGCTACTTGAGCACTGAATTCACAGTTTCTCATATTGTAGGGAATTTCTCAAGGGTGGTGTCTCCTCATTTTGAAAAGTCTGCCTTGGCTAGCTACTAGCTAGTACGTACCCAAGTAGTAATTATTTTTAACTAGGCATTGGAAAATGACGTAAAATATGAGCCAAGTTGTGGCTGATAAATTTATCAATTTGGTGAAAGAAAGTCTGCACCCAATATAACAAGTTGAAGCTTTAATACATCCAAAAAAGGCAAATAATTATATCCCACCAAGATAAAGAAGCTCGGATGAAAATATATACAGTTTCCTAAGGTTTAATGGGGCTCAGTGCACAACAGCTATCAACTTGAATCTCAACAGTGTGAAACAGGTCAAATTTACACTTGAAAGTGTGGAAAAAATTCTTGGAGATGGAACAAATTCGGTTAAAAGGGTTGCAAGTTGAATAGTTGATTTAACTTTCACCACCTAAACTAGTACTTGAGAGGAATTCTTGGATTTTGCTGTTGTGTAGGGATCTAAAGTTAGAATCCACTTGGTCATCTAGCAATTTCAACCCATCAATTTTTGCACCAACTTTTTTTTTGTACCCAAAATCGTACAGCACGCATAAAAATGTTCATGGCTTGAAGTTTGAGACATCTATAAATTTTAGACATCAAGCCTGTCATCTCCACAAACATCACATATCTCTCTTTCTCTCATTCTGTTTTTTAGTGCATGCAAACTTTCTAAATTTCCATAATTTATCAATGGAGTCGCGGTGGTTTGTGACATTGATGGAGAAGTTACAAGCCAAGGTGATTGAAATTGCTAGAATGACGAAGAAGCTAGGGAAAGAAGATCCCAGACGAGTTATTCACTCGCTAAAAGTAGGATTAGCACTCACATTAGTCTCATTGTTCTATTATTTTCAGACTCTTTACGACAGCTTTGGTGTTTCTGCAATGTATGCTGTGATGACTGTTGTGGTAGTCTTTGAATTCTCTGTTGGTAAGTACTAGCTCATATATACTAACTAGTTCTACTAACTATAAAAATAATTACGCGAAAAAAGATGCAAATAAATAAATTACAGATCCAATTATTTTTTATACAGATGCAACAATTTCCTATATGATTCGTAAAATATTTGGCCAACCAACAAAAAAGCAACTCTTTGCTATGCTATTTATATAGGAAATCATTTGTACAGGAAAGAACAGAATCCATATTTTCCCGCCAATATTTTTATCTTTAGTGTTCTCATAATAGCTTATGTAAGCCAATATAGATTTTATAAGTAGTTGTTCTTATACATTCACATGCAGGTGCTACACTTGGAAAAGGCTTAAATAGGGCATTAGCAACGCTTTTAGCTGGTGCTCTTGGAGTTGGAGCACATCATTTGGCTGCTATATCTGGAAAGACTAGTGAACCCATAATACTAGGAATTTTTGTATTCTTACAAGGTAATTTATATTCATGCATTATATTTATATATATAAATCTTACAAGGTAATTTATATTCATGCATTATATTTATATATATAGTCCAATCAATAAAAAAAGTTGTATTCAAATTTGTTGTTACACCTCGTCTCATTTGTTGTCCAATTTTATATATTGCAATCTACGTAAACTGTAGATAAATAAATAAAGGTGCTTAGGTAGTAGTACGTAATACATAGTTGTGGAATAGTACATAGAAGAGACATACAATGTGACACCAAAATTCGACTCTAAATAGTTGTGAAAGTATTTTCTGTTAATTATGGTGCATGTATTTAATTAATGTTATATATTTAATTTATGCAGCTGCCCTAATAACATTTGTAAGATTCTTCCCCAAAATCAGGGCTAGATACGACTATGGAATGTTGATATTCATCTTGACATTTTGTTTAGTATCTGTATCTAGTTTTCGAACCAATGAAATACTAGAGTTGGCTCACAAGCGGCTATCGACCATTCTCATTGGTGCTGCTACCTGTGTAATTGTGTCCATTTTTGTATGCCCTGTATGGGCCGGTGAAGATCTTCAAAACCTAGTTGCTCTCAACATTGAAAAGCTTGGAACTTTCTTGGAAGGTATGTCTTCCGTACGGGTTTATAAAGTATGGTGACATGCATAGCATTACATCAACATGAGCTGATATGTTTGGAGAGACCAAAATTTGAGAGAAAACGTAGGAAAAGGAAAAAAAAAACATAGGGAGCTTTTTTTTAAACCATTTATTATATAATATTTTATATGAATTGAATTATTATTATTTTAGAATTATGAATTATGAATTATTATTATTATTTTAGAATTATGAATTATGAATTATTAGATTATTTTAGAATTGAATTATTATTATTTATTATATAATATTTATTATATATTTTATTTTCAGACGCGTATCTTAATTCAGCACATTATATGATCAGTACCACTTGATGAAACCTACTTAATATGGTTGTTGGTTTTAACATTAGCACTTACCATTAATTAACATAAGATTTTGCAGGATTTGGAGACGAATATTTCAAAACATCGGAGGAAGAACAACTCAAGGATAATACGGCATCATTTATGCTGGGTTACAAAAGTGTTCTTAATTCAAAGAGCACTGAGGAAACACTGGTGAGTTCATTTCTCTAAGTTTTCATCTTTATGTGAAGAATAATAAAATGTAAGACGTACGTATTTCCTTGATTTGGCATGCAGGCTAACTTTGCAAGATGGGAGCCAGGTCATGGGCAGTTCATGTATTGCCACCCTTGGAAACAATACCTGATAGTTGGTGCTTTAACTCGCCAATGTGCCTACCGCATTGAAGCTCTTAATGGCTTTCTCAACTCGGATAAACAAGTACTGTATGGAAACTTTATCCACGTTCAATCTAGATATAGACAAATTTTAATGTGTTACGGTTTCACAAAAAAAATAGTCGCATATTGAAAATTAAAATAACTGTGCTAAACTTAAAATTCAAAATTGACAAGCTTAACAACACTTTTGTGACATTTTAAATTTTGAAAAGTGAACTCCAATCCTTATGTTTCGTTTGTGATTTTGGAAGGATGAGATGAGAAGCGAAAGTATAGAAGGGGAAGGGATGAGAAAGAAATGTTTGTGAGTTAGAAAGGAAGTAAAGGTGTATGAGATTTTAATTATATACTTTTTTTTGCGAGTTTAGGAGGGAAGGGAATGAAAAATATTTTTATTTTTAAACCGCACTATATATTAACTTTACATATTAATATAATAAATGACATGATTTATTTTGAAAAGTTATTTTAGGTAATATAAAATATTTAACTTTCTCATCCTTTCTCATCACTCCAAATCCTCCTACTTTTGGGAGGAAAGTTTTGAGCCAAAAATAAAATCAACTTTACCTTCAAATCCCTTCACTTTCTCCTTAAAAAAACTCACAAATATAAAATTTAAAGAAATTTTAATTTTTTTCCCTTCCTTTCCTCTTAAAAAAAAACTGGAACACATTAGTTCAATATATTGACATTACAATTAATTGAAGTGGACGTGACAACCTCATGTAATGCCACATCTGGAAATCCAGCGAGTATCGAAAGGTTTAATGTTTAAAATTTAAAAACTTTAAAATTCAATCTCTTAAACAGTAAAAATTAAGTTTACTTCATACTTTTATGAAAGGTAAATGCTCAAAAGTGTTTTTAAGCCAAATTGACATGATTTAATATAATTTTAATAAATATAATCGTTAATATTATTATTGTATTGCTTTAAAAATTAATTAAATTCATATTAATTTTAAATTTAAGGATCCGTTTAGAGTAAAATTGACATCAACTTCACCCTAGTAAATTTCATAATTTGGTATTGCATTGGTTATAGAAAATGTTTCAAAAAGTTCTATAGCTTTTTATGCATTGGTTAATCTAACATTTTTTATAATTAATGCAATGAAATACTATATGAATTAACTTACTACGGTAAAGTTGCCATAACCGGATCCAATCTTCCACATTCAAAAAGTCAAAATGTTAGTTAATTGGTCAATAGAGCACTGACACGCAAGCGAGCCGGTATGTGTGTCAGCATTCTATTCACCAACTTACTAAAAAATAAATTTCATGCCAACCGGATCCTAAACGTAAATCTTTAGTGGATAAAGCATCTGAAATCATATCATGAACTTTGGAACAAGCGGTATAATATATATATCAATATATAGACAAAATAATACAGCAATGTATAGTAAAAGAAAAGGTTATTGAAAATTTTCTCGTATCAATGCAGATGCCTGAAGAAATCCGTCGAAAAGTTAAGGATATATTCACAAAAACAAGCTTGGATTCTGGGAAAGCAATGAAAGAACTAGCTATTGCTATCAAAACAATGACTACACCATCTTCTTCTGATAATTCCCATATTGCAAACTCAAAAATGGCAGCAGAAACCCTCAAATCCCTACTAAAATCAGACTTATGGAAAGACGTTGAATTCGTTCAAGTGATGCCAGTTGCCACATTAGCATCTGTACTAATCGAAATAATAATTTGCGTCGAAAAAATTACAGAATCGGTGCATGAACTTGCTTTGCTTGCACAATTCAAGAATGTAGACTTGCCAGTTAAGAGTTATTGTCCTGAAGTACTTGTGAATATTATGGTTAATGGATCAGCTGCAGCCAGCTAATTCAGAACATGGAATTTCCTCCGGTTCAAGGAATAGTTGACACAAGGAAATGTAAATAAATGTTGCTAAGAGTTATTGTGAGAATGGGTATATTGAGCTAAAAGCTCATTCTTTTTCATTTTTCTTTATGTTCGGATCTGAATATTGAAGTTAAGTAAAAGTTCCTTCTACTTTCTATCCATTTTTGATTCGCGCGCTAAGTACTAAATGACGCTAAAAATTAATTAGTTTTCACTTTTATTTATTTATTTTAAAAAAAACAAATATATATATATATATATATATATATATATATATATATATAGAGAGAGAGAGAGAGAGATGTGTTTTTGTTTGTCTGAGAGAGAGAGTAATGATTTATAGCAAATGGTTGATATGAACAATCACATTTATCATGGTCCAATGCGAGATTTAATAGACAAGATTAATAGAAATTAAACCAATTCCACTACTAAGAAGAGCGGTAGGCAAAAAAACATAGGATACCAGCCTCTACTCGTAGTAGAGTTAGGAAGGAATATTAATTTAATGTATTTACTTGTAATGTAATTGATATTAATTAAATTGAATTATTTTATAATATAGATTTTAAATTTTAAATAATTAAACTGTCACAATAATTGATAATGTTAAATTTTATTATTTAAAAAAATTATATATATAAATAAATATATTGAATATAATTGACAATGTTAAATTTTATTATTAAAAAAATTATTTATACTGTTTGTCGAATTTGGTTATAAACAATTTACGTACAAATATACGATCAACAAGTAATATAATACTAATTAGAGTGTCGATCCCACGAGGAATATGCTAATAATATTAACCAAATACTAATTTTGTATCAATTCAATCTTATTTAAACTAATGAATTAAAATTATAAAACCAAACTGAATTAAATAAAACTAAACTACGTACTAAGCAAGGATGTAAACCAGATTTAAAAGTAATTAAGATTACAATTTCCCCCAATGCTTCATCTAAATACCTTAACTCTCTTTTTAATTAATTAATCATAAATCGTTAACCGAGAATTCACAAATATTATTTAACAAACCTATTCCGATGGTTAGATAAAAATATCCCTTCTAATTAAATCATTATATTCCTATGTGAAATAACTTGGAACATAAAGCATATATAGTTATATTCTTATCCTATACAAAAATCATGATATTTAATCAAGAACACAAATTATCATATCTCAATTTAACTCTAGAATTCATCTTCCAATTGCATCTAAGTTATCACAATAATTTCTAACTAGGCAATCATATATACATAAGCACAAAATATGATAAACAATTTATATATGATCAACAATAACCAAAATGAGAGAATCAATTTATAGTAAACATTGGGTTCCATTATAATCTAATTAATTAAAAAGTTAGTTCATAACAAAGTTCAAGAACGTCATCATGCATAAATCCAAAGAACATCTTGAGATTACAAAAATTAAAGAAAAAAGAAGAGATGAAAATATGTGCAACCTCTCTTAATCTCCACACTTAGCCTCTAACTGCTCTCCTTCGCCCTCTTGAAAATCTGACGAAGAATCCTAGTTTAGATGTGTGTTAGTGTTATGATGCGTTAATCTCCCTTTATATTATCATCCTTCACGTGTATTTATAGGCCTCTTTCTTAGCTTGGTAGATTTTGAATCCAATTTAAAGCAAATAAAGCAAGTCCCAAATTAAATATAATAGCTAGCATAACACGCCTAGAAAGCCTTCAGCCCACGCGAAGCAATGTCGCGGCTCTACTCGGCAGCGTTGTGGCGCTAATTTTCTACCCCCACAACATCATGGCGCTGGTTATGATTTTTGGACTATGACGATGGTAATTCTGTCGCCATAGATTAATCAAGTTTGCTCATTTCTTGCCTATACAAGAAACTTATTTACTTGAACGTCTTACTCATATATACTTAAATGAGATTGTAAGACTGCATGGTATGCCAGTATCCATAGTTTCTGATCGAGACCCTAGATTCACTTCACGATTTTGGGTCAGCTTGCAAAAAGCTATGGACACTTCACGATTTTGGGTTAGTTTGCAGTTTCGTATATTTTCATACTCGTATGGGATGTCATTTCTTTTGTACTCGTCAAGGATATCGTTTTCTTTCATATTTCTCCATTTATGGTACACAATTTTTTTTTTGTTTTCATAACCTTATTATTAAATGGTGAAAATCCCTGAAATTAGTAAAATATCCTTAATAGTTTGCGCTTCATCTAATATCATTTCATTGGACTATTGGTTTAAACTTTTTTATTAAATTTTAATCTATTCATCCGGGGTACTATTCATGTAGGAGTACTATTCATGACGGAATTTAGTTTATTTTCCTTTTCCAAATTATCTTTAAAATTCAAATCTTAAATATCATTCTTGAATTTTACTCCACAATTAGTGATTATGTTAACAATTTGGACATTCTTGAACTACGAATAAATTAAGTTATAAATATCTAATATTTATCCTTGATCTCACTCGATTCATTTTTTATATCATTGTCATCATCATCATGCTTATATTGTGGTGAAAGTCATCTTTTGTTCGCAGTGCAAAGATAGATTATTGTTTGGTATGATTATGACTAGGAATTGTGTATTGGTATAATCATGACCTTTAATGTTACAGATAAAGGTTTGTGGTGAAAGTCCTCTTTGGCCCGTAGTGCATAGATAATTCGTTGATTTGAAATAATTAGTGATTAGTGTTACATGGATAAAATACCGATGATCGACTTTTAAATCATAGAAGATATATAGTAGACATCATGCTCTACTTGACTCTTCTAATGGATTGCTATTTCCGCTGTAGTTGTTGATCTAAAACTTATTGTCTATTGTATTCTATCAGATTTTTCACTGTTGAGGACTAAGAATAATTTATTCTTCAGCATCTTAGTTATAATATTCTTTATTGGGCTGGTTGAGCTCACCCTTTTCTTTCATTGTTCTATTCAGGAAATGAGAATATAGATGTGACTAGTTGGAAAATGGAGCGATGGTCCGAGATAGTCTATAGAAGCTTTCACGATAGTGTGAAATTAATGTAAATAGGACTTTATTTGAGTTTGAGTATTGTCTACGTACAATATTTATATTAAAACTCACAGTATGTGTGGTCGTATTTTGCTCAACAGTTGAATAGTTGTAAATAGGAAAGTTTGTATTTGAATTCTATAGTATATATTTGACGACTCAAAATAGGTTGTATGAATCTATTTTGAAGGCGTCACACTAAACCCCGTCGCTATAGACTCCAGTGGTGCTCTTTTAGCTATAATTTTGAATATTTTTTCTTCCAAGCATCATCTTCAATGACTAACTTTCATTATCCTACTAAATAAAATAAAAACACATAAAAGTAACAAAAAATACTTAAAAACTCAAAAAGTATTAAACTAAAAATACTCAATTTATAGGAATAAAATTCACTCATCAAATACCCTCAATTTTAAATATTTTTTTGTCCTCTAGCAAAACACTAAGAACAAAAACTAAAAAAAAAACTAAATCTAAGTAGCAAATACCTTGAGCAACTAATCAACTCGAATTTAAAAATGTCTTCAAAGATTTCTTTAAACAATAACTCAAGCAAAATTTCAAGAACATGCAAAGTCTAAAATTTCAACACATTCAGCATTTTCACAACTACTCATGATCCTTTATGTGCGTGTATGCATCCAAATGTTCAAATAAGTCATAACTCATATAAGATTATATAATCACATACTTTATAAAAGATTTTCAATATCAACTCTAAACAACTTACTTATCACATGAATCTTTGCTAGTGAAGACAACACATAAATTAGGGAATCAAAAGAATTTTTGTTTTGTTTTGTTTTGTTTTCTATTTTTTTCTTTTTTATTTCCCTTCTCAAGTATTAAACTCTTTTTATTCTTCTTTTTCTAGTGAGTTCATTTTATGCTCCATCTCATTTGTATTAAAAAAGTGCGTTTTACACTCCATCTCGTTTCATGTATTTATGAGTGAGTGCATTTACACTCCATCTCAACCCACCACATGATGCAATTAATCGAAGGTTCTTCAAATTTTTTAAATAATCCAAAATATCTCCAAAACTTATGTTAATGCCTACATTTTTCTTCAATTGATGCTCAATTAAATTTGAAAAGTTTCAATGATATCTCGTCCCACAAACATTTAATCATATAAAATTTTTGTAAGTCCCAACCAGCTAACAGATGGATATGTGCTTTCTCAAGTGCAAAAGTATCATAAAAAGTGTAAAACTAACTAATAAGTCAAAATATAGACTAAGCATGTTTCTCAATTCCAAAAGGGTTATTTTTTTATCAGCCATCATCAAATAATATCAATCTATTGCTCAAGAACATAACTAACTAAAATTCAACTCTAATATATAACATAATATGCTCAAGTACAAAATAAAATAAAACAAATTTAAACACATCCCCAAACTTAAACTAGACATTTTTCTCAATGACTAAGATAAAAAAAATTAAAATTAAGGACTTTCCTGAGAACCGGCATATTGGCCACATTAGCGTTCTCATCTAGTGAATTTAGAGCGTTTTTTGAATCGTTCAATACTTGGATTTGAAAACAATTGATACAACTAATTAAAATGCAAATACAATGAATAAACTAAAATGCATTCTAATAAAAACACAAAGTAAACTTGGGTTGCCTCCCAAAAAACGTTTGGTTTAGAGTCGTCAGTCCGACTATTCAATTCTCTATCCAATTCCCCTTCAAAAATTGATTAACGTATTTATCAGGTGCAAGTTAGCATTTGTTGACTCCTTCAATCTTAGATGATGATTGACATGTTGCCCACTGCTCTCACTCCACTATGGCTTCACATTTATGCTGGCTCACATGTCACATGAAGTTCTGCTGACGAAATGACTACTAATTAATTATGCAAAGGATTGTAAAGTTTTCCTTTGATGGAAAATGTAATTCCATGAATATTTATAAGGCTCGAAAATATAATCATATATGATTAGAGGTTAATTTTAGTGATCTAAACTGTGTTATGTGATTTTATGGTAACGATGAAATATATCTAAAAATATATTTTCAGGGGAAAACGCAAAAAACGTCGTGATTAAAAAAAATTCACTGACAAGCTTGGGGACATATCCATAATGACAAGCTACTTTTTGTGCTTCGAGGTTAAGTAACTTGCAAGTTACTTAGGAAAAACTTTAAACAAGCTACTTGGATTAAAACCCTAATCAAACTAGTGAAAATCCTAATTAGGGTTAAGTTAAAATAGGCTATAAAACCAATCCAAGTGAAACTTTTGGACCAATCACAACCAAGAGAAACTTAAACGAAACCACAACTAACCAATAGAAATTAAGGTCAAGGATTTAGGTCCAAGTGAAATGTCGTCAACCAATCAAAACCATGATCTAATTGAAGAAAACCATAATCCTTGTGAACAAAATCAACCCAAGCTTGTCAAGCATGTCGTCATGCACCTAAGCTAGATATTTAGGAGGCAAACATGTTAAAATGTCCATACAACCCTAACCATGTTAGCCTATAAATACAAGCCTCCATCTATTATTTAATTTTACGAAATATACACTCCAAACACTCCCAAACCAAGCTAGAATAATAATTATCAGAAGTTATTTCAAGATCCAAACAATCAAAGTTTAAAGCTAGCACTTCAAAAGAGTGAACGAAGAAACTTGAATTAGCGTAAACAATCGAAGTAAAATATAGGCAAGTCTTCTATTCCTTCGCACTACGTGCAACAACATATTCTATTTTTTATGTAAGTTTCTTCTATTCCTTTGCACTCCGTGTAACAACATGTTCTATTTTTATGCAAGTTTGATCTATCACTACAAGAAAAAGGCCTATCTGCGACCGCCTATCAGTGATCGGTATCGGTCAATGATAATCATCTGCGATCGGAATCGTTGCTGATAGGCGTCACATAAAATCTGGTCGCTAGAATGCACATCAGCTACCACTATTAGCGAACGTATCTACAACCGATATTAGCGACCGAAATTGGCGCTAAGCTGAGTCAGCATGGTTCAGAGCGAAAGGGTGACGTGGGCCACGTACAAGTCAGCGACCGAAGCTGTCGCTAATACCCTAATGTAATTAGCAGTCGCTAATAATCATCAGCGACCCCATGCGGTCGCTAATGTATAAAAATCCAAAAAATAATTTCCCTTATTTTGTATATTGCCCAAAAAATTGTACCTGTTTTATACCTAGTTTATATCCCAACACATATGCACAATAATATAAACATGCACAACAAAATAAACATCCGTCCATATACCGACACATACACCAAATTAACTAGTATAAACTATATAAACATTTAAAAATAAACCAATATGAACTGAATAAATATAAATAAATCTAATCTTTAAGTAACATACAATCATCCAAAGAATGAATATAAAAGTACAAGGTTCATAAATAACTACACATCAAGACTAAGTCGGTCATCATGCATCATTGTCCAAATTAGTTTCTCGTTGATCACCATGTAATTGACAAAATAACGAAATAAGTTACATAATATATATATATATATATATATATATATATATATATATATATATATATTGATACTGGTATTACGACAATATACAACAAATTAAACACAATAATATATGTATATATATAAGTCACTAATTTGATTGTAATAAATAAGATTGATTACCTCGTCGTCATCCCCATACTGTAATGCTGCTGCTGCCGCCACTGCATCAGCTAACTCACCAAGCCTCATATTTCTAGGTTCCAATGCAAACCTAGGATGTGTTAAAGTTAAAATCTTTCCAAGCTTGCCCATCTGCGGGATGATTTAGTTCTCCATTTTTAGCTGGAGATTTTGCATGCCAACTCATATGTTCAGCTATTCTTGTAGACATGTACAATCTTTTTAGCCGATGTGTTATTAAAAAATACCTTAGAATCTTAAACGGTGTAGTTGATTTTTTTGTAGTCACACCCTCTTTATTAGGCCTACACCGATTATGACTGCAAAACGTGTACCTTGTCATCTGTTCATTTTTCTTATAAAATAACATGCAATCGTTGGGACATGCATCGATCTTTTGGTATCCAAGACCCAACTTCTTTACCATTAATTTTCTTACAAAAGTAATAATTATCAGGTAATTTCTCACCGTCAGGTAACATACTCTTAATGGCCTTCAAGATTTACTCAAACCACTCATGGCTCATATTGTGATCAACCTTGATGTTAAGTAATGTTGCCACTGTAGACAATATAGTGTGTTTAGTGCAACCATGCCACAATGGCTCGCTACCCTTGTCTAACAACTTAAAGAAGTCTTTGGCATCAGAATTTATAGATTACTCTCTACCTTGTTCCCAATCAAAATCTGGCCCTGCAATATCATGAACCATTTCATTCATACAATGAGTACTACTGCCCGGATTGTGTACTTTTGTGATGCCACCATCTCTTCTCTGCCCACGTGCCCACCAACATTCTTCGTAATTTTTCATGAACCCAGAAATAAGTAAATGATATTTTACCACGTCTTTGTCCATATAATTTATATTTTTACACTTCAAACACGGACACCGTATCTTGTTTTGACCATTCACACATTCTGGATGACTATACGCATAGTCCAAAAACAATTGGCAACCAGCTCTAAAGTCAACTGTAGCACCTATCTGGGCACTTGACTTTCGTCGTGCCATCCAACTACGGTCTGAATAGAGGTCTATGATATCACGGTACCTACTATAAACCACATGAGCTTATTAATGTATAACATGATTGTAAACATATAACTTGAGTATACTTGTAACCATATGACTTGAGCATATTTGTAAGCATATGAGTAACATTTAAGCATACTTGTAAGCATATGACTTGAGCAAACTTGTAACCATATGACTTGAGCATACTTGTAAGCATATAACATACTATAATTGTAAGTATATGACTTGAGCATATTTGTAAGCATATGAATTGAGCATACTTGTAAGCCTATGATTAACATTTAAGCATACTTGTAAGCATATGACTTGAGCATACTAGCTAGTAACCATATAACCTGAGCATACTAGTAAGCACCTAAAAAGTTCGTTAATATTATAAATGTTCACAACTACCCAACCAACAAAAAAATTCGCCAGTCTCCCCTATAATATGGACTAGCCACATGCACGACGACATGCATATATGGTCATATCTAGGCACCCAAGACACAAACCAAGAGAAATATACAAATTCTCAATATAATAAGACCAAAACAATAACGAATGAATGCAAATTAAAGCAGTAAAAAGTTCAGGAGTATACTACAAATTAAGAGTTCCAAAAACTCGCACTTTGATTTTTGCAAGCTTCTTTCTTTACTTTACACATGAGCGCAATAATTAACTTACTTCTGATTAGAGCACTTATCTCTTAGTTCTTTAACTTTGGAGTATGATATTGCTTTTGTTCATTAATATCTTTATGGGTTCGGTGAGAAACTAAGCACGTGTTACTAATTAGTTTATTTTAGCAATGGAAAACTTCTTAAATACTGCTTAGTTTATTTATTATATCATTTATTATATTTTATTATTTTAATTATATTTAGTAGTGGAACTAAGCAAATGCTAGTTAGTTTATTATATTATATTTTAATATATTTAATACGATATTATATTTTAGTTTAATATTATAGTTTATTATATTTATATGATATTATATTTTATTTTAATATAATATTTTACTATATTGTATTGTATTGTATTTTAAAAATATATTTTATATTATTTAATTTTAATATTATATTTTATTATATTTGTATGATATTATATTTTAATTTAATTATATACTTAATCATATTTAATATATATTATATGTCAAATATTAGATGTTATTAAATTTAGTATGAGAAATTAACTAAGTACATGCTACTTAGTTTAATAGTTATATTATATCATGTTATTTTATTTTAATTTATTTTTATTTATTAGTTAAAAATAAGTAAATAGAACTTAGTTTATTTTTTTGGTTAACTAATTATAATAAATATTTTTCTCTTCTCATTCTATTTTATTTTTTTAAATATTGGTTTTTAATTTTATTATACTATATTATAAAATTTTAGTATGTTATTTTAATTTCTAATGTTGTATTTCTAACGTTTTAATTTAATATTTTTGAATAAATTAAGTGAAGCTCTGTATAACCAAATTAAATGTGTGCGTTCTAAACTCTAAACTATATTCTAAAATTCATGGGCAAGCCTCTTTTCTAATTATAACTCTCTCCGAGTTCAACTAAAGCAATTACACACCAATTGTAATTGTCTTTAAATCACAAGCAATTGTGATAAATAAGAATTAAAGAGAGGCCATATTAAAATTCAATTATTTATGCAAATAACTTAAAATTTTCTGATTAACTCCTTACAATCAAAACGTACTTTCCAAATGCACACTAATTCACAACTTCAACAGTATATGGAGTAAAAGATATCTATGTGTGTAAAACTGACTGATAATAATTTCATTTAACCCAAAAATAAGTGATTTATAAAACTTCATAGAAACAATAAATATTACACTGCTTGATCTTTTATAAAACCAGCTCCAAAAATTGTAAAGTTTAGGAAACCCAATCAAATCGAACAGCTACTTGAAGAATTCAACAATATGTAATTTAATCTAACATAAGATATAAAACACAAATCAGATTAACTATACGCGATTGACTATATATCGGTATAGACACATTCAAATAGTAGAAATGTAATATTGGGAGAAAGAAAGAAAAAATGATGGATTACCAAATGGGTATTCTCCTCAGGTGGCGGCGGCAGGCTGGTGGCGTCTCTTCTCCTTCTTCTCCCCCTTTCTCCCTCTTCTCTCTATTCTGAGCTCCCTCTTTTTTTCCTCGCCTGTTGTGTCGAGCGAATGCCTTACATTAAATTTGATCAGCGATTACCGTCAACGACCGTATGCGGTCGCTAATTTTTTATGACATGGACTTATCAGCGACCGCATGCGGTCGCTGATTTTAAGTGGTTGCACAAAACCTTCACGCCAACATTTCACGTCAATTTTTGGGAGGCAAATTTTTGCTAGCGATCTCTCAGTGACCACATGCGGTCGCTAATATGATATAGCGACTGGAGTAAATCACGGTCGCATATGTCGGTCGCTATTACTAATATTAGCGACCGCACGTGTGGTCGCTGATAGTCTTGGTCACTGTTAGGCCTTTTTCTTATAGTGTATCCAAATTTATATTACCAGTTTTGTATGATATTTATGAACTTTATGCAACAACGGGTTATAAATTTTTGAATGAAGTTATTGCTACTAGTTTCGGCATAACTTAAGAAATAAGCGTTTATTTGTGAAATACTGAATCAATATATTTCTTTATATAAGCTATTTAGTCAAAACAAATTATTTTGGGGTGACCTCTGCATGTAAAGTAAACTGAGATGAACAACCTTTATTCATTGGGGGTAAATATGACGTGTCGGGTAACCGATTTAAACATTGTTCATGAGTAGTCCAGTGTAGTGTATGTTATGCATAACATAGGATGTCATTAAGTTGATCCCCTATAGGAATCCGTAGTATGATTCTACATCGAAAGACAGACAAACATTAGTTCTTGGTTTAATTACCACTCAACTTTGCTATGTTAAAACAATTGAAATATCTTTTGTTGAGCTTCTATTCTTTGAATTAGAATAGTTATGAATCTCTTAGATTTGCTGAGCAATTTTAAGCTCATTCTTGTAAATATTCTTTTAAATTTGCAGCTAAGTAAGTATTACTAGAAGAGTTTGATAGTATAGGAAAGACATTTTATTATTGTCTTCTTCTGTGATGTAAAGTTGTAATGACTTTGTGATGTAATATAAAATTATAAAGTATACAATTCCGGCATAAAGTATATGATGCAATTTTTTTAATAAATAGGGGTTTTATCAAGTATATTGTTGGTGGATGTTAAGAAAGATGATGGTTAGTCAGCATCAGGTCCGTTGTAATGAGTGCACGGATTTGGGGGCGTGACATTTTGGTATCATTACTGTAGATTATAGCTCTAGGGTAAGAGTACCTTAGGATATAACTTTATGAAAATTGATTGGAGATAGTAAGAGATAAACTCATAGAGAGTTTTAACTGATAAAATGATGGATTAAGAAAATTCAAAGTAAGTAAAACGAATATTAGGGATAACTATACTGTAATTTCGAAGACGAAATTATTATAAGGAGGGGTGAATGTAATACCCCAAATATTTACAAGGCTCGAAAAATATAACCGCACAGATTAAATGTTAATTTTAGCGACCTAAACTATGTTTTATGTGATTTCATGGTATAACAATGAATTATATATGGGACAAAAATTCAGAGGAAAAACACAGAAAACATCGTGCTTAGAAATTTTTCACCGACAAGCTTGAGGATATATCAATAATGACAAGCTACTTTGTCGTGCTTCGAAATTAAGTAACTTGTAAGCTACTTAGGAAAAACCCTAAACAAACTATTTGGATTAAAACCCTAATCAACCTAGTGAAAATTCTAGTTAAGGTTAAGTTCAACTAGGTTATTATAAAACCAATTCAAGTGAACACTTGGACTAATCACAACCAAGAGAAACTTAAACAAAATCACAGCTAACCAATAGAAATTAAAGTCCTCGAGTAGGATCCAAGTGAATTGCCATCAACCAATCAAAACCATGATCCAAGTGAAAAAAACCATAATGCTTGTGAACAAAATCGACCCAAGCACGTCAAGTATGTCAAGCGTGTCAAACACCTAAGCTAGATATTTTAGGAGGAAAGCATGTAAAAATGTCGTAGAGCTAAAGCTATGTACGAGTTTTTACAAAGTATATTTAAGTATGTGCTGGAAACCATCCGAATTATCAATGCGCCTTCAATTTCAAGTAGATATATTTAGTTTGGTGGCAAATCCGGTAACTATTCCAACGATTATCATTTTAATTGGAAGAATCATCTGAATTTTTCATAGAGTGATAACAATCAAGCCCAAACTTTTTCTCTTAAGTCGATTATGTACTCCAAAATTTTAGACTTAAACCCCTTCTCAAGAAAAAAAGATGTCAAACTTAGGAATTTCTTTCCAAATATGTAACTTTGAATGAGCAGCGAATGCATAGTCAGAAAGTGTCGATTGGAAATAAGACATTTTAGTTTTTAAAGAGTAACTCAACAACAAGAGTATACATATACTAGAGTTAAAGGCTTAAAGCCATAGATTTGCTAATAAAGTACCTGAGCATTGACTATTGAGTTCACAATTTAACCTATTGCCTTAATTGATAAGGGTCTCTTCATTTTGAAAAGTTTGACTTCGCTACGGACTACGTCCCACAAAATTACTTTTTACTACGCGTAGAAACATGACGTAAAATATGACTCCAATTCATTTCTACCTCAAAATAAACTTGTGGGTGATTTATTTATTTAGTGAAACAAACTGTGCACCCAATATAACAAGTCGAAGCTTTTGTAAGTCCAAAAAAAAGGCAAATAATTATATCCCACCAAGATAAAGAAGCTCAATTATCCAACGAAAATATCTACAGTTTCCTAAGGTTTAATGGGCTCAGTGCATAACAGCTATCAACTTGAAGATCAGCAGTGTGAAACAGGTCAAATTTACACTTCAAACACTTCAGTGTTGGGTGGGTGGGTGGGGGGGGGGGGAGGGGTGGAAATCCTGAAGATGGAACAAATTCGGTTAAAAGGGTTGCAAGTTGACTAGTTGATTTAACTTTCACCACCTAAACTAGTACTTGAGAGGAATTCTTGAATTTTGCTCGTGTATGGATAACAGACATATATCATCATCCAAAGTTAGAATCCACTTATTATCTAGCAATTTCAACCTCTCAATTTTTACACCAACTCTTTTTGTACGTAAAATCGTACAAAAAACACACATAGACATGTTCATGACATGAAATTTGTGACATCTATAAATTTGGGACATCAAGAATGTTATCTGCACAAACATCACACATCTTTCTTTCTGTCGATCTATTTTTTTTAGTGTACGAAAATTTTCTTAATTTCCATATTTGTTAATGGAATCGTGGTAGTTTGTGATGATGATAAAGAATTTGCAAGCCAAGGTGATGGAAGTTGCTAGAATTACAAAGAAGCTAGGAAAAGACGATCCCAGACGAGTTATTCATTCACTAAAAGTAGGATTAGCACTCACATTAGTCTCATTGTTCTATTATTTTCAGACTCTTTATGATAGCTTTGGTGATTCTGCAATGTGGGCAGTGATGACTGTTGTGGTTGTCTTTGAATTCTCTGTTGGTAAGTACTAGTTCATATATAGTAACAAATTCTAATAGCGATAAAACTATCAGTATCAAAAAAGATCACATAAAAAACTACAAATACAACTTTTTTTCGATAATTAATTAAATGGAACTTTTTTCTCTTTTGTGTATAATACATAAAATTTCGACCAATTAAAACGATGCAACTCTGTACTATACCATTTATATGAATAGAAAAGAGCAGCGTCCTTGGTTTTTTACCATTATATGTTTCTTTATTGTTCTCATAAATTCATAATAGCATATATAAGCCACTAGATTTTATAAGTAGTTTCCCTTATACACTTGCATGCAGGTGCTACACTTGGAAAAGGCTTAAATAGGGCATTAGCGACACTTTTAGCTGGTGCTCTTGGTGTTGGAGTTCATCACTTAGCTGTTATATCTGGAAAGACTGGTGAACCCATAATACTTGGAATTTTCGTATTCCTACAAGGTAATTTATATTCATGCATATATAGAGTCCGGTTCCTATCCGGACTCCCGCATTTTCTTAAAATGCGGACATTTTTTTTACTTTTTTTTAAAAACAACTAAAAATAAATAAATAAACAATTATAGAATTGGAATTTTTACATAATACAGTGTTTTGGGTGTGATTTGGATACATATAACAAAACATGTTCGTACAGTCCAAATCACGCCCAAAATATTGTATTATGGAAAATTTTCAGTTCCATAATTTTTTATTTTTTTAGTTGTTTTAAAAAAAAGCAAAAAACGAAAAAAAAATAAAAATTGATCCGCATTTTACTCCGGTCCGGACTCCCGGATTGAATCCGCTGCGTGTATATATATATTTATATATATATATATATATATATAGGGAAAATGTATGTACACAGCTGTGTATTACACAGTAGGCTATTACGACGGTTTTTTGGGCTATAGCGACGATTTCACCTGTCGTCATAGCTATTCTGGGCTATGGCGACAGTTTATCGTCGCTATAGCCCAAAAAATATGTCACTAAAGCCCTACTGTATAATACACAGCTGTGTATATACATATAGCCCATATATATATATAGTCCTATCAAAAATAGTTGTATTCAAATTCGTTATCAAACCTCTTGTCGTATCTGTTGTCCCATTTTATATAATGCAGTCCACGTAAACTGTAGATAAATAAGTAAGGCGATTATGTGGTAGTAGTACATGGTTGTGGGTCAGTACGTAGAAGATACATACAATGCAACAACATAATTGGACTCTAAAGAGTTGTGATATTATTTTCTGTTAATTATGGTGCATGTATTTAATTAATGTTAATTAATTTATGCAGCTGCCCTAATAACGTTTGTAAGATTCTTTCCCAAAATCAAGGCTAGATTCGACTATGGAATGTTGATATTCATCTTGACATTTTGTTTAGTATCTGTATCTGGTTTTCGAACCAATGAAATACTAGAGCTGGCTCACAAGCGGCTATCGACCATTCTCATTGGTGCTTCAACTTGTGCAATTGTTTCCATTTTTGTATGCCCTGTATGGGCTGGTGAAGATCTTCAAAACCTAGTTGCTCTCAACATTGAAAAGCTTGGAACTTTCTTGGAAGGTATGTCTTCCATACTGGTTTATAAAGTAACATCGTGTTACATGGACACAATATATATATTTCTAAAAATTATTATATATATTTAGAATTATAGTTTATTAGATCTATTAGATCTGCCTTATTAAGGGATTCGGTTCGATGAAATTTTCATACTATAACTTTTGTTATAACCAATGCAATAAAATGTTACAAAACTTTATGGTGATATGTGATGGGACAATTTTACTTTAACTAGATCTCTTATTAAAATATACTTTTTTTCTTTCAGTTTTTTCAAGTTCCAAATGTTTATCTTAATTAAGCACATTGTATGATCACCACTCGTATAATTAATGAAACATACTTGCTGCGTACAATTGTTAGCTTGAACATTAGCACTTAATTACATGCATGAACAAAATATTTTCTAGGATTTGGAAATGAATATTTCAAAACATCCAAGGAAGAACAACTCAAGAATAATACGCTATCATTTATGCTGGGGTATGAAAGTGTTCTTAATTCAAAGAGCACCGAGGAAACACTGGTGAGTTCATTAAAGAGTTCTCTCAATTTTCATCTTTATGTGAAGATAATAAAATGCAAGACGTATTTCCTTAATTTGGCATGCAGGCTAACTTTGCAAGATGGGAGCCAGGTCATGGGCAGTTCATGTATTGCCACCCTTGGAAACAATACTTGAAAGTTGGCGCCTTGACTCGCCAATGTGCCTACTTCATTGAAGCTCTTAATGGCTTTCTCAACTCGGATACACAAGTACTAAATGGGAACCTTTATCCACATTAGGTTTAGATGTAGACAAATTTTAAATATATGTTACTCTGAGTTTCAAAAAATAAAAAATCATATTTTTTTGAAATTTGAGACAACATAAAATTCAAAATCGATTGGCAATTAAAAACACTTGACCCTGTAATTTTTCAAATTTTAGAAAGATTAATGTTTAATTGGTAAGAAATTAAACCTTAAATTTTCTTTATTTTGAGATATAAAACGTTATGATAATCACCAAAAATTGACGTGGCAACCATATATACGTTGCATTGCGTGACATTCTCATAGAAAGCCACATCAGTTTTCAATGAGTACGGTAAGGCTTAATATCTCAAATTTTAAAAATTTCAAGTTTCATTTGTATTAAACATTAAACATTGAGATTTATTTTTTAATATTGGAAAAGTTACAAGGTCAAAAGTCGTTTTAAGCTAAATTAACTGGTATGAATATATAATTTCAGCCAATACAATTGTGAATATTGTTAATATTTTTAATATATTACTTAATTACAAAACTTAATGGTTTAAAATTTTAATTAAATTCATATTAATTTTAAAATTTAAGATTTTATAAACTTACTCAAAAAAGTTACAAGGACTTTTTTTTGTGAAAGGAAAGAGTAATACCTAAACTTATAAAAGCTTCTATAAGACTCAAATCCTTGCAATTTGGTCTATATTTGACCGAACGTGTGTTCCCCCCAGTCTTTCTTAATATAAACATATATTTTAATTGGATAAAGCATCTAAAACGTTAACCAGATCATGGAATTTGTAACAAGTGGTATCATACATGAACATATAAGCAAATAATATACCTATGTATAATACTAGCTAAAAGAAAAGGTTATTGAAAATTTTCTCCTATTAATGCAGATGTCTGAAGAAATCCGTCGAATAGTTCAGGATATATTCACAAAAACAAGCCTGGATTCTGGGAAAGCAATGAAAGAACTAGCTTTGGCAATCAAAACAATGGCTAGAACATCTTCTTCTGAAAATTCCCCTATTGCAAACTCAAAAGCCGCATCTGAAAACCTGAAATCTTTACTAAAGTCGGACTTATGGAAAGACATTGAATTCGTCCAAGTGATGCCAGTTGCCACATTAACATCTGTACTACTCGAAATAGTAATTTGCGTCAACAAAATTACAGAATCAGTGCATGAACTTGCTTTGCTAGCACAATTCAAGAATGTAGACTTGATGGAGAAATCTGATGAGACTAAGAATTCAACAGTTGTTATAATGCCTGTTAAGAGTTATTGTCCTGAAGTTGTGATTATGGTTAATGGACCAGCTGCAGCTAATTAATAACATGAAATTCCGTCCAGTTCAAGGAATTAATAGTTGACTTGACATAACAAAATGTAAATAAATGTTAGGAGTACTAACTTAAATTTATTATACACTAGTACCCAAGTAGTTATTGTTAATAAATAAATAGGTATATTGAGTTTAAAGCTCATCGTAATAAATACTCCCTCCGTCCCAAATTAATTGCTCAGTTTTGACTTTTTAAAGTCAAATTGACCATTTTTAAAACTAATCTTTTTACTATTTTTGCTAAAATATAGGTGAAGAGATTATAACCAAAAGAAAGTATATACAATTTATTACTAATCCTAATTTTTATAATTTTAGAAATATATTTATATATGCTTAATTATTAATTCTAAAAATAGTCAATTTGACTAAAAAAGGTCAAAATTGAGCAGTTAATTTGGGACAGAGGGAGTAGGTTTTTTGCTATCTTAGCTTTTTAAGGTGCGAGGCCTCTTAAATATGGGAGTGTAAAAGATCTCTTATACAATGCCCCATCAATGAGTGCATATCTTGCAGTCGTAGGCCTCAGTTTTCTCTCTTCGTCTGAGTTTTGGGGTAGTTGTCTTAGCTCTAAATAGGCTCTTCCAGATTGGTTCTACCTCAATCGGAGCAACCAAAACCACCTCTAAGTCTCATTTTGGATCTAAACATGTGTTGTGGCACTTTCATTTGATTATAAGAATCATTGAAAGATGGGAAATCACTATAGAGATAGTGGACTCTCAAGAACAACATTACATATCCATTAACTAAAGCTTATCCAACAGCAGGATAATCGTCAGTTAGAGAAGAAGAGTATGAGATACCATGACGATTGACTTTAGTGCAAGTGGGAGATTGAAAGTAGTATGCACACAAGACAATCATGTTTGATGATAAAGCATATACTTTGTAACAATCTTATTCATTTATTAATAAAAAGTATTATTTATTAAAGGCTTTTAATTATCTACATGATGTTATTTTATAATATGTGATAAACCCATAGTTTTAAGTAATGCTTTTAGAATAATGATGATGATCATTCTAATGAGATCTAAATTCTTAGAAAGCTTAAAACTAAAATAGGTCCCAATCATTGGATTACTAAATTGGGGATTAGTAAATCCGGATAGATTGGTACATACGTTGCTTGCTCATTGGATGAGGATGATTGATCTCATGATCATTTGTGTGGAGACACTAAAGCAAGTATGTAGGTGCTTATTAGAGAATAAGTTCACTGAACGTGGCTCGCTAAGGAATACCTAATGGAGTTTTACTTGCCTGTCAATAGGAATTCCTGTAGTGATAGTAGTACAAGTGATCCTTGGACTTGAGATCATCATAGTATCTTGTGTATGATGAGTTATACTTTGACTTATTCCTTAAGACCCTTAGGGTATATCAAATGGTATGCTTGGGTATAATAAGTTGCACATGGAGATAATGTATGATCAATAAAAAATCTACCACTTCTAGTAAAAGAAGAGAAATGTCCTATGTGATTCGATAAATGACAACCCAGTAGTCCTTGGCCAAGGTAGAATGAAATTAGAAAGGAGTTTCTAATTTGCATTATTTGGAGTTGTGCATTTAAGAGTCGAAATGCATATAATTAAATAAAATAAGACTTGATAGTAATTTCATGTCTTATATTTAATTGGGACATTGTATGGCGGAAAGATTGAATTGTACGGTAACTATTTACTCAAAGGTTCTTTTATCATTAATGTTGAAATCTATATAATCAGGAAAATCGTTGATCGCTAGGGAGGTTTATCCCTGTTATAGAATAAATATTATTTATTTAAATAAATTATTAGTTTAATTTAAATAAGACTGGAATTATTCTAATTGATTTATTCACAACCGGTTTAATATAGAGAACCTAAAGGGTCACACCATAAAATGAAGAATAATTATTTAAGAATTTAATGGCATAATCATAATAATAAGTTAAGTATATTTAATTTAATCTATGGTGATAGAATAAATTAAATAGCTTAATATTTATTATTTAATATTTTAGAAATATTAAATATAAATTAATAAGAGGAGTCTTATTATTATTATTATTACTATTATTATTATTTAATTCCTATAGGAGTTTGGGAATTAATTAATAAAAGTACTCTCAAATATCCTAATAGGGTTAGGAGGCAAATTAATTAAAAGAGTTTAATTAATTATTCCTAATAAGATTGAGAACCTAATTAATTAAAGGAATTTAAGTTATTAAATAAAACCCAATTTCTTTATTGTTAAGGAGGGGTTGCCCATATCTATAAGTAAGAGGAGTCTTATTATGGGTGAGGGGTTGTCACTTTCACAACACGTAAATACGTTATTCCAATTGTTGGAGAGTACACTCCTTTTCTATAGAGATAGAAAAACTAGGATTTTGCCAAATACCCATCTTCTTGAATTCTTCTTCTTCCTTGGTGGATCCCCTCTAGAGGCCAAACACTTGGGTGGCTAACTTTGATCAAAGGAATGAACCAAACCCGGTGGATTCAAGTTGAACGCGAAAAGGATTGAAGGTGAACTTGTACCTGAGGAAGCTCGTATCTTCAAGGGTATGATTCTTTTTTTCTTTATCTTTTCGTTTAATTAATAATTGTGCATAAAGGATGATCCAGGTATATGGTTTGTAAAAATTTTAAACTCTGATTTTACACGTTTCCGCTTATTTTGTGCAATTTGATTGCGTTCATGAATATTACAAACCTAACAAGATTCCATTTGGGTGATTGTATGTGGTTGAAGAAATCAAGTTTTGAAATTAGGACCAAAGATATTACTAAAATTATGGGGGGTGCAGGGGCTGGGGTTTGGAAAGGCATGGGCTTTGTCTCCTTTAGATTATTCTATTGCTTACACTTGGAAAAGTCCTCTTTAAATACAAGGGTCAACAAGCTATAACCGAAATTGAAAGGAGGTATATTTGATAAACAACACTTGATTATGAATTTGTTTGCCCTTTTCCATGAGCAGCTACAATGGGTTTTGGTCGGGGTTTTATATGAAAATTGGAAATATGATCATCATACGACTTTAGTTATTTCAGTGTATTTTAAGTAGAATGAAAATTTGATGATGTTGAGATATTTAGAGTTTTAACTGCTTTTTAACTTCAGAAAGTTTTGTCAAGGAATGTAGGCCATCATAATAATAATAATAATTATATCTTTAAGTTTTATAATTAAGTATTATTAATTTATTTGTAATTATTAGGCCTTATTTCAAAGGTTCAATATATTTAAAACCTAATAAACTAAAAGGATGAAGTCAGTTTTTTTGGACAAATCACAGTTGCATTGTTGAACTATGGTGTACAAAATTGTTTATTGTTCCACAAAAACGTAAGTTATCCGTGTTGTTTCATCTATTTCATTTTATTTGTAGGTTTGCATAAAATTATCCAAATCCTAACCAGTTCAAATCTGCCACAAGGTGAAATTAGCAAGACTCTAGAAAAAAAGGTACATATCTGTTCTATTTATACAACTTCACATTAAGAGCAATATGGAGTAAATTTCTGTTTGTCCATGAGTAAATATAATGGATGACATGAACCATGAAATAGGGAGTTGCGGGGATAATGTAGAAATAGATTTGGAAAAAGAAAGGGATGGGGAAGACTCGAGTGCAGAGGGGTTGAATGTGAACAATACTAATATTGTTGTATAGTACTATCCTCAAGTGGCCGATGAGTTTAGGCCTAAGCTTGGTCAAGAATTTCAAATATTAGATGATATTCACACTTTTTACAATACATATGCAATGCATGCTGGTATTAGTGTACAAAAGTTTAATGAGAAAAAAAGGCCGGGTAGCGATGAGATTTGTAGGAAGGAGCTAGTATGTGTGTTCTAAGCAAGGAAATGACAAACTATTAGCCGATATGGTTGTCAAAGAAAACATGAATCTACAAAAAAAAGGTTGTAGTGCAAGAATTATAGTGGTAAAAAGATATGACTTATATGTAATTACTAAAATTGAGGAGGGTTGTAAGACCCCAACTTTTATGAATAAAGAATAATTTTCTCGAAATATATTTTTGAATATTATGGTGTGAATTTGGTATAATGTTATAGTTGTGGGTAATATTTACAAATTTTTTAAAGTAAGCAAGTGGTTACATAATATTCGATTGGTCGGGGAATATTCATTTTAACAGGGAATATTCGTACGACAACACAATCATTAGTGTACCCCACAACGGAAGTATTGTCGTAAAACGACAGAATTATCTTTTTATAAAAATAACGACGGAAGTGTTACCGTTAAAACTGTTGAACTACTCGGTAGTAAAAGTACAGTAATACGCGTGGTTGCATAGTAGCACACGGTATTGATTATTGATGCTTACGTAAGAAGTCACTCACTTATACTCAATTATTGCTACAGTAATTGTTGCATCATATCTATCATATTATTGATTCAATTATTGTCACAGTATCATCCGCATAATATGATATATTATTAAATCAATAATTGAGACGACAAAGTTATTCATATTATTAAATTGCAATATTTACAATGTCTAGAAGTTCTATCAAGGAGAGGTTTGGTCATCTAATTGCGCGCCAATAAAGAGAAATCCTTATCGAAAAGCCCCCTCTTTCCTGGGAACGACCTGGTTATTAAATATTGTGAGTTATAATATTAATGATGAATAAGTTCGTGTTGATTAAAGATGAAATTGATAATTCCTGTAACGCCCCCAAAATCGGAACTATTTTACTTCCCAATCTTGTGCGTTAATATTATCCTGTTCTAGCTTTTAAACATTATTTAATGTTAAAATAGCTAAAAATACGGAATAAATTTTTTTTTCCATTCATTCATTCCCTGAATCGCAACCTTTACAATTCTTCTTTATACTAGAATCATATTATATGATTTATTTAGTCTGAGTAGATATGAGTATAAATATACAATTCATTTTTTCAAGCATATTCCCTTTTTAGAACAAATAATCCTCATCTATCGAATAATTCAACAATTTACACATCTGTGATTTACACATGAAAATACCATCAAATGATTCAACACAATCTCAACTAAATCACTAGCCTTCTTTTCATGCGTTCTTAATCACGATAGATCTCATCCTAGCTTTAACCTGCAAATTAAGCAAGATTGAGCACGACGGCCCAGCAAGTCTAACAGTCTATCATGCATCACATAGCACATATGTTCACATTCAGTTCATGAATTTATATTCTTGGTGTTCAAGCATATTACAGATGCATTATCACATTTATGTCCTGCTGGTAGCAACATACGTACCGTAGCATGCTACACATGTCATATACTTGCCATTCATTGCACATATATATTGAGTTCCCCGACTCAATTCAATAATTAGTCATAATTTGACATTCATTATTCACAAAGCAAATAATGCAGTTCATAAGTACCATCATGCTAACAGTTATCTATAGCAATTATAAGTCCACATAAATAAACTGAGAAACTTGCCTGTACCGGGGTTTTACCATTACACCAACTTCTGCGTTCCTTGCACAACCTACATTGTATGTGGGATTGATAACAAAACACGTAATTTCAGTTATCATGGTGGTAGTTTAGATTTCTATATCTGAGATATTGTATACATTTTTCAAATACCTCATCCATGTTTTCTCATTAGTCATTTTTCACTTTGATGGGGTTTGGCATGCTTATATTATGCAATAGGAATGACTTTAAGGTTATCATTTACATCTTATTCAAGATTTAGAACATAAAGGGTTCATGTGTTCTTGAGTTCACTAGTTTTGGTCAATTCTTGCCAAATTAATTTCTAGCCACTTTAGTTCATTCCAACACTTGAATTTTATCTAGTTAAGACTATTTCTAGCATTCCTTCAGATTTACCAAGCATAGATTGGGTTTTGACCCTTTAAACCTAGCTTTTTCACGCTTTTACACACTAACTTCTCAAGTTCTTGTATACATTAGCATTCCAACACTGGGAATAGCCTAGCATAACTCTAACTCACTTGTCTAAGGTGTCGAAATTGAGTTCTAAGTAGAATAGAAAAATCTCAAGATTTCATACTTAGACAAATTTGCTAAATTGTAGTTTTAGTGATTTTCCATGCTAGTTTGGTGATTTGTTTAGAATCCTTGGTTAAGACAAGAGCTTAACCACTTAGCCCTTCTTCTAGACCATACTACAAGGTATTTTAATCAAGGGTTATGTTTATTTTTCATGCCCATTAAGCTCCCCAAAACAGAGCTCAAACTTAGCCATTTTCTTATTTTTTTACAAAACTGATTTTGTACTTTTTTCCAAATTGTTCCAGTTCTGGCCACTAGGATAGTCTAGGCATGTATATTTAAGTTACTCAAGGTTACTTTTAGCATTACCACACTTTATTTAATCATCTAACTCATTTTGACTTATCAAAGCTCACTTTAGGCTTGAAAAGAGAGCTTATATTGGTTTTCTTGCTAGCTTTTGTAATGGTCATGATTTGGAACTGTTATAGCAGGTATTAGAGACTTTATTTGAGTTTATTACAGCCCCTTAACTTCATGTGCTCACAATTTCCCAAAACATTCCACTATGTCTCTAAAAATGTGATTTTTAACAAGTCTAAGGATCAAAACAGTTTAGACTTGGTTCCCTTAGCTTATGTAGCTTACTTGGGTCATATTTTAGCTATTGGAACTTGTCTATATAGTCCAGATATGGTAGTTCATTATTTAGGTGCTAGTTGCTCTTTAAAGCTTACTTTATACCTACTAAATACACATGAACTTGGTCTTTGTGATAAATTCAATCTTGGTTATGATTGTGACTCATTTCTAGCATGTATTTGTGACATTCTATGTGCTCATTACAGCCTAGCACGTTCAGGTGCCATGTTTCACCCAAAACAGTCCCTATTTAAAGCTTAAAGCATGACTTTAGCATGACAACCCCAAAATAGTCTTAGGCTTGGCTTAGATAACTATTAAAGCACATTTGTGTCATGAAATAGCTAGGGAATTTGCATATATGGTTCAGGTTCTGTAATTCCTCAATTAGAAGTTGGTTGACCCCAAAAGTCCCCCTTTTTCATGACTTTCAAATATGAAATTTGGAGACTATACCAAGCAGACCTAAACCAAGTTAAGGATCACTTTTTAAATGTCTTGTATGGACAATATATGGATTCCTCACTGATTGATAACTTCAGTTGCCAAATTTTTCCATAACAGTTCCCATTCTTAGAGTTTCTAGCACAGTTTTGGCTACCAAATCCCCAACAGTCCACAATAGAACACATATGGTCTTTAAGCCTTCCTATAAACCTTAAATCACCATGAAAACTCATAAGCACATACTCTATCATGTTAAACTGAGTTCAATCTTTCCATACCCAAAACAACCTTTATCGAAGCATTATAAGCATGAATTAGCATCATTTCACCAAAACAGTTACAAACATTCAAGTATATGCATTATTATAACATGAACCTACCATATACCATATGTTTAAGGTTTAAAATATCTAAATGTAAGATCTCTAGCTTTAGTTCAAAACAGAACTTAAACATGCCCAATCATAACAGTCTTTTTAACTTTTTCCCTAGCTTTACCCTCTCTCACTAAAATAGTCATAACTTTTTCGTTTCAAAACATTTTTGAGCGATTCTTGATCCCACGAGAAGATAACTTCCGGGACTACAACTTCTCTTCAGATCACAAATCCAAATTCCAAACCGAACAGAACAGAAATCTGCTCTATGTGGACAGAATGTTCTGTTTTTAAACTGCACGACCCTCCTTCGCTAAAATGGTCATAACTCCTTCGTTTCAAAACATTTTTGAGCGATTCTTGAGCCCACGCGAAGATAACTTCCGATGCTACAACTTTCATTCTTTGACCATTTCCAAATTCAAAACACAGAACTCCAGAATTTCGTGCAAAGGGACTGACCCGAGTTGATTAGACAGTTTTGACGCGACTACTATGAAAGATCGTAACTCTTTGCTCCGAAGTCGGAATTAGTCCGTTCCGGAGTCTATGGAAAGCTTATTCAGTGTACTATAACATACCAAAAGCCCATAATTTTCTGAACATCCTACCTAACCCCGAATTTTCAATTTAGGGTCAGCAGTTCACAATTTTTCAGTTTCTAGCATGTTTATTTCACGACCTTATTACTTCTAGCTCATATACCAAATTAGAACAAATTTTAAATATGTTTTACATAGCATATGAGACTGCATTTAAAAGTTATAACCTTTCCATTTCAGCTTCAATAGGCTGCCCAAAACAGAGTTTCCACATGACTTGACATACCAAGTCTAACTTTTCATTGTTAACTAGAAATTGAGCTTTGTTCTAGCTTGACACACTCAAACCCTCTAGTTAACATCACATATGATTAATAAATCAAGCCCAAGCTCTAATTCTATCAAATTTTTAATTTTTGACAAAAACAGTTCATTAAGGACTTTTGTCAAGCACTTGGAGTGCATAGTTTTAATTCACTCTTATCATAGCCATTTACTTGTGTTATAAACCCATGTTACCCTCCTTATAACACCGCACAACCAACCTATCTCCTTGTGCCTATATCAAACCATAACAGTCCATTTCATCACAACTTCCACATTAGTTTTAAACAAGATAGTTTATTACTTGTTAACCTTTCCTTAAAAGTTTGATATCACAACTCTTATAGATGATTACAATTACCCATGAATAAACAGTTGTGATGAAAGCTTAATTCACTAATTTCCTCATCAGTTAATTTAACCAACAATTTAATCCACTAACACAGGCACATTAAAACATTAACAATACTAACACAATATAGCAGCCCCTTCATTTTTTTTCAGGCCATTCGGCCACTGAAGATCACTAGTAGCAAGAAAATGAAATGGAAAAGGATTGGAAAGCTTATCATAATAGATCAGAGAATACAATTGGTTGCTGCTCAATTTCTTCTCCTTCTCAGTCGGACTCCCTTCTCTTCTCTCTATGTGTGCTACGGCTCAGTTCGTAGTATACCAACTGAACTTAAGATGCATTGTATAGCTATATGTAGCTAAAAAATGAGGTTAGCCATCATGGATCTACTGCTGGCTTGCTTCAGCTTCTATCCGGCTATATTATGGCCTCATTCAGCCCCCTGACACAGCAGTCAGTTGGCCTCTATTAATCTTAGCTGATACACCCTACTTGACCCCTATATTAGCTACTTTACCCCCTTGCCTCTTGCAGCAACTTGACCCCTAATAGCCTCCTACAGCATAGCCTAGCATCTAACTAAATTATTAACTAACTAACTAATGAACTAACTAACTGTTAACAAACAACACAAACTCGGCTCTTCATTTCACCCGTGTAGGCTGCTGGAATGATCAAGGAGTGGGCTGGATTTGAGTTTGGTATTTGGCCTAATGCTTAATTCAAAAGTAGTAATGACCCATTACACTTGGGGATAAGCTTGTGAGCATACATAAGAAATTTATTAGGGCCCAAATTATACAACTTGGACTCCCAATACATAATAAGCTTCATGTGTTAATCTACCACATTCACTTAAGTTAGCAAATTTAATTAGCACACATTATTAAAGATAATGGTTCCATGTAATTTAATTAGCCTATTTGAGTACTCATCATTTTCCTTCTTTACTACCAAATAATACTTTTTGAATGAAATAAATTATAATATAATTATTCCATTAACCACATAGGTAGTTTCATGTCAAGAATATTTCATAACTAAGCCATGTTGGCTTTCCTTTTCATTCTTGATGTTTTTATAACATTATATTAATGTATATTATTCTTCTCTTCCTTTCTATAATTTGCCTTCACAATTTATTTACATATAATAAATATATAATACTAATATATTTATTAAGCATAAACATTACATATTGCATAGTTTTTACCCACTATGCAATATAATATCATTCTTAATCGGGTTAGGTCTTATTCTTTCTCGTAACCTTATCGTTGAATTATTTCAACATACAATTTCCTTAGATTTTTCTTAAAGATTAAAATAAATCATCTATTTTCACTTTAGGTTTTAAACTTTAACATTTAATTTAATCATTCAAAATCTTCTAAATTTTCGGGTTGTCACAATTCCATTGTGTTGGAATTATTAGTGTTAGTGGAAATCGACATTTATTTTGATATTAATTGATGTTTGGAAGTTATACTGACCAGTCGGGTAATTAATCGGATAAATGAGCAATTAATTGTTATTAATTCACATGATTATAACTATTTATTCACATGTGTGTACTATTGATTCACATTCATTTACTATTAGGGGAGTTGGTGCAAGATTGATAATACTTGCATGACTAAGTTAAAAATAGAGGTGTAGATGAATGTACTATACTGTAATTCGTATTTTCGCATGTCTAGAACTAGGGGTGTAAACGGATATATACGGATTCAGATACAATAGTATCCGTATCCATTTATTTGCAGATATTTTTAAACCGAATACGGATAATATCTATTTTTTTCCGAATACGAATAATATCCTCTTTTTTTTGAATAGGGATGCGGACGAATACGAATTTTCCAGTTACCATTTACAGCCTATAACTAGAAAAAAAATAATGAATTTTAAAATATAATTTATCATTGAATGAATGTTAATTAATTTATTTTTAATAAATATTTAAATACAATATCAATGTTCTAAATTACAATTCAAATAAGTTTTCATCATTTTTGAAATCCTAAATTTCAAAATGAATGCTCTACTTATTAATATTTAGATATGTCTATATATTTTATGTGTGTGGAGTAATACTATAGTGTGTACGAATATTTATAATTAGATTCAAAAGTTTACATTGAATATTTAATTATTTTTTCTCAAATACTTGATTAAAACTTTAATAATACGTTTATGAGAACTTTTATTTATAATTTATCCTCAATACATAGATTACAATTTACATAGTTATAAAAAGTTTATTTTATTTCAGTATATTTATGGAGAGTGTGAGTTATAATATATATGTGACAACTAGTTAATCAAACTTGATCCAAAATTTACTTTGTACTTACTTAAATATTTGGACTTCTAATTTTTAAATAATTGGACAAATGAAAGTGATAAATACTCTCTCCACCCGAAAATTCATAAACGTAAATTAACTATTCAACCCCTTCTAGATTAATTCGAACTTAACACATTTTAATAATAAAATTATATTGTTCATTGTTCCCGCTTCCCAACATTGCAAATAAGTTTTGAAAGTAAAAAACTTATAACAAGCTAATAACTATAGTTTTGTTCTTCTAGTATATAATTTTCTTGATAATTGATACATTTTAGATATTTTAACTTTATAATAGTAAAAATCTATTAACTATACTTAAATCAATTTGTTTTAGTTTATTAATATTAGAATAAAAGTGTTATTTCCTACTTTTTAGAAGTGAAATGATATATTTTTAAAATAATTTTTGTATGATAGTGAAAACTAATTATTATACAAGGAATGCCAATTTAAAAAAATTATTTTGCTTATTATATAATATATATATATATATATATAAGTTATTTGGATACGAATTCCGGATACGAATCCGAATCTGGATATCCGCTATCTGCTGGATATATTTATGGTCGGATGTTAAACGAATACGAATACGCCTATATCCGTATTTGTATTTGTTTATTTACGGATACCATTAAACCGAATACGGATATATTCCTTTTTTTCAAATACGAATAATATCCATTTTTTTTCGAATACGGATGCGGACGAATACGAATTTTTTGGTTACCATTTACAGCCCTATCTAGAACTATTTGTTCACATGATTTACTATTGAATCACATTATTTACTATTAGGGGAGGTGGTGCAAGTTTGATAATACTTGCAGGACTAAATTAAAAATGAAGAAAAAGAAGAAGGTATTATACTGTAATATTTCGAGCCCCAAAACGTGCAATTATTGAAACTATATTATCCTATAAATAAAAGCTCATTCTTCCTTCATTTCTCACCAATTCACTAAAGCTATAGAGCAATTATTATAGAGAGAAATTTTAGAGAGAAAGAAGAAAAGAAGTCTGCTACCTCTCTACTCTAGTATCTAGTTTCTTTCTAAAGTAAGGGGTATTATTTCTTTCGTATTCATGAATAGAGCTATTGTTATTCCATTCCTTATTATTCTGTTAGAATAACTTGTTTATGCGAAGTACCGCATACATGGTGAAATTCTTCTGTTATTCCATTCTTTATTATTCTGTTGGAATATTTTGTCGGTGGGTTTTACGCATGACCTGGTTCCATTCTTTATTATTCTGTTGGAATATTCTTTCGGTGCATTTTACGCATGACCTGGTTCCATTATTTATTATTCTGTTGGAATAATCTGTCTGTGCGGTCTATCACGTGCATGGTGAATTCTTCTGTTATTCCATTCTTTATTCTTTCTATAGGAATATCCTCTCGGTGCATTTTACGCATGACCTGGTTCCATTATTTATTATTCTGTTAGAATAACTTGTCTGTGCGGTCTATCGCATGCATGGTGAATTCTTCTGTTATTCCATTCTTTATTATTCTGTTAGAATAACCTATCTATGTGGATTACCACATGCATGGTGAATGATCCTTCGTATTCATTCCTTATTAAATTATGTAAATGATCTGTCTACGTGGATTATCGCATGACGGCTGAAAATTCATTTGCAGTTTCATATATTCTATGATACTCATTTGGTTAAAGTTTTGGCTTTTATACTCCATGAAATTAGTGGACTATCCTTGATATTTGCGCTTCATCCAGTATCTTTTCATGGAAATATTCTTCGGAGCATTTTTGAATTTTACTCCATAAAGAAGTATCATGTTGATAATTTGGACATTATTGATTTCTGGATAAATTAAATTATAAACCTTTAAAATTTATCCTTGAACTTGTTTTATTGAATTATTATGTCATTGTCATCATCCTCATGATTATATTGTGATTAAAGTCATCTTTGGCTTACGTGCATAGATGGACATGGTATGATTATGACCAGGGATTATTCGGTATAGTCATGACCGTAATGTGATGAATGATGTGGTAAAAGTCTTCATTGGCCTGTAGTTCATTGGTGGACAGTTGTTGGTATGATTATGACCAGGGATTATTCGGTATAATCATGACCATTGATGATTACATGAATATCCTTGGCCGTGGTGCAGGGATGATGTGGTTTATTTATTAAGCTGAGTCTCAGCGATAAAGTTGGTGAAAATCTTTTTAAATCATAGAAGATAGTAGGTTTTATGCTCTACTTGACTCTTCTAATGGATTGCTTATTCCGCTGCAGTTGTTGATCTAAAACTTATTGTCTATTATATTCTGTCAGGTCACAGGTGTTATACTATTGAAGGCTAAGGATAATTTATTCTGCATTATCTTAGTCATAATATTTCTTACTGGTCTAGTTGAACTCACCTTTTTTTTCACTGTTCTCTTCAGGAAATGAGAATGTAGCCGGGACTAGTCGGGGAATGGAGTGACGGTCCAGATGATAGCATTAGTAGTCCTCACTATTCTGTTCAATAGTGTGACAATAAATGTAATGAGGACTCCATTGAGTGTGGATATTGTCTAGATGATAATATTTGTATTAAAACTCACAGCATGTGTTTTGTCGTATTTTACACGACAGTTGTATAATTAAGTTTTTATTTGTATTTTGTACCATGTATTTGGCACTCAAGATGGGTGATGTATACCTGTTTTGGGGGTGTCACAAGGTCATTGTCACCCATTGTCAACCCAACATAAGACGCATCTTTACGATCACACCGTAATGTTTCAACTTCCCAAAAATCTTTGAGTCAACAACTTGGCACGGTGAATATACCACAATACCAACAATACAATTTTCTTGCAGTGTAGGCGAGAGGGTTTGAATATTGGTTTCACGCAACTAGATTTGTATATATAACTTTGAAAGAGACAAACATAATGACTTAAAGGGAGTAAATATTTTTCTAACCATCATGGATGACGCTTCGGTCATATTGCCAAGGTTTTCCCAATAACATATGACAAGCATCCATTTTCACCACATCACACCAAGCGTTATCAAAGTATTTCTTACCGATTAAAAAGGATACTAAAAATTTTCTATCAACGGTTACTTCACAGCCTTTATTTAACCAGGACAACTTATATGGTTTTGGATGCCGATGCGTTTTCAAATTTTACTTTCGAACAGCTTCTTCAGACACTACATTTTTATAGTTGCCACTATCGATAATCATTTTACAAATCTTTTCTGCCATTGCACATGTAATGTGGAAGATATTGGTCCTTAACCAATCCTCTTCAAATTCTCCTTTAGGAGTAAGCAGACTCTTGCGAACGATTAGGGTCTCATGACCATCTCCATATAACACATCATCGTCTCCGTACTCATCATATATAGGTTCGCCGAACTCCTCTGTCTCAACTAACACATCCTCTTCCATTAAGAGATTCTTTCCTTTCTAACTAGCAGGTTTTTGACACTCTTTTGCCCGATGGTCTGGTTCCCCACATCTAAAGCATTTAATATTTGGATTAAAATTACCTTGTGTTGGTTAGGGTGTAAGACGAAGTTGCTAAGGCTAACTCGACATGTTTGGTGGATTACTCCTCAGCATTAGTCATCTGTTTTGTTTTTGTTCTGCCTCTCGAGCCCGTTGGTAAGCTTCAGACACCATCCACATCAAATGGAGACTGAGCACATCTTGTAACTGTTGTATTAGTCCTCCCAAATACCTTGCTACCAATTGTTCCTTTGTTTTGGATAGATCATTCTGTTCTGTGAGCTGATAAAATTCTTTGGTATAGTCATCCACAGATCTAGTGCCTTGTCTTAACAGATGCAATCTCTTGAACAGAAATTGGGTGTATCCGAATGGGAGAAAGTGACTCTGCATTTTTTCCTTCATCTTATCCCATTTGGTGATTTTTACATTTCCTTGTCTCTCCCTTGAACGCCTCATTTGTTCCCACCAAGCAGATGCTCGGCCCTTCTGTTTGATTGCAACAAATTTCACCTTAACGTTATTTGATACCTCTTTAAACTCGAAGATGCGCTTCACTTCGTTCATCCAATCGATGAATCCTTCTGCTTGCAGCGTACCATAAAATTCTGGTAGCTCTACTTTAAAACCCAGATCACTATGACGATCATAATGGTCACGACGTTCTCATAGTTGTCTCTTATGGCGGTAAGGATTATCAAAACTTGATTCAAATCATAGGATTCTTAATTCATCGTGTTTAAGGTGTGGGACTTCCTCCTCCGGAACCTTTCCACGTCGACCCAGATTTTGTGCTTCTAGGCGATGGGTTAGCTCTGTAACTTGTCTCTATAAATCCTCAATCATCACATCCTGGACGTTACGATCACGGTGCAGGACTTCCTCAGCCAGAATCTACTCTCTATGACCATGACCACCAACCATTAAAACCGATGAGTCTACTCCCAAAAAGATGCTTGAGCTTTGATACCAACTGACGCCAGGCAAAATAGTGATTATTCTGTGGACTGGTAAATAAATGAATTCACAAATAAAGGAACAAGAGATTCACCGAAAAACATAGAGAAACTCTCTCTAATGTGTAAATTTATATTTATCAAAATCAAAGTAATCCAATTCAACCTACAAGCCGGGTTTATATAGCTAACAAAACTTTTTGCCCAAGTTATAGCTTTCTGCCCAAGCTGTCCAAGATATAACAAAATTTCTAGATATTCGCAAAATCTTCCTAGAGATATGGAAACCATATCCTAATAAACATTTTTCTATTAAAAGTTTTATTTCCTAATAAAACTCTACTAACATAAAAGATAATAGTAACTAATAATAATAAAGACCAATTTGTGCCGCTCTTCTGAAGTCATTGATGCCACGAACTCTGAAGATAATCAATCTCCCGAAATCAAACCTCTAATTTGAAGTCGAAGGCGACGATGATAAGTTAAAGGTGTTAATGATCGTTATGTCTACTACGATCTTCCAACACATGATACTCCAAGGCTATCAACGTGCTATATCGACATTTTCAATTTCGGATCCTCTTGCATAAATAATTATGAATCTTATAAAAATATCAATTTTTTCTTGTAAAATAACGTCTTTAATTTTTTCAAGAGGAAGGTTCTTCACTTCTTCTTACAACAACATGATCAAATAAATAAAGTATAATAACATTTTCAAAAGGAACACATCACATTGTTGAATCTCTAAGAAAATTCCGAAAATCTTATGGGGTCAAGTGTTTCTTTTCTACACTAGATCGCCCCGTCCCTGCATAATATACACATACAGTGTAGGTTTAACTGGACTAGGTAGGTGTGATTGCCGGCACTAAGTTAGTGGGTTACAAGATATTAACCACTAATTTTCTACAAAACTAATCAATGTTCTAGGTACTCTCACCTCTCTTTTTTTCTCAATTCTTTTACATATACAAATACTAATAAGAAATTCATGACGTTTATCCGTACACGTGTCCATGGCTAGAAAATTGAATTTCTTTTACTCGATAAAGTTGTCCCAATTTTTTATATATCAAGTCGATTACTTTAATTTGATAGTCTTTATTACTTGTCCTTTGTTATACAAAATGAAACTCATTCTTTTAAATCTGATAGATAATAAGTTTGAGACAATTACTTCATTCAATTGATTAATATGCTTAACCAACGTACTAACGTAAAATTGTACTATGAGTATATCACTTGTGAATATATATCGATGGTACCTAAATTTGCAATACTGCAAATTGTAATTTCATGATACAATACATTTTCCGTTAGTTTAATTTGCACTGTTTATTACTCCCTCTGTCCCAAATTAACTGCTCAATTTTGACCTTTTTAAGTCAAATTGACTTTTTTTAGAATTAATAATTAAGCATATATAAATATATTTCTAATATTATAAAAATTGGGATTAGTAATAAATTGTATATACTTTCTTTTGGTTATAATCTCTTCACCTATATTTTAACAAAAATAGTAAATGATTATTTTTAAAAATGGTCAATTTGACTTTAAAAAGTCAAAACTGAGCAATTAATTTGGGACGGAGGGAGTATATTTTAAAAGATATGATTTTATATTAATAATTATATTTTCAGAGTGAGATTTGTTAATTAGTAAAACTCAAGTACGAACACATAACATTAATTAATAACACTGGAGTTTTGCATTTTACTCTTTGAATATTATTACCTCTTAAAAAAAGAGACCAGAAAACGTGTATGGTCATAGCCATGACAATTGTTTTCTTGAGTTGGTACTATCTACCCAAGTAAACTACATTATAAATGTACACATTTCTACAATATTTTCATTCGCACATTCACGAATCTTAACTCTTTAGGATCTAACCTTTCTTTCAATTCATCTTCTTTAGCAAGCAAACCTTATTGAAAATAATCCTTTTTTGGTTTCAACTAGCTAGTATATATCCTTCCCTCTTTTTCCTTTAGAAATGGCAAATATAATTGAACCAAATATAGGACCATTTACTCGTACATGGTGTTCTTTGAAGGCCTTACCGGGAAAGTTATGGTCCAAGGTAGTGGAAATTGGTAAGGAGGCGAAGAAATTGGGACAAGAAGATCCAAGAAGAATAATTCATTCTTGTAAAGTAGGATTAGCCATAACCCTAGTTTCTTTGTTCTATTATTTTGAGCCTCTCTATGATGGGTTTGGTGTATCTGCAATGTGGGCTGTTATAACTGTTGTTGTAGTTTTCGAGTTTTCAGTCGGTAAGTTTTTACTATATATCATCGTCTTTCCAAACACTGTATCTTGAGTTTATCATTTTGTGAAAATATGGTACTTGTCTTTAATTACATTAATAACGTAAATCATTATCTTGTGATACGACTAATATTGCAAAAGTATATTCTTTGGATCAAATTTACACCAGTAATTTTACCTTAAAAAGAAATGTTTTGTAATAATATATAAAAAGTTGTAGTTTTCAAATTTTCAGTTGGTATGTTTTATAATAATAGTATACCATAATTTTGTTATATATAGTAGTATAATTAAATCTATATATATGTATGTATGGATATCATTTAATCTTTGAAGCTCTTGCATTTTAATTTTTTCAAATATTTTCAGGGGCAACTCTTGGAAAAGGTGTAAACAGGGGAATAGCAACACTTGTGGCTGGTTCATTAGGTGTTGGAGCTCATCGTTTTGCTGCTGCTTGGGGAGAAAGATTTGAGCCTATTATACTCGGGATATATGTATTCTTATTCGGTATATATCTATGATCATATCAACATTAATTCATGTATACTTTTTATATAAAAACATTAAAATATTATTATCATACCATGGGCAGAGAAACATTAAGTTCAGTCTCGAACCTTAAATATTGAAAACAAGGGATCCTGATTCTATGTATCTAATACTTAAATAACAAATGCCATCAAAATATATACTTGTTATACAAATCCGACGTATATATATACTCATCATCTAAACTCGTTCGTTTACCGGATATGATGAAGCTGCTGTAGTGACATTTGTGAGATTCTTTCCAAGAATGAAGGCAAGGTACGATTACGGGCTTGTTATATTCATTTTAACATTCTGCTTGATATCTGTATCGGGCTATCGCGACGATGAGGTCTTAGACATGGCTTGTACGAGACTGTCCACCATCCTCATCGGTGTTTCCACATCTGTGGTAATATGCATTTTCATTTGCCCGGCGTGGGCTGGCGATGATCTTCATAATCAGCTTGCTTCGAACATGGAAAAGCTAGCAACATTCCTTCAAGGTACGTACGTCTTGTAGAATATATGGCCTTCAATTTGAATGTGACAATAATTTCTTCAGTTTTCCTAGCTAGTAATTAATGTCAATTTAACCCTACCTTTCAAAATACATTTAGTTGTTCATTTTTTAATAAATTTATTATTAATTCCGATGACCATTTGTAAGAATTTGAGTATGCTTTAAACAACAAAATGTATCTGTAGAATAAAGAATTATACAATTAAATTGATGGCTGACATCATCACAATGCATATAATTATATAAGGTCAACTTTCCATTTAATCTTTTTTGAGAGAGAAATAAATAATTAACCATGCATCCTCTAATATGTCACATGTGTAGGCTAGTTTAGCAAACATTTGAATCATGTACTCTTCCAATAATGCGCTACACCAACAACTAAATTTAACAAAAAATTCAAGAAAATGACGTTTTAGTTTCTACTAAATGACAACTTCAACTCTCCCTCGATCTTATAAAATGAGGATAAATAATAAAAGAAATATTTTATGCATTCTATTAAATATTCTGCTTAATTCTTTTGTTAGTACGTATATTCCTTTCTTTGGTATATATGGTTCGAGTCTCTTTAAACTCACAATATGACCCTACCCCATCCCTGTATATTGTAGCATAATACACTGCATACTTTTTCAAAAGTTTATATAAAAACTAAATTTTTAGTTAAGTATATGTTCTGACTACGGATAGACTGAACGATACATTTATCTCTTTAGCTTTCATGTCAATTTTGTGTAGTCTAAACTTATAAAAGTGACATATTATCTTTATAGACACAATTTTTAATTACTCTCTATGTTAAATATTTTTTTATTATTATTAACTTTTTAAAATTAACTTAATAGATTTTTAAATTCAAAATAAACATAGATTTTTTAATTTTATTCAATGCATAATGTAAATTATCTAAAAAGTATTACTTATTGTAAGTTTTATTGTTTCATAATTTTTAATGAGTCGTCTCAATTTTTAGAATGAAGATGTCACAAATTGACTTTCAAAAATAAATAATAATTCTATAATTTGAAACGAATATAATATATATATGATACAATTTTTTTAATATTGTGCACGTTGTTTGATTTGTCTGATAAGTCGAATGGAAATTGTAAATTGATACACTATACAAATGCAAAGAAATATCTCACTTTAATGGTTGAAGTCATAAAGTACTTAAACTATGACATTGAATATAGAAAGCAAATTGAAGGAAAGAAGTGTCACTGATACTAACGAATATGAAAATGATATATAGTTAGTAATATTTTAATGATGTATTTGACATAATGGATCAAACTTATAATTTTATTCAATTTCATGTATTGATATACGCCATAATTGTAATTCGACATAAAACTTTCATAATATGTTGCATCGCTCGTATATATTCATTTTTCTTCCAAATATATAATTCTTGGTAAAATGCATTCCATTTAATTACAGAATATGGAGCCGAGTACTTTAAAACACCCGAGGGTGAACAAGGAAAACTTACGGAAAACAAGGCAGTAATGCAAGCGTATGAAAGTGTTCTTCATTCAAAAGGCACCGAAGAATCCTTGGTGAGTGAAAACTGCCATAACCCATAAGAATGCAGACAATCTTTTTTGAAATCCCAGTTAATATGGGGTTAATTTCTTTATTCCACAGGCAAACTTTGCAAAATGGGAGCCTCGCCATGGTTGGTTCAGATATCGACATCCTTGGGAACAATACCTAAAAGTTGGAGCGCTCATTCGACAATGTGCATACACAATTGAAGCCCTTAATGGTTACCTTAGCTCAGCAATCCAGGTACTATCTAGTCTATATCAAAGGCTTACATTACAAGACAAGTCATGGATGATTAATAACGGATTCTGATGTCAGACAGTTTAAAATTGATAGTTTATTTAGAAATTGTATTAGAAGATATTTTAAATTATCTTTGTTAAGTGTAACTTGTTTCTGTAGAACAGTTCAAATAAACCGCCCGATTTTAACTGTCTGGAATCCAAATCCATTGATAATTAACAGTCGCAACAAAAATAACAAAATGCCTAGCTACAATTAACATTTACTTGGTAAAGAAAATTTTGCTAATTTTTCAGACACCACACGAAATCCGAGCAAAAATTCAAGAATCATGCACAAAGATGAGCGCAGAATCTAGCTATGCGTTGAAGGAATTAGCATTGTCTATGAAAACAATGACTCGATCATCTACTGCAGATTCCCATATCCTAAAAGCAAAATTGGCGGCCGAAAAACTCAAGTCCTTACTGAAAACAAGCCTTTGGGAAGAAACTGACGTCCTACAAATAATCCCATCTGCTAGTGTAGCTTCATTACTTATTGATGTTGTTACATGCACCGCGAACATTGCTGAATCTGTGCATGAACTTTCTTGCCTCGTACGTTTTAAGGATCCTGATGATGTTTTTGTTACACCGGAAGTAATTCACCAGGGAAGAGTACATCAATCTCATAATCATACTGTTACTATTGGCGAGTAATATAATTTATTGCCAGAAAATGGAGATAATCTATTAATTTTGCCAAGGTTTACAATAAATAAATGCTAGCGCAGACAGGGGCGAAACTAGCATAGGGCTGGAGGGGGCCATGGCCCCCCCCAAGGTTTGAAAAAATTATAAAGTCCACCCCAAGGTTGGAAAAATTAAATTTATTATAATTCTAAGTTTGTATAATTGGAGCATAATATTGTATATGTGTTATTCCAATTAAATGATACATTTGTATCCAAGTAACCAACTTAAACCCTTATTTAATTTTTTTTATTTTTTGTTTATTTTATGAAACTTGATATTTTACTTTTTAAAAGTTTAACGAGTGATCATATTCAATTTGTTTTCCGGTAACCAACTAAAACCTTACTTATTTGATTGTAAGTTTATGAAAATTTTATTATTAAAAAGTTCAATAAATGGTCCAATAATATTGGTTAAGTCATTCTTGTAGTGTAGTTAATTGAATTTTTTATTTTTTGTTTAATTAGAATCATGGGAAAATCACATATTATTGATTCATTTTTCAAGAGAAAGCAATCAAATCATGTTGACATATCTATGTTTACCCCTGAGCCTAATGTTAAAACATCTCTGCCTACTTCTGAACAAGAACAACGTGAATTGAAGGTAAAGAATGAGATATTAATTATTTGAAATGTGATCCTAGAAAACGTATCAAAATATGGAAATGTTGTGGTGTGATTGAAGTTCTTTTTCTGAATATATATTATGTTGTTAAAAAAATTTTTGGCCCCCCCCAAAAAAACAAATCCTGGTTTCGCCCCTAAGCGCAGACTAGTCCGTTGAGATACAAAGTAGTACAAGATCATATAGGGTGATTCGAGTAATATATATCAGCAAAATTTATTTAATTTGCTTGATTTCCCTTGGATGTATGACAATCTATATTCGGTTGGTGTCTTCGGGGTCAGAGTTCGGCTTCAGATGGCGTCATGGCTTCGACTGTGACGAACTTCTTCCGAAGAGGCATCATGACTTCGGAAGTCGATGAACTTTATTACTATTATTATTATTATTTAGTTCTTTATAGTAATAGTATTTTATTAGTTAGGAAATCTTTTATAATAAGTTGTTATTTGTTAAATATTTTATTTCCGTATTTTTAGGAAGTTTGTTAGGATATCTTTTCGTATCTCTAGGAAGTTTGTTAGAATCTTTTTCATATCCATAGGAGGATTTTTATTTCCATATCTCTAGGAATATTCTAGAGTGACTTGGAGATAAAATTTTGTTAGCTATATATAAACTCGGCTTGTGGATTGAAAAGGGAGACTTTGATTTTGATAAATATAAATTTATACATTAGAGAGAGTTTCTGTGTTTTTTTGGTCAATCTCTTGTTCCTTTATTTGTGAATTCATTTATTTATCAGCCCGTAGGATAATTGCTATCCCGCCCGACGTCAGTTGGTATCAAAGCACGAGCATCTTCCTGGGAATAGACTCATCGATTTTAATGGCTGGTGGTCGTGATCGTGGTTGTAGAGGGCAGATTCTGGCTAAGGAAGACCCGGACCAAGATCGTAACTTTCAAGACGCGATGATTGAGGATTTACATAGACATGTTGCAGAGTTAACTAGGCGTCTTACGGCGCTGACTCGAGGTCGACGTGGATAGGTTCTGAAGGAGGAAGTTCCGAACCTTGATCATTATCGTGGACAGTTTCTGATTGAGAAAGTCCCACACCTTGAACACTATGAAGAATTATATGATTCTCGGAATCGAGTTATGATGAGGAATGGTATTATTATAGTGGACAGTATCCGACCGAGGAACTCCCGGAATATTTTCCACACCTTGATTATGACGAGGAAGGGTATTATTCTCGTGAACAGTATCCGACCGAGGAAGTCCTGGAATATTTCTCGCACCTTGATCGTGTTAAGGAATTTTATAATTTTAATTCCGATTTTGATGAAGAACAGTTGGTTGAGGAAGAAGTATATGAGTATGGAGAATCTGTATATGACGGATATGTAGAAGAAGAATAAATTTATGATGGATATGCAGATGGAGAAGAAATTTATGAGGAATATGCAGATGAAGAAGAAATTTATGACAAATATGAAGATGAAGGAGAACCTTATGGAGAACCTGAGTATGACGAATATGATGATGGCGACGAAGAACAGAATGGATCGTATGAAGATAGTCAGGAGACCCTGATCGTTCGCAAGAGTCTACCAAATCATAAAGGTGATTTCGAAGAGGATTAGTTAAGAACCAATATCTTTCAAACAACTTGCACCATAGCAAATAAGGTCTGCAAACTAATCATTGACGGTGGCAGTTGTGAAAACATAGTGTCCGAAGAGGCTGTCAAGAAATTGTAGTTGAAAACGGATCGGCATCCTAAACCATATAAGTTGTTGTGATTAAAAAAGGCAATGAAGTAAGAGTGGATAAAAAGTCCTTAGTGTCTTTTTCCATCGGCAATAAATATTTTGATAAAGCATTATATGATAAGGTGGAAATGGATGCATATCATCTATTGTTGGGCTGACCTTGGCAATATGACCAAATAGTCATTCATGATGGTCGGAAGAATACGTATTCCCTTCGTTTTAAAAGAAATAAGGTTGTACTAGTGCCTCAGCGAGAAGAGGACAGTTCGACTCGAGGAGTTGGGAGTCTGAACCTATTATCCATGACTAAATTCCTAACAGAGGTCGATCGTGAAGGTGTGGTGTATGTCGTCCTACTTCCTTGTGGGAGCGGTTCGACAGCTAAAAGCACTGAAGTGTCAGCCGATGTACAGGAATTGCCCAAAAAGCTTCCATCATGACTATCGGCGATAAGGAACATTCAACACCAGATATATCTTGTCCCAGGATTGAATCAAAAGGAAAATATTTCAGTTGCCAAAGTATCTTCTCGTACAGTTTCCATTTTATCTATGTCGAACTTGAGGACAAGTTCTTTCCAACATGGAGAGACTGATGTAGGAGGATTTCTGGGCGAAGATTGTGAGACCCCAGATTTTACGAATAAAGATTTAATTTTCTCAAAATTTTTTTTGAATATTATGGTGTGAATTTGAGATAATGTTATAGTTATGGGTATTATTTATAAATTCTGCAAAGTATGAAAGTTGTTATAAAATATTTGTTTGGTCAGAGAATATTCTATTTGTCGGAGAATATTCGTACGACGGCATAATCATTGGTGGACCCCACAACGGAAGTACTGTGGTCGTAGTTAGAAGACGACAAAAATATTTTATGAAAATAACGTCGGAGGTTTTACCGTTAAAACTGTTGAACTACTCGGTAGTAAAAGTACAGTAATACGCGTGGTTGTATAGTAGCACACGATATTGATTATTGATACTTACGTAAGAAGTCATTCAGTTATACTCAATTATTGCTACAATAATTGCTACATTCATACTATTGATTCGATTATTGTCACAGTATCATCTGCATAATATGATATATTATTAGATCAATAATTGAGACGACAATGTTATTCATATTATTAAATTGCAATATTTACAATGTCTAGAAGTTCTGTCAAGGAGAGGTTTGGTCACCTAATTGTGCGCCAATAGGGAGAAATCCTTATTGGAAAGCCCCCTCTTTCCTGGGAACGACCTGGTTGATAAATATTGTGAGTTATAATATTAATGATGAATGTTATTAAAATTGAAGGTGTGCTCGGAGTTGAATTTGGAGACGTGAACGTGATATTTGAGTCTTGAACGATGAAATTAGTAAAAATAGACTATAAACACAAAATTTTCCAATTTTTACTATTTGGTCAAAAAGTAAATAGTTGACTTTTTTGGGAAAAGTCAAACTTCAAAATTTCAAAATTTATATTTTTGATAAAAATAGTTTCATTGTGTTGGAATTATTTGTGTTAGTGAAAATCCACATTTATTACAATAAAAATTTATGTCTGGAGGTTATATTGACCAATCGGGTATTTAACCGGATAAATGAGCAATTGATTGCTATTATTTCACATGATTATAACTATTTGTTCACATATGTGTACTATTGAATCACATTCTTATACTATTAGGGGAGTTGGTGCAAGATTGATGATATTTGCATGACTAAGTTAAAAATAGAGGTATAGATGGAGGTAATATACTGTAATTAATTTTTTCACATGTTCAGAACTATTGAGTCACATGATTTACTATTAGGGGAGGTGGTGCAAGTTTGATAATACTTGGATGACTGAATTAAAAATGAAAGAAAAGTTGGAAGTATTGTACTGTAATATTTTGAGCCCTAAAATGTGCAATTATCGAAACTATGTTTTCCTATAAATAGAAGCTCATTCTTTCTTCATTTCTCACCAATTCACTAAAGTTTTAGAGCCATTATTATAGAGAGAAATCTATAGAGAGAAAGAAGAAGAGAACTCTGCTCCCTCACTATTCCAGTATCCAGTCTTCTTTTGAGGTAAGGGATATTATTTGTTGTACCTGTAAGGGGTATTATTTCTTTCTTATTCATGAAGAGAACTTCTGTTATTTCATCCTTTATTATTATGTTGGAATAACCTGTTATGCAAAGTACTGCATACATGGTGAAATTCTTCTGTTATTCCATTCTTTATTATTATGTTGGAATAACCAGTTTATGCGAAGTACCGCATACATGGTGAAATTCTTTTATTATTCTGTATTTATTATTCTGTCGGAATATCCTGTCTGTGCGTTTTACGCCGGACCTGGTTCCATTATTTATTATTTCATATTTATTATTCTGTCGGAATATCCTGTCTGTGCGTTTTACGTCGGACCTGGTTCCATTATTTATTATTCTGCATTTATTATTTTGTCGGAATATCTTGTCTGTACGTTTACGCCGGACGTGGTTCCATTATTTATTACTCTATTGGGAATAACTTTTCTGTGCGGTCTCTATTGCATGTATGGTGAATCCTTCTGTTATTCCATTCTTTATTATTCTGTTAGAATAACATGTCTATGTGGATTTTCCACATGCATGGTGAATGATCCTCCATATTCATTCTTATTAAATTGTGGAAATGATCTGTCTAAGTGGATTACCGCATGGCGGACGAAAATCCATTTGCAGTTTCATATATTCTCTTATACTCAGTTGGTTAAAACTTTGACTTCTATACTCCATGAAATTAGTAGAATATATTTGCTATTTGCGCTTCATCCAGTATCTTTTCATGGAAATATTTTTCTGAGCATTCTTAAATTTTACTCTACAAAAAAGTATCATTTTGACAATTTTGACGTTATTGGTTCCTAGTTAAATTAATTCGTGAACTTGTTTTTTTAAATTATTATGTCATTGTCATGATAAGTTATACTGGTTATTATGTGAAAACATGAAAGTTTCTTAGAAATCACAAAGGGTTGAAAATCAGATTTTGGTAAAAACGGAACACGAAATTCAATTGACCATATCTCCTGTTATATTTTGAATTTTTGAGTGTGGTCAAGTCCTAGAATTAGATCTATGAGTTTTGTAGCTTATCCAAGTGGAATCAATGGAAAAGGTATTGTAGATTTTTGTGTGGACTGATTTTAACAAAGGAAGCAAAAGCTGCCAATTTCAAAAAAGCTACTGCCCATGTTTTTAAAAGGACTGATTCGGCCACTTAATTTCTGAGAAAAATTCTGGCCTTTTGGGACATGAAAGTATATGGTATAAAGTACCTCATGTCCAAAAATGAGCTCATTCTGACTTAAAATGAGCAAGTTATGACCATTTCAATATTTAGGTTTTTCCTACAAAAAATGCTATAAATGGAGTTCTATAACTCCGATGACCATGAAATTTAAACTGGAAGCTCACTTTAACATGTGTAAGATTCTGCCAAGATTTGGGAATTTTTGGAGTTAACCTTGAGGTAGCTAATTTCTTACGGAATTAATTAGAAATTGATTTTTGAAAAATAGTAAATGAATTTTAAAAATTTTGAGAAAAATATATGTTCATTATGGGACTATATTATGCTAAATCCTAGAAAATAAATATTTTTGGGACTGATTTGGTATTTTTCATGAAAATAGTTTAGTTACGAACATATGAGTTAAATATGTTATGTGAAGTAACAAAGTTGAAAAATAGGATTTTATGGCTTGAAAATCCTATATAAGGTATATGTAGATTGTTGATAAGGGATTTGATCATTGGTGATGAAATCTTATGAGTATGGCATTTTTGAATGATTAAATACATTATTTGATAAAGTGTAAATAATTAAAATAAATTGTTTATAAGTTTAAGAGGTGATTAAAATATTGTTATAATATTAACAATATTAGATTATGAGTTATTTAAGTGATGGATAATATTTGGATAAAATTAAAGTCTTTAATATTTAACATTGTTTTAGTTTGATTAATGCTTATATCATTGTCATCATCCTCATGCTTATATGGTGATGAAAGTTATCTTTGGCTTACGTGCGAAGATGGACTGTTGATTATTGAATTGTATATCTTTGGCTTACGTGCAAAGATGGATCGTTGATTATTGATTTTATTGTTGTATATCTTTGGCTTACGTGCAGAGATGGACTTGGTATGATTATGACCAGGGATTATTCGGTATAGTCTTGACCATTGATGATTTAATGAATATCTTTGGCCCGTAGTGCAGGGATGATTCGATGATGCAGTTTATATATTAAGCCGAGTCTCATAAGAATTGATGAAAACATTTTAAATAATAGAAGATAATAGATTTTATTCTTTACTTGACTCTTCTTATGAATTGCTTATTCCGCTGCAGTTAAACTTGATGTCTATTATATTTTATCAGTTTAACATTATTGAAGACTATTGATAATTTATTCTGCATTATCTTAGTCATAATACTTCTTACTGGGCTAGTTGAGCTCACCCTTTCTTTCACTGTTCTCTTCAGAAAATGAGAATATAGTTGGGACGAGTCGGAGAACGGAGTGACGGTCCAGATGATAACATTAGTAGTCCTCACTATTCAGTTAAATAGTATGACAATAAATGTAACGACGACTGAATTTGAGTTTGTATACTGTCTATGAGGACTCCATTGAGAATGAATATTGTCTAGAAGGCAGTATTCTTGTTTAAACTCTCAGTTTATGTTTTGTCATATTTTACATGACAACTGTATAGTTAAGTTTGTATTTGTATTTTGTACCATGTATTTGGCGACTCAGAATAGGTGATGTATACCTAATTTTGGGGGCATCACAAAGATCCTGAATGGTCGGATAGTACGATGACGATGCTAAAGGACCAAAAGCTAAGGGATCAGTGCAACGGTATCGGTTGACTTGGGGGTCAAGCGTTCGATTCGTGTCATCGAGGTCGTAGTTCGGCTTCGGATGGCGTCATGACTTCGATTTCGGATGGCATCATGACTTCGGCTATGGCAAACTTCTTCCGAAGAGGTGTCTTGACTTCCAAAATGGGTTAAATACAAAGTTAACCACTGAACTTTTTTGATATTTGGGTATTGAGCCCTTTTCTTCCGGTCAACGCAAACTAAGCCCCTTTCTATTCAAAAATTTGGACTTTGAACCCCCAGGCGCCACATGTGTGTTGACCTACTGACGTGGTACACATGGTGCCTACATGACAGATCTAACGTGGTATTTTATATTTAATTTTACATGTGAGCATTGCTGACGTGGCTTCTTTTGAATTTTTTCCAAAAAAATTATCTTTGCCCGAATTTGAACTCGCAACCTCACATTTAGAATTTTAGTATTATAACCGTTGGAGTAACACATGTCAATTGTTAATATCTGGCAAGAATTAAGATTTATATCAAAACATGAGATTTCTCCCATGTATTCCTTTCTTCTCCTTCACTACATACCATTATGAATAACTGTTAATATTTATATTTGCAGTACTAATAATAATAACAACAATAATAATAGTACTAGTAATAATAATAATAATAATAATAATAATAATAGTACTAATAACAATAATAATAATAATAACAATAATAGTACTAATAATAATAATAATAATAATAATAATAATAATAATAACAATAACAATAACAATAATAAGAATAACAATAATAAGAATAACAATAACATATTATTATTACTATTATTATTATTATTATTATTATTATTATTATTATTATTACTATTATTGTTATTGTTATTAGTACTATTATTATTATTATTATTATTGTTATTATTATTAGTACTATAAATATAAATATTAACAGTTATTATTAATGGTATACAGTGAAGGAGAAGAAAGAAATATATGGGAGAAATCTCATGTTTTGATATAAATATTAATTCTTGCAAAAAATTAACAATTGACATGTGTTGCTCCAGCGGTCATATGATTAAATTTTCAAATGAGAGGTTGGGAGTTAAAATATGGGCAAAGGCAAGTTTTTTGAAAAAATTCAAAAGAAGCCATGCATGTCTGCAATGCTCACATGTAAAATTAAAATATAAAATATATACCACGCCAGATGTGCCACGTAGGCGCCACGTGTGCCACGTCAGCAGGTCAATGTACATGTGGCGTCTGGGGGTTCAAAGTCCAAATTTTTTAATAGAAATGGGCTCAGTTTGCGTTGACCGAAAGAAAGGAGCTCAATACCCAAATATCAGAAAAGTTCAGTGGTCGACTTTGCATTTAACCCCTTCGGAAGTCGATGGACTTTATTACTATTATTATTTAGTTCTTTATAGTAATAGTATTTTATTAGTTAGTAAATCTTTTATAATAAGTTGTTATTTGTTAAAGATTTTATTTCTATATTTTTAGGAAGTTTGCTAGGAAGTTTGTTAGAATCTTTTTCACATCCCTAAGAGGATTTTTATTTTTATTTTTAATTTTCATATCTCTAGGAATATTCTAGAATGACTTGGGGATAAAGTTTTGTTAACTATATATAAACCCGGCTTGTGGGTTGAAAAGGGAGACTTTGATTTTTATAAATATAAATTTACACAGTAGAGAGAGTTTCTCTGTGTTCCTTTGGTGAATCTATTGTTCCTTTATTTGTGAATTCATTTATGTACCAGCCCACAGAATAATCATTATCCCGTCCGGCGTCAAATTTTCATAACACGTACCAGTAGTACTAACCACAAGAAGTCATTTCAGAAGTTTTTTTTTTGATAATGTGGAGTATCTGACCTGCAAGCCGACGAATCTCCCCAATTCGGTCCGGTGCGGATTTGGTAACCTATTTACATAAGGCAGTCTGTGACCCTATTTGTTCACAATTATTAATTGTTAGTGATAGACGATCCTAAGATGTTCAGATCTACGACTCATTCCAAGACAATCTTGAGCACTACGCGGATTGTTGGGGTTCATTTCAGAAGTACTGTGACCCTCTAATTCTCTATACTTAATTGTAGTGTTACTTTACTGTCATTTATTGTCTGACAATTAAGGTGTGAAAACTAATTAGGGTTTGTTTGGTTAATGAAATGATGTTCTTCTCTTTGAAATTTTGAACTTCAAAAATTTTTTTGGATGATAATTAGTAAATATATAGTATTTTCAAAAGATATTTTAGGTGAAAAAGGAAAAATAGTTAGTCAAATTACTGGAAGAAATCAAATTCATTATATATGTTATAGCTTCCATTAATTTTGGATAGTGATATAAACGAGATAATACATTTTTTTGTCACTGTATTGAGGTCCGATTTTCGTTATGGTTACCGAATTTTTTTTGTTATAATTGCGTAACTATACTCTAAAATAATTATCAAATGAATTTTCGTCCGAAAAAACGAACGGAATGTTGACTGTGCATATTGACCCGTTATTTTTGCTAACGTGGAGGGAAGAAATACAAGGAGGCAGATTAAGTGGCATCATGTATGTGTAATAATAATAACCATAATTCCAAAACTATTAGTAGTTGAGTTGAATAATTCCAAAACAAATAATAAAAATAATAATAATAATAAAAATAAATATAATAAAAATAATAATTTTAAATTTTAAATTTTAAAATTGTAAAAAAATTATAAAAATATTTTTATATAAATAACCATGCTAATTGTTCCTGCATAGATTTAGTTGTTTCAAAATAATAATAATAATAATATTAATAATTTTTAAATAGTAACAATAATAATAATAATAATTTTTAAATAATAATAATAATTAAAATATTAATAATAATAATATTAAGAATAATAATTATTATAATTTCAAAATAATAATAATAACTTCAAAATAATAATAATAATTTCAAAATAATAATTTTTAAATAATATTAATAATAATTTCAAAATAATAATAATAATTATTATTATTATTTTAAAATAATAATAATGAAAATAATAATAATAAGATTTTTTAAATGCAATTAACTAACTATATATGCAATACAAAAAAAATTAAAAATTAAAAACACAGTAGTACTGCCAACTACTATTTGAAACCAAGACAGATTTAAACCTCTAACCAAACAAGCCCATTTCATTTTCTTTAACCAAAATGAGCGAAGCACGAGTGACACTACATATCCAAGAGTAAATTAATTTAACAAAAAGTGCACCTCTCCTGCAGATTCAAACAATATATATATATATAGGGTATATATATATATAGCTATCTTTATTTCTCTAACTATTAATGTTAAAAGAAAAATATGACGAAATAGGGAAAATAACATATAGTAACTTAGTTATAAGAGGGGATCGAGGAACTGCTTGTTTAATTTTGGTTGGAGCTAGCATTCATAGATTCCGGGGTTTCTTGGAACCGCTACCATTATGGTGCAATGGATCCGGACCTGAAGGGGCTTTTCTTAACTGATTCCAAACAACCATGTTCCCACTATTGTTGGCAATGCTTGTAGCTGGTTCATTCCCCAAGTGATGGAGCAACTGAAATAATTTTGAAAATGATGGACATGTTTATGCCAAGTTAGTAAGTAGTAGTAGTAGTAATATGTAATAAATCAACGAAGATAATATTTTTAACACTGAAAATTTATCTAACACGTGCATGATATAGTTGTGTTGTAATACCTTCAGTTGGAAATGATATTTTCAGTATAATTTACGAAGTACACAATTGTACCTTGTGCATTATTCTCTCCGTCCCATAGTTATAGGCTGATTTCTTTTGGCATATAGTTTAAAAAAATTAGTTTAAGTTAATTTTTAACACAAATTTTTCACATATACCCCTTAATATAGAATTAATGAATACATTAATTACTCCTTACTTTTCACATTGAAACTCTTAACTTCATTGATTGTTAGTACAATTATCTTTTATACACAAAATATGTTAAACTAGTAAAACCTAAAAAGTTGAATTCTTTTATTGAGAATACAATAACATTAAATGTGGTGATAAAAATAATGACATTAAAGGTTGTTTCTTCAAAAAAAGAGTATTAGTTGAATATTTATTATAAAGGCATAAAAGTAAAATAATGAACCAACTAAATTTTATAAATAGTAAGTAGCTTATATATTGGGACATCTCAAAATAGAAAATCAACCTATAACTATGGGACGGAGGGAGTACATGTTTTACATTGTGTTGGAAATGGTAGTTTCAATGTTAAAAATATTAATCCCGGCCCATAAACCCATAATTAAGGTGAAAGGCAAAACTCCATTCATTATTTAGCAATATCATATAAATATATATAAAGAAAATTTATGCAAACCTTTCTGTTTTTAGTCTGTAATGAATCTGTCCTGGGGAAGAAGCATGCATGCCCAGAGTTGCACTCTGTCAACAATATATAACAAATATCAATCCTTTAGTTATTTACTTGGTCAGCTTTTTTTCTTTAATTTTATTTAAAAGAATAAATAAATTATATAAAAAAAAGATACTCCCTCCGTCCCAAATTATCTGTTGTTTTAGCAGAAAAATTTTGTCCCACAATATCTGCTTTTTCAAGATTTCAATGCATTTTTTCTCTTTATTTTCCAAGTTTGCCCATTTACCTTAATTGTTGATGACTATCAAGTCATTACTCATTCAAGTCTCTCCACTTTTTTAAACATCCTTTTCATATTTCCACCAATAAAAATGTGATTGTCAAAGTTATGCTTCTTAAAAGACCTTGGCACACTCTTCCATGAACAATCTCCTTTTACTAAAGTCTTAATTGAAGAAAACAAAAAATTAGCACATAAGGGTATTTTAGTATTTTTATCATACATATTGATATGTGTGTAGAACTCTAAAACAACAGATAATTTGGGACGGGAGTATTCAACAAGAATTGGCTCATTAGGGAGTTTCTACATGTGTCTGTGTGTGTGAGAGAGAGAGAGACCAAAAGACTGAGGCATGACTTTGACCAAGTAAAGTAGCAGCAGCATGAAAGCCACATGAAGAAACTTGTTTGTAAGCCTCATTTTTAGGACAAACTTAACAAGAAAACTAAAGAAGTAAAGGTAAATTTGTGAGAACTACATGCAGCTTTGGAGAAAATTAGGAGCTCATTTATACAAATTTTTTCTCATGCCTTACAAAATTAAATGATTCCTTTGATTAAGCAGCAGGCAGCTATTTTTTAGAACAGATTCTGTCCTTATTTTTCATGTTTTCTTTGTGTCCCCCATTTAAATTTTGACACCTGACCCTTTTACTTAACAACAATTAACTCTAAAAGTAATCTCGCAAACGCCAGGTTGCGAGTTGATAATAAACAAACATGTGACCATCTTGTAGATGCATCTATTAAAACCATAAAATATCTAAATGGTCCACTTGGTGGGTGAATAAGCCCACAAATATCTCCTTCAATACGTTCTAGAAACCTTGGAAATTGAGTCCTAATTATTTTAGCTGGTGATGGTCTAATGACCAATTTGCCTTGGGAACAAGCAGCACATGAGAATTCCTTAAATTGAAGAATCTTCTGGTTCTTTAATGGATGGTCATGTGAATTGTCAATAATTCTTCGCATCATTATTGATCCAGGATGACTCAACCGGTCATGCCAAATAAAAAAAATTATTTGGTTCATTGAACTTCTGGTTTATTATTGCATTGACTTCAATTGTACTAATATTTGTGTAGTACAAACCTGAAGATAAAACGGGTAATTTTTTTAACATTTATTTTCCAGTATAGACATTTGATATAATGTAAAGATATTTTATACCATTTTCATTGGTTGTCTTAATATGGTACCCGTTAAGTCGTATATTTTTAAAACTTAGCAAATTCTTCCTTGATTTAGTGGAAATAAAGCATTATCAATAATAAATTTTGTTCAACTAGGAAGCATTATATTGGCTCTTCTAGAGCCTTCAATCAAGTCTACTGAACCTGATATTGTATTCACTTCTACTTTCATCATTCTTAGATTTGAAAAATATTGATTATGTCTGAGAATGGTATGTGTCGTTGCACTATCTGCTAAGTATATATCTCCACCATTGATATTAGGCTCATTTATAGCATTATGCAAATCCATATTTTCTTCATAAAAAGAAATAAATATATAATAAGTTCATAATAAGACATAATGTTATATATATTTAATAACACAATTCTTTACTAAATAAAGAAAACAAAATACATTAAATAAGCCAATCATGAAAATAAGAAAACAAAATACATTAGCATATATAAAATAAACACACTTGAAAGGACTAACATAATTCTGAACTAATTATTTTCATTACAAGAAATACTAACTTGCTCATTATTTTGCTCAAAGAAATCTGCAACGTCAAGGTGTGTCATATCCAAAGGATCAAAATAAATATTATTTTTATCTTAATGTGAATGAGAAAATTTTATTTTTATATTCTTCTCCTTTCCTTTCAATGAGGACTGATATAAATCAACAAGATGTTTGGCTGTACAACAGGTACGAGACCAATGTCCTTTCATTCCACACCGATAACAAATATTTCTTCCTTCTTCGTATCTCTGTTATTTATATTCTTCTCCTTTTCTTGCTTCTCCTTATTCTTTGAATGTTTGGTATCATGGTTGCGGTAATTAAACTGTCCTCGTCCGTGGCCACGACCACGACCTCTATATTATGACCACAACCACGACCATGACCATAATTATTATTATATCTTGTAACATTCACTTCAGGGAATGGAGCTGAACCAGTCGGTCGTGATTCATGATTTTTCATTAAAAACTCATTATTTTGTTCAACCACAAGGAGACATGAAATTGGTTTAGAATATTTCTTAAAACCCCGTTCTCTATATTGCTGCAGGATCACATTCGTTTTCTAACATATCTCCATCAGTAATATTATCTCCGCACAATTTCAATTTAGAACTGATTTTAAACATTGCAGAATTATATTCACTTACTGATTTAAAATCTTGCAATCGTAAATGTATTCAATCATAACGAGCTTTTGGGTGAATAACTGTCTTTTGATGGTCATATCTTTATTTCAAAAATTTTCAAAGAATAAGAGAATCTTTTACTGTGAGATACTCTAATTATATTTCAACTCCTCTATAAGTCACTTTCTAAATAGAAGTGCAATAGAAAACTTAAAGAACAGACCTGGTAGTAAATTTCCTGGAAAGCTAACAAACATAAAAATTCTAACTAATTTGTTAATACCTATATAAAATGTCAAACTTAAAATTGAATTGAAAATAGATACTGGAGAACAAATGAATTATGTATATATCAATGCTCTCTCTTTACCCTCTTATATATATATATATATATAGAGAGAGAGAGAGAGGGGGGGATTATACCTTCTTTTGCTTCAAACCAAAATGATTATCTTCAAGATGAATGTGAGGAGCAATTCGTGTTGATAACGTATTATAAAATATTACTAAAAATTAAAAAGAAAGAATTAGATTAGAGAAAGAACAAAGATGATTAGAGAAAAGAGAGTATTATTATAATACTTTGTATATCACTTGATCTACAATGGTCTTATTTATAGAAATAAGAACATCGATATTACTAGGAAGTTACAAAACTCAAAAGTCATGAGTTTCAAATCTCAATGAACATGGGACTTACATGTATCTAGACATCCATAATATGAATATAGACATACATAATTTTATAACAAAGTTGATTTATAAGTTATTTTAAGAATTTTATTAAAAATTAAGTTAAAATAAGTTATGAATATATTCGGCTCATAATGACTTATAAGTTAAAATAAATATAAAGATAACTAAAAAGGACATTAATAAAAAGAGAGGCAAAATAGATATTACATTTGGTCAAACTAACTTATTTTAAAAATGACTTATAAGTCATTTTAAAATATGTTAGAAATACTTACTTATTTTTTTTTTGACTTAAAACTCAACTTATAAGTAAAAAAATAAGTCATTCCCGAACAAGTGAATAGTAATAAATGTAAGACCCCAACTTTTTAATAAAGATGATTTTTCTATAAATATCATTTTAAAATATTATGAAATGAATTTGATATAATGTTATAGTTGTGGGTAATATTTATAAATTTTGCAAAGTACGCAAGTTGTTATATAATATTCGATTGGTCGGGAAATATTTGTTTTAACAGAGAATATTCGTACGACGGCACAAACATTGGTGGACCCCACAACAGAATTATTATCGTATTAAGAAAACGACAAAAATATTTTTATGAAAATAACGGCGGAAGTTTTACAGTTAAAACTGTTGAACTACTCGGTAGTAAAAGTACAGTAATACGCGTGATTGCATAGTAGCACACGGTATTGATTATTGATGCTTACGTGAGAAGTCACTCAGTTTTGTTCAATTATTGCTTCAGTAATTGTTGCATAATATCTCACGTTATTTGATTCAATTATTGTCGATATTTTATATATTATTAAATCAATAATTGAGATGACAGAGTTATTAATATTATTATTTGCAATATTAACGATGTCTAGAAGTTCTGTCAAGGAGAGGTTTGGTCACCTAATTGCGAGCCAATAGAGAGAAATCCTTATTGAAAAGCCCCATTTTTCCTGAGAACGACCTGGTCGATTAATATTATCAATTATAATAATAATGATAAATGTTGTTTGATATATTGAGGTGACTTTTTATGAAGTCACGGGAGTTTATATATATATATATATATATATATATATATATATATATATATATATATATATATATATATATATATAAATTTTGTTTTATTAGTATTATTAATGTAATAAAACAGAAAAGCTTTTTATATAAAACAAAATACTTTTATAAAGTTATTTGTTTTATTAGACAATAATTAGAATATATTATGTTCTATTATGCATAGTATTTTGCATAGTAAAATCTTTTTATATAAAACATAATATTTTTATAAAGTTATTTATTTTATTAGACAATAATTAGAATATATTATATTTTATTATGCATAGTATTTGCATAGTACATGCATAGTATTTGCATAGTAAAATCTTTTTATATAAAACAGAATACTTTTTATAAAGTTTTGTTTTATTTGATTATAAATAGAATATATTATATTTTATTGCATACTGCAGCATAGTATCCTTTCTATTTTCCTATAAATAGGATGTTTAGTTAGAATTGAAAACCACACCAGAAGTTCAGAGAATTCTTCTATAATCTTGAGCGTATTTCTTTAGAGTTTTAAGAAGCTTTGAGCATAGTGTAAGTTTTCTTCAAGAATATTCTCGCCCTACCAGTCGGAATACTCTTCTTTTACGGTAAGGGGTATTATTTCTTTCTTTAGTCTTCATGAAGAGAACTTCTGTTATTCTATTCTTTGTTTTTATGTTGGAATAACATGTTTATGCGAAGTACCACATACTTGGTTAAATTCTTCTATTATTCTATTCTTTATTATTATGTTGGAATAACATGTTTATGCGAAGTACCGTATACATGGTGAAATTTTTCTGTTATTTCATTCTTTATTATTCTGTTGGAACATCCTATCTGTGCGTTACGCATGACCTGGTTCCGTCATTTATTATTCTGTTGGAACATCATGTCTATGCGTTTACGCATTACCTGGTTCCGTTGTTTATTATTCTGTTGGAATATCCTGTCGTCTGTGCATTTACGCATGACCTAGCTCCATTATTTATTATTCTGTTGGAATATCTTGTCTGTGCGTTTACACATGACCTGGTTCCATTATTTATTATTCTGTTGGAATAACATGTCTGTGCAGTCTATCGCATGCCTGGTGATATCTTTTGTTATTCCATTCTTTATTATACTCAGTTGGTTAAAGTTTTGACTTTTATACTCCATGAAATTAGTGGAATATCCTTGATATTTACGCTTCATCTAGTATCTTTTCATGGAAATATTCTTCTAAGCATTCTTGAGTTTTACCCCACAAAGTAGTATCATGTTAATAATTTGGACGTTATTTGTTCCTGGATAAATTAATTCTTGAACTTATTTTATTGAATTCCTATATCATTGTCATCATCCTCATGTTTATATTATTTTGAAAGTCATATGTGGTCTGTAGTGCATAGATGGACTTGGTATGATTATGACCAGAGATTATTCAGTATAATCATGACTGTAATGTTACAAATGATGTGATAAAAGTCCTCATTGGCCCGTAGTGCATTGATGAACAGTTATTGGCATGATCATGACCATTTGATGAATACACGAATATCCTTGGCCGTAGTGCATGGATAATTTGTGGTTGTGATACTAATGAATATCCATGGCCGTAGTGCAGGGATGATGTGGATTATTTATTAAGTTGAGTCTCAGCGATAAAAGTGATGAAAAATCTTTTTAAATCATAAAAGATGGTAGATTTTATTCTCTACTTGACTCTTTTAATGGATTGCTTGTTTCGCTAGCTACAGTTAAACTTGATGTCTATTGTATTTTATCAGTTTAACATTATTGAAGGCTAATGATAATTTATTCTGCATTATCTTAGTCATAATATTTCTTACTGGGCTAGTTGAGCTCACCCTTTTACTTTCATTAATATTGTTCTCTTCAGAAAATGAGAACGTAGCAGGGACTAGTCGGGAAACGTAGCATAATGGGCCCTAGGGTTTCATAATCTTGATGGACGATTTTGACCCTTAGTTATTCTATAAATAAAACAGTTAGGGTTTGGTCCCAATTGTCGTCTCAAAAATTTTATATACACACCTATATATCCATCATAAGATTGAGAGAGACAATTGAAGACCTTCACCCTTAAGCGCAACGAAAGCGTGATAAATACAAGATGGCTTCTCTCAATTCATGTAAGTACTTAATATTATGATTATTTATTTTGATTTTATTCTATGCAATAACACGTTCCTGTATTTGTATTATGTACCATGTATTTGGCGACTCAGAATAGGTGATGTATACCTATTTTGGGGGCGTCACAACAAATGACTTATAAGTTGATTTCACGACTTATAAATCATTTCAGAACAGACTCTAAATACTTGTCACCTCTATTGTTAACCTATTCTTACTCTTACACCGAAAATATTTCCAGACAACCTAAGCGGTCAAGTATTCTTTTTGTGTAAATTCACATCCAAAGCCCATAGTTGAACTTGTGGACAAATTCGAGTTTTAACACAAACAATTTAGTGAAAAGGCACCTTCACTACCAAATGAAGAAAAAGAAAACAACATCCCTATCCCTTTTCCATCCCCATATTATTGTTATAATTTTATCACATTGAGATGCATATTCAATATACATTCTATAAAGGTTATATATATATATATATATATATATATATATATATATACGGTCCGGATCAAGTGCATACTCATTATCTTACTTATCCGTGCTCACCCCATTTTAGCGACGGACTCGGCGACGGTTCGGTCATACAACTGTCGTCTATACTTTTAGCGAAGTAATATTTTGTAATATTTTCAAAGTATTCCATTTGTAATATTTTGTTTTCTCCACTTTTGGAAGGATAAAAAACGAAATGTCCTGCACTTTTTCCTTCCAGTAAAATTCCCTTGCCAGATCTAAGATGCAAGTTAGAGTTCTTAATACAACCAATTTTCCTTAAAAATTGAAATTTTCACAACTCAAATTATAAAGTACTTACTACACGTGTAAAATCCATATTAAAAGTCAACGAATATGCTTTAGAAAACAAAAGGTAAAAAACTAATAATTACTACATGGTATATAAATATAGAGCACAAGAACAAATTTGTAGTTAAAAATGAATACCCATCTGCTTCCTTGTTTTCCCCACAAATAAATCTTTAGACTTGATAAAACCAGGGACAAGTCCAATAATTGTTGCAAATGGAAATTGAGCCACTGCATCTTGCCTTCCCAGTGAAACAATAGCAGTAGGTTTCTTTTTATTAGGCTCATAAGTTGCCATTTTGCCTTGTATTCCTCCTTTCATCAATAACTTTATGTTCTTGGCAACGACCAAAGCATGTTTTTGTGCCAGATATCCCTGCTTCATTTCCTGCATAAAAACAAAAACAAAAACATGGGTTGGCCACTAAATGCTATATTACTTCAACATTTATCCTGCTCCTAAGGAGTATAAATTTTAAGAACAGCTGCTAGTACAATTTTGAGCGATTTTTATGATTTGTTTTTGCAAATTCCCTAGTCTATATCAATGCAAAGCATATTTTGTTCTTGATTCCCTATAAACTAAAAGAAAGAATATACATAAAATACTAGACTTACCTCAACATTTGTTATATCACCAATGGCAAAGATATTCTCGCGACCCTTGATTCTCAGGTTCAAATCAACTTTTAACCTTCCAAACTCATCTAAGTTATCCCTCAATAGAGTCCCTTTTAGCCAATCCGAGCCCAATGGTTTCCCTATGCACAAGAAATGGCAATCTGCTTTAATAGTTTCCCCAGCTGAAGTTACATATTGTTTTCTTCCAACTGCACTATTCCTCAAATCCACATTCCGATTGAGTTTCACTTCCACTTTCTTTGATGTCAACCAATCTAGAGTCTTGTCGGAAGCTTTAGGTCCAAGGAATTCGAGTAATCTGGATCCATCGTGCACCAGAGTAACCTTCTTTTCAGGGAAATCAACTGCAATTTCTGCAGCAAGTTCAACACCGGTAGGGCCACCTCCAACAATCAATACAGAACGAGAAGCTTTTATTTTTTCATTATCTGCAAAGTTGAGATATCATTAATGCTATATATGTTTTGCAACTCATTACCAAGTTTCGGAATTGGATTTGAAAACACATTTGTGATTTCATTGAGTCGAAATTTAGTTAAAATATGGCACTCAATTCAAATTCAAGGCTTCAAAATATGTAGAAAATAATGGCATAGATCGATGAGGACTTTATTCTTACCTAGTACTTTTGTACTTCAAACTTGTAATTCATAGTTCCCGTTTGGCGGAGTTGTGCAGTGTGATAAAACACGTATAGATGTAGAGTTTTCGACAAAAGTGCTTTTACAAGAAAGTTAAAATAGTGTCCGGTTACATAATTATAAAAGTGTTTTTAAAGACATTAATAGCAAAATTAAGATAATTGTGAAGTATGAGATTTTATTTCTTTTTAACAATCCAAGAATAATGTTTTATTTTGGATTTTTGCCAAAAGTGCTTCAGCCAAAATCACAAATTTTCGACTTTAGCTAAAAGTGCTTTTGAACCCAAATCTCTACTCTTTAAAGTGCTTTGGAGAATCACCAAACACCAGAACATTTTCATTTTTAATTTATAAGTGTTTTTAGTCCACCAAACAGGCAGCTAGAATGTTTTCCATACATGCAACTTCTTTAATGGCTTCAGCATTTCATATATAGGAATGTGAACAAGGTTTGGCATGCCAGTGCATTTTTTTTACCTGATTGGTATTGTTCAAGTCTCTCTGTTCTTGTTTCCGTAATTGGATCATTATGTCCAGTGGCAATGACTAGATAGTCGTAGGGAATCGAACGACCATTAGCAGTCAAGACATGGCCTTCTTTGATGTTGATGGCTGTGGATGTAACGAGCCAGCCATTACTTAGGTAATCTTTGTGGTGGATAACTGATCTCTCGGCGAATGATGGCTCTACCATTGCTCTCAGGCTTGCCCATGGAATCTCAAAATAGTCCTTCCTGAACTTAAATTTTCCATTAGATCAGAGAAAGTAACAAATCTCTACTTCTACTAATACCTTTCATAAGTTCCTAGCTAATTGGATGTAATTAACAGTTCCTAATTACAATGAGCATGTAGCTGAGTTCTCCATGTACAACTGGCCCTACATAAATCTTTACACTAAGAATTCTTTTGGTAGTACTCATTTTTTTCCTAAAAGATTATCGTTTAAGGTTAATTCACATAGATTAAGAAATATAATTTATGTCTATAGAAAATACTATACTACCCTTATTATAATTGTCTCAATCAATTATTAGCTTTGTAGATTCCAAAAAAGAGTATACCATTCAAACTCACCAAGAACGGATAGGTCTCGAGTTAATTTGTCGAATCTCAATATCAATCCAAACTCACCAATACCGGGTCTCAATATCAATCTAAACTCGCCAATAGCAGACGAGGAAGAAGGATTGCAAACATTTGAAGCAGCTATTGAACTTCAATAATGGTACCATTGAAAAAAAGCATTCACTTCAATTACACAAAAATCTCATAAACCACAATTGAAAAAAGCATTCACATCAATTACACAAAAATCTTTAATACAAAGGCCACCCATCTCTCTTTTCTATCCTTACACATTCTGCCAAACCAAAAAAATAAAAGCTAACCTCGTGAGAACTTCTGACAAACCAAATAAAGACTCTCATGCCTCTTACTTAATAGAGCATGGGAAAATACTTTTTTAACATGAATCGAAATATTACTTGAAGTTCTTCCTTTTTAAAAACTTGATATGCTTCTTCAGAAAATTTATTCAAATCGAAATTACGATCTGCAGGTAAATTCAAATCAAAATCATGAACAATTTTCTTCTTCTTTGAGACAAATTTCTTCTTATCTTCTTCATCTATATCCATTGTTTATCAGAAGTGTCATGATTATATAAATAAGAAGCATTGGGAAATGAAGGAATTTTGAAGGTCGTTTAAACGATCAAGAAGTTTTTTTTTTTTGAGGAAAACGATTATGAAAGCTTTAAATAGGCGAAATCTTTAAATAAAGGTAAAGTAGAGAAAAAATAGTTACTCTGTATTGATAAACTCAAAACGTCAAATATATCGAAACAAAAATTATTTCGTCAAACATCAATCTTTTAGAAACAGAGGGAGTACCAAATAATAAAGATTAGTTTGATAAAGTAAGTGATGAAATCGGTTTGTGATAGTTTATAGTTTCAATATATTCCGGTCCATTTGACTGTTTGATTAAAAATTAAAAATTTAAATAATAAAAAATCCAACTGCTCTTTCAAACTTACTAGTATAATTTTTGAACTCGAACTCTCTCGTCTATGCTGCAATTAGCATAGTGTCCACAAATGTCATCATTAAGTAAACTTTATAAAACAACTATAGTTTATAGTTTCAATATATTTAAGTCAATTTGATTGTATGATAAAAAATAAAATAAAAAATAAAAAAGTTCAACTTCCTTAAAAACTTACTAGTATACTTGTTGAACTCAAACTCTCTCATCTATGCTGCAATTAGCATAGTGTCCACAAATGTCAGCAGTAGGAATGAAATGAAGGGTGTAATGATTCATTTCATTCCAGCTGAAATGAGTTATTAATTCATAAATTTGGGAAAAATATGAACTGTTCATTTCATTCCAATCACAATTAAACACAATTTTTTTTATTTCATAAGAATGAGTCATTCTATTTACACCTTCATTACTCCAATCCAAATGTTGGGAAAAGTATGCCACAAATAATCTATATCCCAGGAATTACTTTTCTGTCTTTGTGCAATTAAATATGAAATCAACAAAACCAATTATGAGAACAAAAATAACAAATAACCATCCACAAGCAAGACACCAAATTTACGTGGAAAACCCTCTAAAATTAAGAGGTAAAAATCACGGGTCAAACTCCGAATCTCCACTATATCACTAATAATGGGCTTACAATAATCCTCTCAAGTTTTATGCCCTAAAACTTGAGGTTACACAATAAATTGAGATAATACAAATTTACCTTTAATTAAGTTGAGAAACCTAATTAACTTCACCACCAAAAAACACCCCAAGCAATAAAGTCTTCAAGCTTTCAATTGAACGGAGATGATGGCGGATATTCACGAACAACAAACAGTAATTCTCTCAATTTATTCTTTTGGTATCTTCTTACCACCAAGCTTCTCTATCTCATGTATCAAATAAGACTCCCTCATAGCCTTATTTATAGTACTCTTCTTAATCCATTCCTATTATGGATTAGAAATAATTTATTCTCCTAATCAAATTAGGGATCACATCTCCTTGTCTTGGTAACCAACCACTCTAACAAGTAAATCATTTTTTAACTTGGATTCCTTTCATGTAATCTCCAATTCCAATATTGCTTCCATTAACCCAATTTCTAATTGGATTAATATCAAGTATATAAACTCATTCTTTTCTAACTTGGATTCTATCTCATAGGTGAGGACCCACACCCAACACCAAACGTAGCACAAGTAAGTAAACTCATAGATTTTTGCTTGCCAAATTCATTCACAACCGCTTTGTACCCTGGCTGCGAGCTATCACTTTCCTTCTTCACTTTTGGTACCCATTTAAAGCGAAGAGCTTTTCTCTCGTGGTTCTCATGCAAGGCTTTTCTCCCATCTCGCACGGCTTTATACCACACCTTTTTCTGCCTAACTCCCCCATCTTCAACACCTCTCACATGCGCCCGCATCGTATAAAGAGTGTCTACCTTCTTACCTCTAGTCACCACTAGAGACCCTTTGATGAGCTTCCATTGACCTTCACCAAAGTAACTTTTATAACCATTCTCATCAAGCTTACCAGCAGAGATCAAATTAAAACGAATATCTGGAACATGTCTGACTTCTCTCAGTATCAACTTGCAACCACTGTTAGTTTCCAAACAAATATCTCCAATGCATATAATCTTGAATGCACTTCCGTTTTCCATCCGCACATGGCCAAAATCACCACTACTGTAGGATGTGAAGATTTCACCACGCGAAGTAGCATGGAACGAAGCACCCGAATCAATAATCCAATCATTAAAATGACACTTGGGTTTATCATCACAAACAATAGCTACATCAACATCGGATAGATACACAATCGAATCTTTATCCTCATCTTTTTCCTTAGACTGCTCCTTCTTTAAAAATCTGCACTCTCGTCTTATGTGACCCGGCTTCTGGCAGTGAAAGTAAATTACTTCTTTTCTATCTCTTGACCTTCCCCTGAATTTGTCATCTTCAGGAGAGTTTCTCCCTTTGTTTTTGCCCCTACTCTGTACGACAAAAACTTGTGACTCAGCGCTAATCACCATAGTATCTCTTCGCCTCTGTTCCTCGTTAAACAAACTATCCTTAACTGTATCCATAGTTAGATTGTCATTAGGAGCGGAGTTACTCAACGATACAACAAGCGTCTCCCAGCTATCAGGCAAAGAGCTCAACAACAACAAAACCTACATTTCATTGTCAATTACCATATTCATCGTACTCAACTGATTTATCAAACTCTAAAAATTACTCAAGTGTTCTGCAACGGAGTTTCCATCCTTGAATTTAGAATTCACAAGCTTCCTAATCAAAAAAGCTTTATATTACGCCGACTTCCTTTCATACATGGACTCCAATTTCTGCCAGAGAGCATAGGCTTTAGTTTCTGTGACAACATGATGAAACACACTTTAATCAATCCACGATCTGATCAGACCAATAGTCTTCCTGTTCATCTTGTTCCACTGCTCGTCACTCTTGTTTGTGAGCTTAACTCCATCGTTCTCAAGTGGCTCGTATAAATCCTTGCAGTAAAGCAAATCCTCCATTCTTGGCTTCCAAATTGCATAATTTGTAGCCTTGATATTAATCATGCAACCTGCTGTCCAATCCTCCATTTAATTCGCACAAGAAAACCACAAAAAAATAACCAAACTTTGATACCACTGTTGGGAAAAGTATGCCACAAATAATCTATATCCCAGGAATTACTTTTCTGTCTTTGTGCAATTAAATATGAAATCAACAAAACCAATTATGAGAACAAAAATAACAAATAACCATCCACAAGCAAGACACCAAATTTACGTGGAAAACCCTCTAAAATTAAGAGGTAAAAACTACGGGTCAAACTCCGAATCTCCACTATATCACTAATAATGGGCTTACAATAATTCTCTCAAGTTTTATGCCCTAAAACTTGAGGTTACACAATAAATTGAGATAATACAAATTTACCTTTAATTAAGTTGAGAAACCTAATTAACTTCACCACCAAAAAACACCCCAAGCAATAAAGTCTTCAAGCTTTCAATTGAACGGAGATTATGGCGGATATCCACGAACAACAAACAGTAATTCTCTCAATTTATTCTTTTAGTATCTTTTTACCACCAAACTTATCTATCTCATGTATCAAATAAGACTCCCTCATAGCCTTATTTATAGTACTCTTCTTAATCCATTCCTATTATGGATTAGAAACAATTTATTCTCCTAATCAAATTAGGGATCACATCTCCTTGTCTTGGTCACCAACCACTCTAACAAGTAAATCATTTTTTAATTTGGATTCCTTTCATGTAATCTCCAATTCCAATATTGCTTCCATTAACCCAATTTCTAATTGGATTAATATCAAGTATATAAACTCATTTTTTTCTATCTTGGATTCTATCCCATGAGTGAGGACCCACACCCAACACCAAACGTAGCACAAGTAAGTAAACTTTATAAAACAACTATAAATATAGAAAAATCGTCAAACAACATTCTTAACTAATGCCCTGCTATCAATGTGAAGAGTACATAAAACCCAAAAAAATATAAGAAGAGCATGAAAGGGCAAAAATTGATTTAGCTCAGCTGAAAGATGATAAGTTGTAGTCTTGTATATATCAATTCATCAAATGCAGTACACATATTAATTAAAAGGGGTGAAAGGGGAAGCTTACGGATCAATGAGGGTAAGATGGGAATTGAATTGGAGTGATTTAGCCATGAAAGCTCCGGCAACTCCGCCACCAATCACCACCACCCTCTTCCCTCCTACTCCGCCCATTTCTTGTTTCCCCTCCATCCAATTTTTTCTCTATATAATGCTCTTACAAAATATTCTCTCAATACATGATATAGTTATATAAGAAGAAAATATGCATATATATATATATATATATATATATATATATATATATATATATATATATATATATATATATATATATATATATCCATGGAGAGAGAATAGTCAGACAGAGAAATGGTCAGAGGTTTTGTTGTTAACAAGGAGAAGAAACCAAGAAGGGCATAAACTACAAGTGGGAATTGAATTATTTTTGGTGGGTAAATGGTAATGCTCTTTATTATTAAGCCATTTGTGTTTAAAAAAGAATCAATGTCAACCATGGGAAAGACATGGACTGCCAGTTCCAGGTTTAAAAAGTTGAGAAATATAGGCAGATGGGTGGCAATGACATCGATCATTATTCTATCGGGACTGATTTGGCTCAAACTTATTTAACGAATTGATCAAAATTTTATGTGTTTAAAGCATTAGAAAGTTAACGTAATTTAGAATTTTGTTTGTCTAGACATATTATTTTAAACGAGGTTTTTTTAGCTAATAAATATAGCATGTCAAGGAGGCTCAAATGTACTGTACTCCTACTCCCTCCTCAAATGTCAAGGAGGTTTATGTGTTGTGAGTTTGTTTCTTGAATTTTTTGGAAAGATTTGATTATAGGTTTTTTAATCACCAAGCATATCTGTGTATAGATTATTATTAATTCTTTAATTTCTTTTTTTCACGAATTTTATATCTGTGTATGTTTTTGTATTGAATTATTTGGTGTATGATATAATAGATTGTGAAGAACAAAATTTAATTGTGGTTTGGAATTTATGAAATTTAATGAATAGATGATGATGATGATGAAGAGTTTAAAGGTCTTTAGAAGATGATGAAGAGTTTAAAGGTCTTTAGAAGATGATGAAGATAAGAAAAACATAATTTTTTATTTATTTATAAAGTATTTATATAAAATTTATTAATGTTATATTAGTATTTAAATGTTTTTATACGATCAAATAAAATATATATACTGTCAACTATAATTATACGCACGTATGAATTTTTTACAAGGGTACGTTACGTATAGGGAGGATATTTATTATTATTACTTTGGGTAGCAGGAGCTAATATACAAAAGAATGCATTCTTCACAGGTCAGAATTCCATTTCCATGTCACAATAAATATTTATTTATTAAGGTTTACCCAGTATTTAAGTACTAATAATATAAATAAAATAATGGTGGCTGGTTGTAGCCCTCTTTTGTCTAACTAGCCCCAACCTCAAGTGTGTGGCGTGGTATTATCTTTCATATTTGACTCATAATATTTTTTTTATTTATATTTTTAACACTTATAATAATAAGGTTTAATGACATCCAAACCCCCACCAATTCAAAATCACAAATATTTGTATTTTAAGATGTAGTAACAATGAATTAAAATAAACTTATAATTATTAAGTATATACTCTGAAAAACATTTTGATAATAAATGATAAATAATACGGAGTACTCTGTCAATAATCCAAAGGTTTATGTAGTAATTTTTTTAAAAAGAAAAAGAAAAAAAAAGAGTAACTTAAATGACTATACATATACAACGGACGATTTTGATGTGAAAATAACAAAAAATGATCGGGGATTATTTTGTAGATTTATTAATTATAATAAAAGTTTTATGATTTAATATAATTGTTCAATGGGGTCTGTTAATAATAATAATAATCTCTATCTATAATATTTTATGTGAAGATAATAAAATTTAAATTGAAAAACACATGGTGCCCTCTTACTTAAAATGAAAGGCTTTGTGGTGTTGAAGAAGGCATATGATGAGTTTAACCTACCCGATAAAGGACCACCATGTTATTGAGATTGCACCAGATCTTAACCATTAGTCCAACCATCAATAGTTACTAAATGTTGGGTGTGGGTCCTCACCCAAGAGATAGAATCCAAGATAGAAAAGAATTAATTTTTTTTGTGAGCAAGTAAGTGGGTTTACTTGATATTAATCCAATTAGAAATTGGGTTAATGGAAGCAATATTGGAATTGGAGATTCAATGAAAGGAATCCAAGTTGAAAAAGAATTTACTTGTTAGATTAGTTGGTGACCAAGACAAGGAGATGTGATCCCTAATTTGATTAGGAGAATAAATTGTTTCTAATCCATATTAGAAATGGATTAAGAAAAGTACTATAAATAAGGCTATGAGGGAGTCTTATTTGAAATATGAGAGAAGCTTGGTAGCAAGAAGGTACCAAAAGAATAAATTGAAAAAATTACAGTTTGTTGTTCGTGGGTATCCGCCGCCATCTCCGTTCAATTGAAAGCTTGAAGACTTTATTGCTTGGGGTGTTTTTGGGTGGTGAAGTTAATTAGTTTCTCAACCTAATTAAAGGTAAATTTGTACTATCTCAATTTATTGTGTAACCTCAAGTTTTAGGGCATAAAACTTGAGAGGATTATATATTGTTAGCCTATTATTTGTGATATAGTGGAGATTCGGAGTTTGACCTGTGGTTTTTACCTCTTAATTTTAGAGGGTTTTCCACGTAAATTTGGTGTCGGTTATTTTTATTTTTGTTCTCATAATTAGTTTTGTTGATTTCATATTTAATTGCACAAAGACGGAAAAGTAATTCCTGGGATATAGATTATTTTTGGCGTACTTTTCCCAACAGTGGTATCAGAACTTGGTTATTTTTGTGGTTTTCTTGTGAAAATTAAATGGAGGATTGGACAGCAGGTTGCATGATTAATCTCAAGGCTACAAATCCTGCAATTTGGAAGCCAAAAATGGAGGATTTTCTTTACTGCAAGAATTTGTACGAGCCACTTGAGAACGATGGAGTTAAGCCCACAAACAAGAGTGATGTGCAGTGGAACAAGATGAACAGGAAGACTATTGGTCTGATCAGATCGTGGATTGATCAAAGTGTGTTTCATCATGTTGTTACGGAAACTAAAGCCTATGATCTCTGGCATAAATTGGAGTCCATGTGTGAAAGGAAAACGGCTCAAAATAAAGCTTTTTTGATTAGGAAGCTTGTGAATTCTAAATTCAAGGATGGAAACTCCGTTGCAGAGCACTTGAGTGCTTTTCAGAGTTTGATAAATCAGTTGAGTACGATGAAGATGGTCATTGACGATGAGATGCAGGCTTTGTTGTTGTTGAGCTCTTTGCCTGATAGCTGAGAGACGCTGGTTGTATCACTGAGTAACTCCGCTCCCAATGGAACGCTGACTATGGATACAGTCAAAGATAGTTTGTTTAATGAGGAACAGAGGCGAAGAGATATTATGGTGATTAGTGCTGAGTCACAAGTTTTTGTCGCACAGAGTAGGGGCAAAAACAAAGGAAGAAACTCTCCTGAATATCACAAATCTAGGGGAAGGTCAAGAGATAGAAAAGAACTAATTTGCTTTCACCGCCAAAAACTGGGTCACATAAGACTAGAGTGCAGATTTTTAAAGAAGGAGCAGTCTAAGGAAAAATATGAGGATAAAGATTCGATTGTGTATCTATCCGATGTTGATGTAGCTATTGTTTGTGATGATAAACCCAAGTGCCATGTTAATGATTGAATTATTGATTCTGGTGCTTCATTCTATGCTACTTCGCGTGGTGAAATCTTTACATCCTACAATAGTGGTGATTTTGGCCATGTGCGGAAGGGAAACGGAAGTGCATCTAAGATTATAGGCATTGGAGATATTAGTTTGGAAACTAACAGTGGTTGCAAGTTGATGCTGAGAGAAGTCAAACATGTTCCGGATATTCGTTTTAATTTGACCTCTGTTGGTAAGCTTGATGAGAAGGGTTATAAATGTTACTTTGGTGAAGGTTAATGGAAGTTCACCAAAGGGTCTCTAGTGGTGACTAGAGGTAAGAAGGTAGACACTCTTTATACGATGCGGGCGCATGTGAGAGGTGTTGAAGATGGGGGAGTTAGGCAGAAAAAGGTGTGGTACAAATCCGTGCGAGATGAGAGAAAAGTCTTGCATGAGAACCACGAGAGAAAAACTCTTTGCTTTAAATGGATACCAAAAGTGAAGAAGAAAAGTGATAGCTCGCATCCAGTGTACCAAACGGTTGTGAATGAATTAGGCAAGAAAAAATCTGTCAAGTTTGAATTAGATCCTCCTATTGAGAAGAACCATGCCAATGAGACAAAGCAGGACATGAAGATAGTTAAAAATTCTAAGAATCTTGAGTTGAGCCAAGACTTTGTTGGAATTAACTCTGAGTAAGGAGTTGTGGTTGGTGATCCCTCCTCTCATTGGTTCGGAGGGGGAGATTGTTGGGTGTGGGTCCTCACCCATGAGATAGAATCCAAGATAGAAAAGAATTTATTTTCTTTGTGAGCAAGTAAGTGGGTTTACTTGATATTAATTCAATTAGAAATTGGGTTAATGGAAGCAATATTGGAATTGGAGATTCCATAAAAGGAATCCAAGTTGAAAAATGATTTACTTGTTAGATTGGTTGGTGACCAAGACAAGGAGATGTGATCCCTAATTTGATTAGGAGAATAAATTATTTCTAATCCATATTAGGAATGGATTAAGAAGAATACTATAAATAAGGCTATGAGGGAGTCTTATTTGAAATATGAGAGAAGCTTAGTAGCAAGAAGGTACCAAAAGAATAAATTGAGAGAATTACAGTTTGTTGTTCGTGGGTATCGCTGCCATCTCCGTTCAATTGAAAACTTGAAGACTTTATTGTGACGCCCCCAAAATAAGTATACATCACCCATCTTGAGTCGCCAAATACATGGTACGAAATTCAAATACAAACTAATAATACAGCAGTCGTGTATAATACGACAAAACATATGTTGTGAGTTTAAATACAAATATTGTCTTCTAGACAATATCCATTCTCAAATAGAGTCCTCGTTACATTTATTATCACACTATTTTACAGAATAGTGAGGACTACTAAGACACCATCACAGACCATCACTCCGTTCCCCGACTAGTCCCAGCTACGTTCTCATTTCCTGAAGAGAATAGTGAAAAAAGGGTGAGCTAAACTCCAGCAAGAAATATTATGACTAAGATAATGCAGAATAAATTATCATTAGTCTCCAATAATGTTAAACTGATAAAATATAATAGACATCAAGTTTAACTGCAGCGGATCAAGCAATCCATTAAAAGAGTCAAGTAGAGAATAAAATCTACTATTTTTTATGATTTAAAAAGTTTTTCATCACTTTTATCGCTGAGACTCAGCTTAATAAATAATCCACATCATCCCTACACTACGACCAAGGATATTCATTAAGGTCACGACAACAAATTCCATGCACTACGGGCCAAGGATATTTGTGTATTCATCAATGGTCATGATCATGTCAACAACTGTCCATCAATGCACTACAGGCTAATGAGGACTTTTATCACATCATTTGTAACATTACGGTCATGATTACACCGAATAATCCCTGATCATAATCATACCAAGTACATCTATGCACTACAGGCCACAGATGACTTTCAAAAAAATATAAACATGAGGATGATGACAATGATATAATAATTCAATAAAACAAGTTCACGAATTAATTTATTCAGGAACTAATAACGTCCAAATTGTCAACATGATATTTCTTTGTAGAGTAAAATTCAAGAATGCTCAGGAGAATATTTTCATGAAAAATACTGGATGAAGCGCAAATATCAAGGATATTCCACTAATTTCATGGAGTATAGAAATCAAAATTTTAACCAACTGAGTATAATAACGAATGGAATAACAAAAGAAATCACCATGCATGCGGTACTTCGCATAGACAAGTTATTCCAACAGAATAATAATAACGGAACCAGGTCAGATGAAATTCACACCGACAGGATGTTCCAACAGAATAATAAGTAATGGAACCAGGTCCGGTGTAAAACACACAGACAGGATATTCCAACAGGATAATAATAAAGACGAAACCAGGTCCGATGTAAAACACACAGACAGGATATTTCAATAAAATAATAATAAAGACGGAACCAGGTCCGGTGTAAAACACACAGACAGAATGTTCCAACAGAATAATAAAGACAGAATAATAGAAAAATGTCACCAAGTATAGGGTAGCCCGTGTATACAGGTTATTCCAATAGAACAATAAAGAAATGGAATAACAGAAGTTCTCTTCTTGAATACAAAAAAATAATATCCCTTACCGTAAAAGAAACTGGATATAGGAAAAGAAAGGTAGCAAACTTCTCTTTTTCTTTCTCTCTAAAATTTTCTCTCTCTGGAGTTCAGTGAATTCGTAAGAAAATAATAAAGGAATGAGCTTCTATTTATAGAAAAATAAAATGCATAGTAACTAACTCATGAACGGTCCAGATTGATTTACTTTAATCTGACGGTCCATATTTAAAGAAAATCTTTTAAATAAAATATAATATATTTTATTTTATATAAAAAGATTTTTACTATGCAAACACTATACAGGCACTATAAAATAAAACTAATATATTTATATAATAAATATATATAAATAAAAAGACACTATATAATAAAGTATTCTGTTTTATATAAAAAGCTTTTTTGTTTTATTACATTAATAATACTAATAAAATAAAACTGAGTGACTTATCACATAAGCACTAATAATCAATACTGTGTGCTACTATGCAACCACATGTATTACTGTACTTTTACTACCGAGTAGTTCAACGGTAAAACTTCCGCTGTTATTTCAATAAAATATTTTTGTCATTTTCTCAATCCGACAATAATTCTGTAGTGGGGTCCACCAATGATTGTGCCGTCGTACAAATATTTTCTGTTTAAAACGAATATTCCCCGACCAATCGAATATTATATAACAACTTGCGTACTTTGCAAAATTTATAATTATTACCCACAACTATAACATTATATCATAATATTCAAAAATGATAATTATAGAAAATTCATCTTTATTCAAAAAATTGGGGTCTTACATTTATTGCTTGGGGTGTTTTTGGGTGGTGAAGTTAATTAGTTTTTCAACCTAATTAAAGGTAAATTTATATTATCTTAATTTATTGTGTAACCTCAAGTTTTAGGGCATAAAACTTGAGAGGATTATATATTGTAAGTCCATTATTAATGATATAGTGGAGATTCGGAGTTTGACCCGTGGTTTATATATTGTAAGCCCGTTACCCGTGTTAAATATTAAATTCATTGTGTACCATTTATTTCTAAAGTAGAGGAACACAATTTTAAAATATAAAATATTTGTATGTACATAGCATAATTCACTCCAAATTTTCTCTATACCATGATAGCCACGTAGTTTGTGCGTACTATATATGAAAAATATTATTTTAAAAAAAAACTTTTAATATGGATTTGGTATCTGATTTAAAATAAATTAAACCCCGAATCAATAATAGTTTAAAGTAGTAGTTATTTACCATATAAAAATCTAGCTCTTTTAAATCAAAAGGGAGTCTTATTAATCAGAAAACACTTATTATTATTAATTGTAGGGGGTTTAAATCCCTAATCCCTAATTATATTACCTAATTACAAGCAATTAAAAAGTACCCTAAAAGCTTCCCTGGCCACTGAATCAAACCGAGTCAAATGAACCCAACACAGGTGGGTCCGACCCGGAAATCGTCACCCTGGTGTGATGTCTGCGTCGTTTCTCACAACGCCAGCCATGTGGGTATAATACGACAAGGCATATGACGCCCATGGCCTGGCCCAACAATTATAAGCATCCAGTGTAGCAGTCTGTCCGGCAATTGAGGAAGAGGAGAACAATACAAATATTAATGTTACGTAAAATGATAAGTTCTTGATTTAAATTGTCCAGTCTTATAATTTATTAAGTCTAATACTTTTGGATTATTAACCAACTAAAAGGAGGAGGAGCTCAAATCAATCAATCATCACGTGTGTGAAGGTACGGCGTAACGAAATTTTTTATTTTTTTTATTTCAACAATTTCATTTTTATTTTCTCTCTCTTCTCCTTTCTTTTCCATCACCCTCTCCCGTCCAAATCAATTAAAATAAATCTGAACCGTTCTTATATTTTTCTACCTAGATTTAAATTAAATTCTATCTTATTATTATAGATGTAATATAAAATATAATACGGTGAACAATGAAAACACCAAGTCCCACGCCCCCATCCATTATTGAACTTTGTTAGTGACATTGCACAATTTTTATTTGTCTTTTATATAGAGATTTCTATTAACCGGTTATATTTTAAAACTTATTTAAATATATTTAGAAATATATAAGTAAAATATGGTAAAGACATAAAAAAAATCAAAATATATGTAGTGTGTAACTATATTGTAAGATCCGATTACTATGAAATTAACTTTATAATAAATTGGTCAATTGACCAATACAGTACTGACACACAAAGGGAGAGAAATCACCTCCCAACATGTATGTCGATACTGATACTGTATTGATCAATTAATCAAAGTTAACATCATGCTAACCACTGCTTATAACGTGATTCAAGATTATTCCCTTTTTTGATAAATATGAGCAAGTATCTTTTCATTGACTTGATTGAAAATATAACTTCAAAGTTAATACTCCCTCTATCTTAAAAAAATGAGCAAAGTATAATTATACATATATTAAGAAAAAGTAAAAATAAAGTAAAAAGAGTAAAAAAAATTCTAAATTTATCCCTAATGATCCCACAAGATTTTATAAAGTGACGAATACTTTATTTTTTATACTAAATGACTTAACTACGCTTCACTTTATGTACTTTTTCTCATCTTTTTTAGAACAAAAAAAATTTATACCTTTAATCATTTTTTTGGACGGGAAGAATATTTTTTTTTTTACAAAAATTCATGTCACATTTTATTCATAGATATGTTATTTAAAAGAATAATACTAGAGATACAAATTATTCTACAAATATTTTATAAATTGTTGAACTGACATACTCCATCTCAACATATTGTGTGGGGCATAAGACTACATTGAAATAATTTATTGATCAATATGCTGAAGTTGAGTATGTCACATCAAGAATTTGTAAAATAATTTATTTATGTAGTATTACTATTTAAAATTGTTCAACTGATTGTAGTAGAGTTTTTATTAAAATAAATAAAAAATGAGTATATTATTAGTAGTCCACTTCAAGTAGATCAACTGAGCTAGGGTAGATGATAATTAGGTTTATATCTCGATTACCCACTTTGATGAAAAAATAAAGTAAGCTAGTGTTGTCGATCTAAGCAAAGCAAAACCCATATGACCCAATTTGCCCATTTTCTCCCAAAATATGTCTCAATTATAAATATATTTCACTCCGTTTCAAAATTATATAATACTCCCTCCGTCCCCTTAATTTATATATGTTGCACAAAAATTAAAAAAATAATTGTATAACATTAAATATAATATTAATTATATATAATACCTTTAAATTTTCTTAATTACTATACTTATTTCATACTATCTTATTTGTAACATTTTTTCATGAGAGATAATTTTAAAAAAATTATAATTAATTCTCTTAAATTATATAAAATAACAAATAATTAAAATAAATAAATTATCTAAAACGAAATATATTAAAAAACGGAGAGTGTACTAGATTGATTATTTGTGCGATTGCACGGTCTATGGTGTGTATCATTTAATTTAGTGTTACAATCTAAATTTAAATAGTGTAATATGAATGATAGTAATACAATAAACATGAAAATAAAAAGTTGCATGTGGATAACATTATTATAAATATATGTAGATTCTTACAAATAATATAACACCATGATACAAAAGTTTAGTATAATTATGAATAATGACATACATTATATTAATAAAAATGATAAACTCATGACTGATTAATTCTATCGTGACTAAGGGTATAAACGAATCGAGTCGATTTAAGTATTGAGTTGCTCAGATTTGGTACACAAAATTTATCGAGTATAAAATAATATTTGATTGAGGCTCATTTAGCTACCGAGTCGAGCACGATTCCGAATTAAGCCCGAGCAATTTGGACTTTTTCAACGAATATGATCCGAATATCAATAGAAAACTATAATTTGAGGAGGTTCGAGTAATTTATCGAACTTTAAAATGTGTTCATATTTGACTCATTTATATTTCGAGTCGAGCTCGAATTAAACTTTTAGTCGAGCGAGTACGAATTCAACCCGAACTATTTGTCCATTTTATAGCCTTAATCGTGACCAACTAAAATGACTCGATTAATTTATTAATCAATTCAATATAATATATTCATATAAATAAAGAATAATTTTATGTTATCAAATATATTTTTATAATTATCCAAGAGTTCATTAATTAATAATACTGATATGGGGTTAGAAATGATTATTTAAAAATTATATAAAAAAGTAATTATATAATATTTTATTTAGAATTATATTCTTTAATTCCAAAACATTTTTAAAAAAATGTTAGAATAGGTATTAAAAATCTTTACTCCAAGAATTGGGTAGATATGACAGACGAGGAATAGACGTTATAACTAAACCAACCCCTAACCGTGATTAAACCCCCTAAACTCATTACTTTCAGTTATTAATTATATCTATAATATAAAAACAGAGCGGAGAGAGAAAATAGACAAATGTCACATCAAGTTTACGTCAGCGGCTCTTTCTCTCATTCCAGTTTATTCAAATTTTAAACCCTCTATCTATTCTACCACACACAGAGCTCTCTCTCTCATATCCCTACATACAAATATGTGTTCTCATTATGTTTCAGATTTATAATTGTTTAATTTTGACTCACATATTTCGGCAATTTTTAAATTTCAAATATTTTCAGGTATATATTGAAGGATACATGGTGTAAGCTGTAAAGTAAAGGGTCTTATACTCAACATGTTGTTTCAGGTATATATTGAAGGATACATGGTTATGATGATTTTGGGTATGGAATGATGCTTTTTATGGTGGTTTGGATATGCATGGATGATTGTAGTTTTGTAAACATGTTTAGATTTTTTTGGATATCTATTTTTAAAGGAAACTCTGTCGAAATTTCTTGAAATTAGTAGCGACTAGCTTGATATTTTGGTGGTTGAATGTGTTGATGATTGAGTATGTATTAATTTCTTCATATATGTATTTTTTTGTGTTCCGTATTTTATAAATTTAACTAATTATGCATGGTTATGATTATTTTGTGTATGGAATGATGATTTTTTTGGTGGTTTGGATATGTGTGGATGATTGCAAGTTTTATAGACATGTTTATATTTGTCTGGATATCTATTTTAAAAAGAAATTCTGTCGAATTTTTTGAAATTAGTAGCGACTAACTTGATGTTTTGGTGGTTAGATATGTGTTGATGATTGTGTGTTCCGTATTTTGTAAAGTTAACTAATTATACATGGTTATGATGATTTTGGGTATGAAATGATAATTTTTTTTGTGGTTTGGATATGTAATGATGATTGTAAGTTTTGTAGACAGGTTTAGAATTTTCTGGATATTTATTTTAAAAGAAATTTTGCCGAAATTTCTTGATGTTAACTAGCTCGATATTTTGGTGGTTGGATATGTATTGATGATTGAGTATGTATTAATTGTTGTGGTAATATGTGTCTTTAGATAATATAATATTTTTCAAATTTTAATTTAATTTTTCTTTACACCGTGCCTTCAGGCGCGGGTTATAGCTAGTTACTACTATTATTACTCTGCTTCTCCAACAAGTACTATTTATCTATTTAGAGCGAAAGGAATCAAATCTGTACCAAAAGAAGAATGTAACTGAATCGAGTCTTACTGCTAGTACTACCATTCTGCTTATTGATTGAAAATAATGTTGTACATTTTTGGAATTTAGTACGAATCTGATTCAAGTGGAGCTGATTCCAGTGACGAAGGTCTCTGTCTGTAGGGTGCATATATGAATTTGCATATGTTTATGAGATTTCTTTGGTTTTGATTTGCAAATAATTTGAAGAAATTGTGTTATAGTTTCAAAGATTAGGGCAAATTGGATAAATTATGTGTAGGCATTGAAAATAGATTGATTAGTATAATATATTGGGGTTCAAATTACTATTGGTTCTGGGTGGAGTCTAAAATGGATCAGTACGAGATCATGGAGCAGATTGGTCGGGGTGCATTTGGGGCCGCCATTCTTGTCAATCACAAGCTGGAAAAGAAGAAGTAAATATCCCCTTTTAGGTAGGTTCTGTATTTCTTAAAAGTTAACACTTTTGTCTAATTTGTCTTTTGATGATAAAATAGGTATGTGCTTAAGAAGATTCGTCTTGCTCGGCAAACGGAGCGCTGCAGGAGATCTGCTCATCAAGAGGTAGTTCAAATTAGTGGACCTTTCGGTGATTTGGGTTTATTTTTATATTTAATTAATCTTTGACATTATTTATTGTATAAACTGTCAAGTTATGAACTGAACAAAAAATATAAACTTGTTTAGGAAATGGGCATAAACATGTTTAGAAATTATAGAATATTTAATGGTTCTAATTAAATTGTCTCTGTATGTATTTTTAATGCATCTTTGGCTGTTTTAAATTCATGTGTTTATACAAACATAACTTTAGGCCTTTTTTATCTTTTTTAATTTATATATATATATATATATATATATATATATATATATATATATATATTTGTGGAATTTGGTTTTGTAGATGGCTTTAATAGCACGGATTCAACACCCTTACATTGTTGAGTTTAAGGAAGCATGGGTGGATAAGGTGTGATGCTTTTGTTTTTCTACAAATATAAACTACTATGCATTTCTGATTCCTCAATTTTTATCTACTTGCCATTCTGGTCTTGAGTTAGAATATTTATAAACATTATGTAGGGTTGCTATGTTTGCATTGTTACCGGATACTGTGAAGGTGGAGACATGTAAGTTACTTAGCAAACACTGGAATTATTTGTAGGAAAATAAAGTTGTAACATTTGCTTAAAGTTACATGTTAATGTAATAAGTTTTGAACAGGGCTGAATTGATGAAAAAATCAAATGGGCAATTTTTCCCAGAAGAGGTACGTCTTTTGTCTATTTTGAAAATGACAAATTTGATATAGAAATTCAATTGTTTGGAATTTTATCATAACAAAACAATTCTCTAAGCTGTTTAGTTTACTCAATTTTCACTAGCTTGCCCAGAGTTGGACCTTTTCCTGGTTATATGACCGGTGATATTATTGGTAATATGCAGAAACTGTGCAAGTGGTTCACTCAAATACTGTTGGCAGTTGAATACCTGCATTCAAATTTTGTTCTTCACCGCGACCTAAAAGTATGTACAAGAATTTTGTTTGAGATGTGTGTATTTTGTTCCTATAATACCCTCAAACATTACGTCCTTGTAATACACAGATTATTTAGACTGATTCTTTAACCTCCTTATTGGCTTATGTACAGTGTTCCAACATCTTTCTTACCAAGGATAAAGATGTTCGCCTTGGTGAGTTTGTCAAAGTTTATTTTTTCTATTAAATAAAAAATTGATGTTCTGTTAACCCTGTCCTGACCTATATATATCTATGTTACTCTGTTTTTTGTTTTTTTGTTTAGGGGATTTTGGACTTGCTAAAACTTTGAAGGCAGATGACTTGGCCTCTTCGGTATGTGCTTCATTTATGTACCACCTTTGTATTACACTGTCAAATTTAACATACTTAAGGAATTAACGGAAAGGATTTCATTTAGAGTTGTAGTCAAGGTATAGTTCTTTTACTTGGTGGTAAAAAATTAACTATACAGGGAATTGTTTGTATATTGTATGAATGTTATACAATATATAACAATTATTTAATTATTTTCCATCACTAAGTACATATGGTATCGATGTATTTGAATTAACTGTAAGAATACCTACCCGGGAGTTAGTTTTCCTTTCCGCTGACTTAAAAGTATTGTTCTGGTAAATGTTCTTTTTTTGGGTTTTGTTTTATTGTAATATACACTAACACTTTATAGTTTATAGAAACTCAGAAACTATTACACAATATTGTAGTTTGCGCAATCAAAAAATTTTGGATGTTCATTTTTGAATCTGCATAAAATATACAAATAGAATCTTATTCGTGATAATTTATTACACTTTATAGGGAATGGAAGTATGGACCTTATTCCCCTCAATTGAGTCTCAGCATCAGTGTTTGATTTTCAATGAAACTTCTGGAGTTGCTGCACCAGTTGATATCATGTTATCTTACCTTCATCCTTTAAAAGACTATCCAAAATACAAGTCCAACTTAGTGTGCTAGTCTTGTAATTTATCTTTCCTGCAAATGATCTAGCACTTATTTTATGTTCTTACAAAGTTTAACTCAATTTTTTTTCAATACGGGCGAACAAAATATATGTTTTGATCAATACGAAGTAAATAGAATTGCTTATTCGAAATATTAATGCTTATCTGTCTTTTGGTTCAAGTATTCGTGCAGTCTGTTCATGTGATGAAAGCCGATATCCTTGTGTTCTTGATCAAGATCTAATAGCTGTTTTGTTGTGTAATTACCAGGTTGTTGGAACTCCAAATTATATGTGTCCTGAACTTCTTGCAGACATTCCTTACGGTTTTAAATCCGATATTTGGTCTCTAGGTATGTGGACTTATTTTTTTTCTTTTTCCTTTTTTGTTTGGCATAATATGGTTTAGAATGAGAGTTTCAGTTTAAGAGAAAAATAGTTTCTCTTGTAAAAGTTTAGTTCAGTACCTTATCCATCCTCAGGGCACTCTTGGTTTAATGACTGTAATGATATTTTCACAATTTGACATTTGTATCTCTATTCTGTAAGGCCCTTAGGCACCTTACTTAGTGGTGGTCATTTCATTTTCAGTTCCCTGAAGTGGTATGAGGATAGGATTAAACTTTGACACTTTGAACCGTTTGAACTTCCATAAATTTTAACCTGAATTCTCGTGTTTGTGTCTCTCTGTCTTTCTTTCTTTTTCCTTCTTTATCTGTCTGTCTTTTCCGTCAGTTTCATTTTCTTAATCTGTTTATCAGGTTGCTGTATGTATGAGATGGCTGCTCATCGCCCTGCATTTAAAGCATTTGTAAGATTTCCTATTTTTTGTGGTCTCTCTCTCCCTCCTCCCCCTCTCTATCTCACTCTTTTATTGACTCAGTGATTTACAATCAATTAGGACGATTCCATTTGTGCTGCTGTGGATTTCTTCAAATCAATATTTTGAGTGGAATAATAGCGGTGTCTAAAATCACTTTCTCTCATTCACTAATGTGCACCTTTAATTAAGAAATTTGATTAATGGAATATACTTATATGTTTTGTTTTCACAAAAAAAAAGACCTTAAAGAGTTCTGTATGGCAGTTGTGTTCATGTTAAGCACCCTATTAATCATGAATGCTTCTCTGACATGCGGGTCAGAGGTATTATTTACTATAAGAGAAATTCATTGTTAAGAGTTGAAGGCTTGAAGCAGAAAGTGAGGCGCTTGACCCTCGATGAGGCAAGGTGTTGGATTTGGAATCTGGCTTTTCCCTTAAAGAAGCATCAAGTGTTTATTCAGCTTAGTAATACATTCTAATTGTAAGCCAATTCATTATTTTCAAATCTAGTTAGAAATACTTTCAAAACACTTGCAAGTATTAAAAATGTAAGTATCAAGTTTGTAAGTCTTTTAATGATATTACATCAACATGTTTTCACAGTGAACTAGAGACCTTGCTCTTTTTCTGTGACTGATAGTTTTGCGTGAAGTCTTATAAAATATCCAAATAGTGATTCATTACTAAAGCATTGTTATTTAATAAACAATGGTAGTAGAAAATTTAGAATTCAAATTATGAAAATGTATCTGTCATGAGTTGAGGACCTGAGGTGCATAATATACTCTCCTTTGATATTGCATTGTCTCATAAAACATGGTTTTGTGATTTCCTCATTTCGGCATGACCTCTTAAGTGAGGCGTTCAAAGAATTGTTTAAGAACTGCACAATCTTTTATATGTTTGTTGTTGTTGACCTGTGGACTGCTTGGTAAAGCTGTCATTGAGTCACACATGTGTTATTGTGTCATTTTCTTTTATCCTTTCCAGAATACTCATGTTTCAACTGGATTGGAAAGAGTTATGAGTCTTATGATCACATGCATTACAGACTTAGACACTTGCATTCTTTCGGCAATTTTGTATGTAACATACTGAACAGTGTCTTCTCACTTGTTTGAGGGTTCTACCACTATCTTATCTTCTCACAATACGAATGCTGATGTACCATACATGTTTAACTGCTTATTTCATGTATGTTGACCTATTGTCACATCTGTTGGGAAATACTTCTGTTTATTTGGTTCCTAAATTTTGTTTTGCATTATACGAAAGTGTGATATTGCTTTTGTTCGTGTAATTTTAACTAGTTTCTGACATTTTTTATTTAAATGGTTTCAGGACATGGCAGGACTAATAAGTAAGATAAATCGATCCTCCATTGGTCCTTTGCCTTCCTGTTACTCGCCATCCTTGTAAGTTAAATGATTCTTGCATTGGCATTAAACAAGTTATTCTTTCATGTTCAATCAGATTCTAGAAATCTCACATGTTGCTTCTTAATTTTTTGGGTCAGTATAATTGCATGCGCGCGTGTGTGTTTTTTTTCCTTCCCCTGTTTGAGGAGTAGTTTAGTTTAATTGTTTATTAGGCTTATTGTTATAATGAAATTGTTTCAAGTTTGAGTCTCCTTTTGGCTGCTAGAGGACCAACTCTGCAAGTCATAAGTTAATGATTTTATGTGCTGGTGATGAATATTTCTTGGCATAAGTTATATTTGAGTGCTCTTATTCAGTTGTAATATAAAGTCATTTGGTGCAACACGTCAATCTTTGACTTCCATTGTTCCTGATTATTTTTCTTTCTTGTATATTTTTAAGATGATAATAACTCTCTATACTGTTCCATCTGCAGGAAAACAATTATCAAAAGCATGCTAAGAAAGAACCCTGAACATCGACCCAATGTAAGCCCTCCCAGATTCATTTAACAATTTGCATATGTATTTTCATATCACATCATCTTAATTTTCTCAAATCAACTTGGATCAGGCATCTGAAATCCTGAAGCACCAATACTTGCAACCTTATGTTGAACAATACCGCCCATCTTTTAATTCCCCTTTGAAACCTCTCACTACTGCTCGTGATATTCGTAAGAATATGGCTGAAAGCCAAAGTAGTAATAGTTCATGCAGTGACAGAGAGAGTTTCATGTCAGGTGAGAAAAATATACGAGCTGTAGTATGCGATTGTGACAATAAAGCCGCCACTGATGTTGATTTGGCTTCTGTTGATGAGGAGGTTGGCTGTCAGCAGCTAATGGAAAGTGATGAACAGGACAGTGACGTGTCCAATGACCAAATGGAGATACAAGAGGCGACAATACCTTTCAAAAATGAACACAGATCCAATACAGAAATAAAGCAACCAAGAATCATAAAAAATATAATGGTGGCTCTGAAAGAAGGAAAAGTAAGAGAAAACAGTTCACCTATGAGAGGTAACTGCATGAAGGTGGGGGCTGTATGTAACCAGAGAACTATCTTAGAAGCATCATCTAAAGTTCCCCAGTGTGCAGATACTCTTGGTTCAAAGGCTATTGTAGATACACCACCATTTGCACCATCAAAGACCAGCCCAGATTCAGCTAAACGGATCCAAGGACTAAATCCTTTGAAGCATCAGGTACGGCTGTTTAATGCCCTATGTTTTACTTTATATCTGTGTTGAAGCCATTATTGATATTAATAAGGCTTATTATACGCAGTTACCTGCTGTTGACTCCTCTCCAAAGACTAAACCTAGACATGAAGGAATCTCTCCCTCTGTTCCTACAAGATATAACACTGAAGACGGACTTCCTGCAAAACCAAGATTAAAAACACCTCCTACTCTGGCTAGACGATCATCATTTACAGGTCAGAGAAAACAAACGGGGGTTGACACTCCAGGTTTAGTGAGCAATAATATGAAACTTGGCACAGGCAATACAACTCAGGATCCTGAAAGGAGGACCCCTGATAATGTGCCCAGTGTCCGGCTTACTGCACGTGTCTCAAGGGAGATCAGATGTGACTCTCAGGAAGCTGTTGTGGGATCTACAATAGGAATGCAGACAGAGAGCAGCAATTCTGTCTCATCTTCAATGTCAATTCAAGGTTTCGAGCTTTGTGCTGAGGCAGCAAATCCTGTCAATAACATGACAAAACTGATACTTCCAAATTTTGAGCAAGTGACCCAAACTGCGACTTTTGAATGTTGTCCACACAATGTTTCGGTATCTTCAACCTCGCACTCTGAGATGCCTAAAATTACTATGTCCAGGGGAAACAGTCGAAATGATGATAAATCTCTAATCTGCTCAACCAGGACCACTGAGGTGCGTCTTGATTGTGAAAGTATGAATTACGAAGCTGGTAGTGAGAATTTGAGTACAGGTTCAGCTTTGGCTGTCCAATTTCCCGAATCTGAAGAAATATCTGATGATAAAGATGATGTATTGACAAGAACACCTAGTAATAGGTCTGATGCAGTTCCCCAATTGCAACACACTTCTACATCTAATGGTAATGACAAGTTCACGGTTAAAGAACTTCTGTTGTCAGTAGCAGACACTACTGCTTCCACTGTGCCTCCCGTTACATCTAGCCCAAAGAATTTACATTCAGAGAAGGGAATTATCTTGAGAAATCCAACTGACAAGCATGCTGCTCCCCATTTCCAGCCAGCTTTTGACGAAGTCATTCATGTTATACGACATAGTAGTTATCGAGTTGGGAGTGAGCATCCAGTGGTTGAAAGTGTTGAGAGGAATGTGGATGTTGGGAAGTTGATAAATGTAGCGTGGGACGAGGTGGAGATAAAAGACCTAGCCACTCCTGCACCCGCCAAATCATCTAATTGCTCTGAAATCATGACTCCAAAATCAGACCTTTCTGATAATTCTGGGGTTATGGAAATGGATTTGAGGAATCCCACCCCTCCGGAATCAAAATTAAATTCTTGGGAGCCTGAAAAAAGCAGCACTCCTGTAAGTGAAACTCAGGAGGAAACAGCAGGGAAGGAGATTTTAGATGTCCACTCTTCCAGGCAGAGGGCAGAGGCACTTGAAGGGCTATTAGAGTTGTCTGCTGACTTGCTTCAACAAAATAGGTTGGAAGAGCTTTCAGTTGTTCTTAAACCCTTTGGAAAAGATAAGGTCTCCCCAAGGGAGACAGCTATCTGGTTGGCAAGAAGTCTGAAGGGAATGATGCTTGAAGATTGTGGAAGGAATTCGTAAGTCATCATCCTGCTGGTAAGCGTGGTCTGTTCTTTTGTTTATTGATGGTGCTCTAATATTTCTTGGCATTTTTTTTTCTGTCCACATTCATTTGAGCTACACTTGAATTTTCTTAACAGCACAAAGCCATGCAGTTTTTATCTTTACGTCATTAATTTTATTTTAGTATTACATTGTAATTCTTTAGGTGCTGGATTTATATACGAATGCAGAAATTTTGTGTTCCAAATATATGTATGGATTAATTGGATATTTCATAGTATCTAGCTAGTGACCAAAAAACATGATATCTGAATTACATGTTTAACTGTAATAAAGAGAGAAACATGAAAGCTTAAATTAAAAATAGGAAACCCAATTGTTTGTTTTCCATCTTTTTTCCAGCATATTTCTCATTATATATATGGATTGCCAATAACTCGATGGCTAGCTAGTGGGGATCAGTTGCAGCCCTCTTACAAAAATTAGAGATTTATTTGCTTACGCGTTAGCTAGCTCTATATATATTCTTTCACTAAATCACTAGCAGTTTCTTAAGTAACTACCTAGCTACATGACCTGCTGCATGCTATCTGTTCTTAATTGGAACCTAGTGAAAAATTAATTAATTATATAGTGGGAGTTATGAGGTTAAATTCCTTCCTAGTGAAAAACCCGAATAAGAAGATAAGTTTGTCCATCGTTTGAACAATTTGTTGGCTACAGAAATTAAGAATGATATATCTTGCGAGAACTGGCCTCCCTCCGGCCTTTTACACTGATCACCAACATGAGTGCATGTCAAGAGCGTTGTGCTACGGATGAAGATGGATTGGAGCAGAATTAATTAATTAGGGTGTTAATCAGTTTAATTTAGTGCTGGGGAATGGATGAGAAAGCTAGGTAAGGGCAATATTGAAGGTGTTTTGTGCCTATATATATATATATCTCAAGGTGTTTGGGTTCCAACTTCCAATCCAATCCAATCCAATCATGTAATGTGAAAGAAGGGAAGCTCATGATCGAATGGCACTACGTACTATTTACTGTCCAGTTTATTTAGTCTCAGAACTCATTTTCTTAATTCCTCAAGTTTATATTATTATTTACCATTACTAGTTAGCTATCTAGTTTAGTTTTTGGAGATGTATGCAACTTTCTAAAAATAGACTAATAAATTTAGCTGATATTTATTTTAAATTTATTCTGCATAGAATGTGAATCATGTGGTTCTCCCATCTTTCTTCTTAATAACCAATACGAATTCACCAAAATATATAATATTAATATTATTGTTTAAAATGATTTAATTTTTACTTGAACTTCACATTTTTTCTTAAAATATAATGCATGCATTTCAAAATCACTTTTCATCAAAATACGTAATATAATCTCGCAAAAATTTTATCCTATAATCTTTATGACTATATAATACTCTATTTTTTTTATAAGTTTTAAGTGAAAACTATTCAATCCAACCCTATTTTATGTAATAACTCATTTCCCTTAAACTTAATTAATTAGTTCAAACTCAACAGTGCTCATTTATAAAACAAAAATGAGACTTCTTTAAAACTCTCGTTGAAGTATTAATCCAAGTCGAGTTTAGCTAGCTAAAACTAAAGTACTCAACTCAACTTATTAACAGTTCTAGGCAGTAGGCATGGGTATGAAACAAAATTAAGTTCATTTTCTATTAGAAAATAATAAATAAATATAAAAATCAGAACGTCAACCAAGCAAAATTGCTTTCTCGATCCAAACCAGAATAATTCATGAATAATTCTCTCACACAAGCTAGCATATATATATATATATATATATATATATATATATATATATATATATATATATATATATATATATATATATATATATGGGATTCCATCCGTGGCAACCAGTTGCCATAACACTGTTCTAACAACCTTTTTTCTTCCGACCGCTATAAGCTCTCCCGGTTGTTAAAAAATTAATAAAAAAATAAAAAAAACACCCCAGCCGGCACAAGCTCAACCGGCTGGGCAGACTTTTTTTACACACTTCATTTTACTTTTAAGTGTTTATATATGCATGCATGTATGGTAATTATTATAGTAATATTAATAATAATTTTAATATTATTATTAATATTAATATTAATACAATATTACTATATAATAATATTGTATTAATATTAATATTAATAATAATATTATATATATATATATATATATATATATTAAAACCGGTTATTATTATTAATATTATAAATATTAATATTAATATTAATAATAATATTATATATATATATATATATTAAAACCGGTTATTATTATTAATATTAATAATATTTTATTATTAATATTAATATTAATAATAAATATTATTATAGTAATAGAATAATATTATAGTAATATTGTATTAATATAAATATTAATATAGTAATACTGTATTAATATAAATATTGTAAAACATTGCAATAGGTTTATGATATTAAAATTATTATTAATATTACTATAATAATTACCATACATGCATGCATGCATATATAAACACTTAAAAGTAAAATGAAGTGTGTAAAAATAGTCTGCCCAGCCGGTTGAGCTTGTGCCGGCTGGGGTGTTTTTTTTATTTTTTTATTAATTTTTTAACAGTTGGGAGAGCTTGTAGCGGTCGGAAGAAAAGAGGTTGTTAGAACAGTGTTATGACAACCGGTTGTCACGGATGGAATATATATATATATATATATATATATATATATTTATTTATATAAACTTATCTTGTAGAAATAATCTGTCAAAGCTAATACTTTGTACTATGTTCTTAAAATAATTATGCCGTCCGTATGGTGCTCAGAGTTGATAGCATTTGTCTCCCAAGATACAATGACTTCGTATACCTTAGCAGCACTACAAAAGGTATACACAACGAACCAAAAGAAATGTTCTAACTCTCTCAAATTTACTAAAGAAATCGACGAAGAAACTATATACTAGAATGCTTTAATAGATTAGAATGCTTGAGAAATAGATGGAAATGAAGGCTGCCCCCTCCTATCTATTTATAGGAGGGTTGGTGACTCTTCGGATGGGCACATCACCCCTGAAAAGGCATGGGGTGCCTTTTGAAAAGGTATTATTTGTACCTGTTGGTCAAAACGACGTAGTTTTGACCATTTACAGAATAGACGCATCTATTCGGTTTATTAAAACGACGTAGTTTAAGTGTTAGCAGAACCAAAACTACGTAGTTTTAGGTTTAGAAGAAAAGGCGCGACAAAAACGACGTAGTTTAGGGCCGCCCGTTTAACCTTACAGATACCGCTTCCTCAAAACGACACAGTTTTGATAATACCGCTTCTCAAAACGACACAGTTTTGATAATAGAATTAAATAAATAAAATTTTAATAAATTTTAATTAAAAATTTAAATAAATTTTGTCTAAAAAATTATATACAGACCCAGACCAGGCCGGACGACGGCGACGCGCGTGTGGGTTCGAACACTTTCCTTGTATATAAACATATAAAGTATTTAATTTCTAACCTATGTGGGACTTGGTTTTTCCCACATATATTTATTATCTTTTATCATGATCTTTGGGAGTTAATATCTCATTCATTACTCAATGAATTTGAGCTTCCAAATACTTAATTTAATCTACTTATGGAGTAGAACACATTAATATATGAAATTATTAAAAATAATTAATGACACCCATATTTATTTAGGCTCAAATTCTAACAAAAGTACTACTAATGCTACTATTAATTAAAATGCAAAATATATAAGAACGTCCCTAACAAGACTTGCATCACAATCCATCCACATGAACCGTGCAGTCCATTGCCCCATAAGGAGCTTTGCGTTCCCTTCGTTCCCTTACCTATATATAACAATTAACTGCATAACAAAAATAAAAATCCTCATCGATCGATCATCCTTTTTTGTTTTCCTTTTCAGAAGAATCCATGCTATGCTAATATATATTCGCATCAACTCCCAACGAAAACCCCACAAATCCATCTTCTTTAATTAGCCAGCCCTACGTACCAATTTCTTTCGCCGCTCTCTGTTGGAAAACTAAACAGAATTAACAAGACGAGCAATAGAGTAAATTGGAACAACTTAACTGTTATACGAAGAAAGCCGAAGCATAGCAAAGCTACTGTCCTAAAAAGTGATTCCGCCCTCACTGGTTATAAACCTTAGTATAGTTGAGCTCCACGGCGTTCACTCTCCATGATTCAACGACGAAGCCTCAATTGCGTGTACTCGCAGAAGAAGGCTATGGACTTGTCTTTGTGGATTGCCCTAATTAACAGAGTATATATATATATATATATATATATATATATATATAGTCCGGATCAGGTCCGGACTCCCGGATTTTAACAAAATCCGGATCTTTTTTTTTTTTTTTTTTGCTTTTTTTTTTGAAACAACTAAAAAAAAAAATTTATGGAACTGAAATTTTTACATAATACAGTGTTTTGGGTGTAATTTGGATGCCTATACCAAAATATTTCTGTACAGTCTGGGCAGACTGTACATACATTGGTTGGTATAGGTATTAAAAACACACCCAAAACATTGTATTTTGGAAAAATTTCAGTTCCATAAATTTGTTTTTTTAGTTGTTTCAAAAAAAAACAAAAAAAAATAAAATTATTGGGTCCGTATTTTAGGACCAGTCTGGGAGACCGGACTGGATCCTCATTCTATATATATATATATATATATATATATATATATATATATGAATAACAGACTGCTATTTAGAAAGGAGAAGGAGAAAAACTGTTACTGTGCACATCCTTTTTTCGAAGAACAGAAGCAGTATATATATTAGTAGTAGAAGAGAAGAACGTTGGGAAACAACGTTCAAGAGAACGTTGGATGGGAGTTACAGAACGCACAAACGTAAATAAGGGGCTTAATATAAAAAAGAAGCATAATCGACCGGATTGGCACCCCCTGTGAGGGCGTATCGCGCGCACACACGCACTAAGGTTTTCTGACCGAAAGTTCGAGAACGAAGATTGAATCATTAAAGAAATTAAAGAAATTAAATTTCTTAAGAATATTTTCTACATAATGGGACTGTGACAAAACTAAACCATTTGCATTTTTATTTATTTTCATGCCAAGAATCAAATCCGCTTCTCCTAAATCTTTCATGTCAAATTTAGAAGATAAAAAATCTTTAGTAGTTTTCACAACTTTCTCATTAGTACCAAATATTAGCAAGTCATCCACATATAAACAAATAATCACACCACAATTTCCATTGAATCTACTATAGACGCAACTATCAAATTCATTTGTCACAAAATTATTAGACAAGAGAGTTTTATTAAATTTGTCATTCCATTGTTTTGGCGCTTGTTTCAAACCATACAAAGATTTTACAAGTCTACACACTTTATGTTCTTCACCTGGAACAACAAAACCTTCAGGTTGACACATATATATTTTTTCATTTAACTCTCCATTCAAAAAGGCAGTTTTAACGTCCATTTGGTGGATTATCAATTTATGAATAGAAGCCAAGACAATTAAAATTCTTATAGTTGCTAATTTAGTCACTGGTGAGTAAGTGTCAAAATAATCAAAACCTTCCTTTTGAGTAAACCCTTTTGCTACAAGTCTTGCCTTAAATTTATCAATAGACCCATCAACTTTTAACTTCTTTTTAAACACCCATTTACATCCAATAGGTTTACATCCTCTAGGCAAATTAACTAGTTCCCATGTATGGTTAGACATAATAGAATCTAGTTCACTATTAATAGCATCCTTCCAAAAATTTGCATCAAAAGATTTCATAACTTCTTCATAAGTTTTAGTCATCTTCAGTTATGAAAACAGTTATAAAGTCTGGACCAAAAGTTTTCTCAAAACGTTGCCTTTTACTTTTAGTAGGTGCAGGTACAGGTTCTTTATCTTTCCTTTTAAGAGGTTCACTAGAAGAAGGATTGCCCTCATCTCTTATTTTTATTGGAAATATTTGTTCAAAAAATTTTGCATACTTTGTTTCCAAAATTGAATTATTTTGATAATTATTAGTTGCATCTTTAATTACCAAAAATCTATAAGCAGCACTATTAGAAACATATCCAATTAAAATGCAATCCATTATTTTAGGTCAAATTTTATTCCTTTTAAATTCTGGTATAGCTACTTTAGCTAGACACCCCCACACTTTAAGATACCCCAAATTAGGTGCATGTTTCTTCCATAAATGATATGGTGTAGAGTCTATCTTTTTATGTGAAACTTTATTTAAAATATGATTTGCAGAAAAGCAAGCTTTTCCCCACATATTAGAAGGTAACACTACAAAAAATGGGGCTTTAACAACAACTGATTTTTGTTGCTAAAGGTATCATATTTCGTTGCTAAAGGTTTTTGGCAACGACTTTACTGTCGTTGCGTCTTTCGTTGCGCAATGAGCGTTGCTAATTGTTCCGCAACGAACGTATTTTTTTCGTTGCCAAAAGTAATACATTTTGCAACGAAATTTGACTTTCGTACAAATACATCGATCCTTTAGCAACAAAATGTATTGTTACAGAATAATTAAAATTTTGTTGCTAAAAACCTCATTTCGTTGCAAAAACCTGCTAATTGGCAACGAAATGAACTCTTTTTTTGCAACGACCGTGCATTTTCGTTACAATTGACACCATTTTGCAACGACATTTTTCGTTGCAGTAAATTATGAAAATTGTTGCCTAAGCTTGCTTTCGTTGCGGAATGTAAACTTTTTAGCAACGATTTTCGTTGCTGATTATATTATTTGGCAACGACATTATGCTGAATCAACAATGAAAATGTTTTTTACTGGTTATTTTTGAATAGCAACGAAAGTTGTCGGTTAGCAACGACATTATATGTTGTCGTTTCTTTATATGTGCAGCGAAAGTTGATATAATTTACAACGATAAAGAATGTTGCCTTTTATTTTAGTATTAGCAACAATATCATCTCTGTTGTTATTAGGTTAATTTTTCGTTGCCAAATATTATATTTTTAATGTCATTAGTAACGAAAATTTGTTGCTAACTATATAAAAAATTGTTGATGTTGCTATATTGAAACTTGTTCAATACTTTGGTAACGAATTATATTGTTGCCAAATCAAAATTTGACATTTTTTTTGTGTACCTGGCTGGCTCAATGTCCCCATAGCAAATAATGACAAAAATAAAAAAAAATTAAAATATTATTAACTTAATAAAATCATCCACTACATAATCATTCATTATCTTTACAATTAACCATCTAAAGCTACACCTATATCATGGTAATGTATATACGCTCATGCCAGGTGTGCAAAATTTTAAAGTCGTCAAGACCACTGATGTCATTTCATATTTAGGTGCTCCAAGAATGAAATCTTCTTCCTTCATGAACCTGAAACGTAACAGATTATACAAAAAACATGATTATCAAGACATTATAGGGTGGAAAAAACGTACAGATAAGAAAGAACATTGTCACATTAATCTGTGTCTGTCAAAAACTAGCATATATTACAGTTTATATGGTAGAATAAATAATCACCCCAAGATGTGTTTAGATCCTCGAAGTCATGTAGGTTTTGTTGTTCTTACTTCAAACATTATGTTGTAATTGACAAAAAATTAAAAAAAAACTCAAGTTTAAAGAGAGAGCTATAAAATTTTCAGGATTAAGGCAAAATGAACATGTGCTGGGTTGGCTTTCTTTTCTGAACATGCAAACAAAATTGTATCCACTCACAGTAAATTTAAATTCTTTTGTCACTAAATGTGTATCGGGGGGGGGGGAATTGGGCGAAAAGTGCAGTGGAGGGGATATTCAAGGAATTTAAAAAATGCATATGAGCATATTCAAGGAATCCCTTATGTTTCAAATGCCAAAAGGACCTAAAAATGAGGCAGATAACTACATTATATTTCACATGCATGAATGGATGCAAAATGAATCGTAAACAAAAGAGGAATTAATGCATGCAAAATAAAAGGCAAAAAACCAAGCTCATTTGTAAGAAAAAATCAAATACTCCCTCCGTCCCAAATTAATTGCTCAGTTTTGACTTTTTAAAGTCAAATTGACCATTTTTAAAAATAATCTTTTTACTATTTTTGTTAAAATATAGGTGAAGAGATTATAACCAAAAGAAAGTATATACAATTTATTACTAATTCCAATTTTTATAATATTAGAAATATATTTATATATGCTTAATTATTAATTCTAAAAAAAGTCAATTTGACTTAAAAAGGTCAAAATTGAGCAGTTAATTTGGGACAGAGTGAGTATGAATTATATAATGCTTGCTTTGCCAAGTTTGGCTATATAAATCAAATAGGAATTGAGATTATAAACCTCAGCAACAGGGAATCTCATCCTGGCTTCATCTAGCTCTTTCTGAGATCCCCTAGAAGATACCTAGATAGACTACAAAAGGGTAAAAAGGAAATGTAAATGTGAACTACTAGTCAGCTTGACATATGCACTTTCTTGCACAACTCTCAAAATACTTATAGAAATTCTGGAAAATCTACATTACTAATACATAAATACATTTAAGAACTAATCTCAAAGTTATTCCAACAACCTGATTCAATCTTAAGAATTAAGAGAAAATAATGATACAGAAGAATATTCACCTGTATGGAAAGAATAGCAGCAATTGTTAAGATCTCTTCAGAACATCCAAGTTCATTTGAAGCTAAGATCATTTTTGAGATCATTGGATCCTACATAAAATTGGAGTCTTGATTACTAATCGGTATTCTTTCTGTTTCAATAAATATTAAGATTGATAGTGCAGACATACGTACTAAATAGAGAGAGAGAAGAGAGGAAAAAATAAGCATAAAGCAACATACTAACGAAATTTCGGTAATTTGAAATCCAGTAGGTGAAGTAAGCTTGGCATCGTCATCAATCACTCCAAGAGAATAAAGTACTTCAAGTGCTCTGATCATTGCTTTAGGCGATGGAGATGCTGGCCAATCAAAGCCTAAGATGTTATCAATGCCCAAAGCTTTTAACTGAAATCAAAGTACAATTGCACACAAGAACGTAAAACATCTCAGAAAGGAAAAAGGGAAACAAAAATAAAGGCCTAGTACCTATTTTTCTTTATAGTGTGTGGAAAAACTGAGTACATGAGATCATATTTGGCATACAAGGTTTCGTACAAAGAAATGTATGTAAAAAAGAAAGAACATTGGTACACAAGATTTAGTACAAAGGACTAAAAGGAGCATTTATAGGATTCTTTCATGCAAGACACATAAAGCAGTAAGGGATTACTCGTAATGTTCTTCTAGGTGTAAGATGGAAATTTCCAGACATCTCCCTATTGGCTAAAGAACTTTTTTTTCATTTCTTTATTTACACACACAAACCGATGGAATGGAGAACACAATGACAATAAATAAAGAAACTAAATTCAATGAACCTAGCTCCTGTGTTGAACTGTATAATATAACATATAAAAAATAGTAAATTCTTGATCAAATAAAGTTCAAATAATGTAATATACAATTACTATCATTTCCTATTTTCTAAATTCTTATAGAATCCCTTCTAATCTTTCCAAGAAATATAACTAATAAAATACTATTGTACAAAAAGCAGCAGTACCAGGAGTATCAAACCACCAATCAATCTACGTAAGGAACTTCTAGTCCATCATAAAGAACAAGCAAAGTTGTGGTGTACTTAATAGAAAAAAATTATTAGAGGGCTATACCTTATCAAAGTGGCAAAGTTAAAAACTTCATTATAGATTATACAAAAAGAGGATGATTGCTAAATCTTTTTTCATTAGGTTGCACTATGAAAACCTTTATACTAGAAATTGGAAATAGTCATATCAGTGATACAAATAATAGCAAAGAATTATGTAACTAAATAGCTCAAGTGGTTCCACGCAGATCTTGGGTTTGTAAGATATCTTTTTATTAGGTAATATTATAGTAATCATATGATTTAGTTTTACAAACTTCTTCAAATACAAAGTAAAGAGTAAATGTTAAGAATGAATACCATACAAAGGCAATACCCTGCAATTGCTTCAATTCTCTGTTATAAACCTGAACTAATTAGCATAATATTCATCATATCTTTAAGTGTTCTATTTTTCCTTTCTGCAACTCCATTGGACTGTGGAGAATAAGGAGGAGAAGTTTCATGTATAATTCCATTTAGTTCACAAATTTTTTTAAGACTTTCCGAATCATATTCACCTCCACGATCAGATCTAAGTCTTTTAATTTTTCTTTCTAATTGATTTTCAACTTCCGCTTTATATTTAATAAACATTTCTTCCGCTTCATCTTTAGAGGAAAGTAAATAAATTTGAGTATATCTAGACATATCATCTACAAAAGAAATATAATATTTCTTACCACCTCTACTCGTAGTATTTTTAAAATCAGCTAGATCACTGTGAATTAACTCAAGTAGTTCAGTTTTCCTTTCAACACTTTTAAAAGGTTTTTTAGCATGTTTTGCTTCTACACAAATTTCACATTTATTAAACTCGGTATTTGCAAGATTAGGTATAAGTTCAAGTTGTTTCAACTTTTTAATAGAAGCTACATTCACATGTCCTAATCTAGCATGCCACATATCCAAAGATTCAACAATATAAGCAAAAGAAGCATTCTTATTATTCAATTCAGCACAAGCATCAAATACAAATAAACTCCCATTACAAAAACCTTTCCCAAAAAATTCCCCAATACGAGTAAGTACAAGTTTATCAGACTCAAATACAAGTTTAACGCCAGTTTTATTCAACAAAGACCCGGACACATGATTTCTACGAATATCGGGCACATGAAGAACATCTTGTAAAGCAATTGTTTTTTCAGAAGTTAATTTTAGTAAGACTTTCCCTTTTACCGTAACGTTCGTGGCTCGAGAATCTCCCATAAACATTTTTTATCCATTAGTCACATTTTCGTAGTTGAGGATTACGTCTCTATTAGCGCAAATGTGTCTAGTGGCCCCGGTATCTACTACCCATTCCGTGAAGTTGTCAACAAGGTTTACTTTCGAGACAACTGCAACAATAACATCATCGGATTCAACCAAGTTTGCTTGGGGCTTAGGCTGAGAGTTATTATTTTTGTTATCTTTCCCCTTGCGAAAATGACACTTCATAGAAATATGGCCAGGTTTGCCACAAACAAAGCAAGGACCTTTAGTAAAAGGTTTTTGAATTTGATTTGAGTTGTTGAACCTATTATCCTTTTTTCCCCATTGATTTTTGATTTTTTCCTTTGTGATTTTTGGACTTATAATTTTGGCTCTTCCACTGTGGCTTTTGTTCTACGAGATTAGCTTTGACAGTATGACTTGGAACTACTTCTCCCCTTTCTTTAGCCTTGTTTTGTTCTTCAATATGTATGTGTTCATCTAGTTCCTGCATAGTGAAATCCTTAGTTTTATGTTTAAGATTCATTTTATAATCTTTCCATGAGGGTGGTAATTTCTCGATAAGTACAGCAACTTGAAAATTCTCACATATTTTCATTCCTTCCCCAATAACTTCCCCCACAATTTTCTGGTATGTATGAACTTGATCTATAACAGATTTTCCATCTTGCATCTTAAAATCTAAAAATTTTCCCGCAACATATTTTTTAAGGCCAGAGTTTTCAACAACATATTTAGATTTTAACGCTTCCCAAGTCTTTTTCGCACTTTCATACGGATAATATATCTCAAATAATGAATTAGACAAGTAGTGCAAGAAATATCTACGACATGTGCGATTATCCTTAACATAATCCCCTTTATCAGCATTCGATTTTTCAACAGTTTCAGCAGTAGGAATAACATCATTAACAGTAGAAACAGTAATAGGAGCATCCAAATATAACACATATTCCAAATTCATGGTTTCCAAATAAAACAATATATCTTCGGACCATCTCTTAAAATTAGAGCCATCAAAACGTTCAATTTTAGAAAGGTCTAGGGAAGTCTTCATCTTGTTAATTAGCAGGAGTCACTTTTTAGATTGTTGGAAAACTGAACAGAATTAACAAGACGAGCAATAGAGTAAATTGGAACAACTTAGCTGTTATACGAAGAAAGTCGAGGCATAGCAAAGCTACTGTCCTAAAAAGTGATTCCACCCTCACTGATTATAAACCTTGGTACAGTTGAGCTCCACGACGTTCACTCTCCAGGATTCAATGGTGAAGCCTCAATTGCGTGTACTCGCAGAAGAAGGCTGTGGACTTGTCTTTGTGGATTGCCCTAATTAACAGAGTATATATATATATATATATATATATATATATATATATATATATATGAATAACAAACTGCTATTTAGAAAGGAGAAGAACTGTTACTGTGTACATCCTTTTTTCGAAGAACAGAAGCAATATATATATTAGTAGAAGAGAAGAACGTTGGCAAAAAGAACGTTGGGAAACAACATTCAACAGAATGTTGGATGGGAATTACAGAACGCACAAACGTAAATAAGGTTTACGTTGGAACAATTAATAAAAAACGGCTAGGGTATTAAATAGGTTAACATGGCTTAGTATAAAAAGAAATAAAAAGGGATTTAAGCAAAACTGTGGGCTACCTGGGTGCACCCGCGAAGCATAATCGACCGGATTGGCACACCACCCCTGCGCGGGCGTATCGCGCGCACACACGCACTAAGGTTTTCTGACCGAAAGTCCGAGAACCAAGCTTGGCCTCGCCCAATTCCTTAGCCGTCCTCATGTGCCCGAGCCCATCCCTTTTACACAACCAAGTTACAAAGCCTAAGCCAACATGAGCTAAAATACCCAAAGAATGTTTTCAAAATAGACAATATGGGACTTTGTCAAAACTATGAATTTTTGGAGCATCACACCAACACTCTCTTGTCAATAGGCGCTGCAAAAGTGGTCATATTCGCTTGCACTGTCGTGTTTGCCAGTCCGTGCTGATCATGAAAAGGATCGATGATCGATCGTGTTGCCAAGACAAAACTCATTGTATGAAATTTTCACCGCAATGTTTTGGTAAGTTATGGAGCTAGGCAAGTCTATTAGGGTTTTGAACATACAACTAAATTTCCCAATGGGCAGGCACGTAGTTGAGAGCCAGTTAGGTTAAACTTTGAAATGCATGGTGGTTTTGGCTTCCAGGGTCGGCCCTGAGTTTTGAAGAACTTAAAGCGGACAATAAAAAATAGGCATTTTGCGAATTGCTATTAAAACAGGCATAAAAAAGGAAAACTTTTTCTGAACAAAAGAGCATCAATACGAAAGAATACCAAATATAATAATTGACTATTTCAATATTTTCAAAGCATTATTTAGATATCACATTATCACTATTTTGTACATAATAATTAAACTATTTTGTACAAATTATATGCTTTAAATATGTAGAATATTACAATAATCAGTATATCCTTATTTGATGCAACTTTTTTTTTGGCTGGTTAGAATTGTTTACGGGGACTGTGGTAGTGTGGTACTGATTTCAGCATAATATATCTGGAGTATTTTTCTCACAAACAGATGGGTATAAATATATATATATATATATATATATATATATATATATATATATATATTGAAAAGAGATTAAATTTTTCGATTGATTCACAAATCATAATAGCATAAACAAATCCATAGTAGCATAAACAAATCTACTCAATCAGTCATAAAGCCCAATTAAATTAAACAATGCTTCTAAATCTCATAAACAAAACAATTAATTTTAAAACCCTAAAAAATAGAATTAATACATGAAATTAAACAGTGATGACGGATTTAAGGAGACGAAGTCCGCTAGAGAAGCTCAATTGAAGGAGATGAACTATTTGTGTGAAGGAGTCTAAGAGACGAACTATTTGTGTGAACTGTGAATGAGACTATTTGTAATTTAGATGAAGGAGATGAACTCAGCACTCAGACACTCACAGTCTCATAGATTGATTATTTGCTTTAATATTTAAGTATTCTATTTAAATAATAAAAGAATGAGAATATTTAAGGGGGTCCTAAAAAATTTTAGGCCTAAAGTCCGGGCACCTTGGGCTTTAGTCCAGGGCCGATAGTGTTGGCTTCGAAAACAACTATGAAGAGTGCAATAACAATTACGAAAATGATTAAAATCAATAGGGCACTTATTATTCTGCAGCAAATTTTGATGCACCGGTTTTGGAAAAATTTTTGGTTGTTTGATCCCCTTATATATGATGAAGGTATGTGGAAGTGGATATAATTAATAGCCCAATCACTGGTTCATTATGATCCTCCATTTGTGAGGAAAAAGTGGGGGTGAGACTTGAGATGTGAAGAAGAATAATAAAAGAAAAGAAGAAATTTGAGTGAATTTTATTGAAAGCTAATGAAGATTTTAGTGTATTTATAATAAGTACTGTCTAGAATATTGGAAATAAAAAAAATCATTAATATTTGTTTCTGAGCAAATAGGGTTCTTTTCGGATGCCCTAAAGGCTAAAAAATTGAATAGTTATGTTGACTTGATGATTATGGAAGCAGAAGTACGTGTGATTTGTGATTTTGTTTATTTATTTATTAATTAGGACGTGATTTTAATTACGATTTAATACTGTGCATGCAAGTATAAGAGCAATTAGTGGCACAGGACAAATGTACATATATATATATATATATATGTATATATATACTAAACACACAAATTTATGTGTACCTTATTATTTTATGAATTTTCATCTATAGCTAAGACACTGTTCTATCTAATGTGTGTCCTAGCATTATTGTTAATGGAATGTCAAGATTTAAAATTTTTTGTGGTTTCCTAAGATGTGTAGAAGTAGCTAGGGATATTTGGGGACGGAAGAAAAATTTATGTCTAATAGGGACTTTGATACTATATATTTCTTTCGTCTCACATTCTTTTCTAACTACATATTCCAACAAAACTAACAGGTAAAATTCCATATCTTCAAGACCATCTCAATCCACTCCAATCTCTGTCGTCCCTTTTTATTTGTAAATAATATGAATGAATTAATAAACAATTTTCCACCAACAAAAAAACTAGAGACGACACTCGGGTGTTTTAGTATGGTCTCTACTGGTATCCCGGCAGTAATCATAAACTTGGTGGTATTTCTGAGCCCATGCCATGGCTGCGTACTGTTGTGGGGTCAGCCCACCGGATTGAGCCGGTGAACCTGAAGCTGGCCGGCATGTGGCCGGGGCATTGTCTATGCATCCTCCGAGCTTGAAATTATTGTACCTACCAATAAACGGTTGGTATCTATAATCAGCTTTATATCTTCCGCCCTCAGTTGCCCATGATGAGGCGTCCCATACGGATCCATACACCCACATTGGCCTCAATGGAAATGTAGCATCGCTTTTCTTGGGATATCTCCTTATGGGTACATCATCCACAAAAAATCTGCACACACACACACATATATACATTAGGTCAGGTCTGGTCAGTGAATGATAATAGAATCCAAGCACTTAATTTTTGTGGGCTATGCATGTACATACGAGCTAGGTACAATGCCCAAAGTTGATATATCTTTGGTCAATGACTTTTGAGCTTAATTATGAGAATTCATATATATTCAAATTAGTCTACGTAATTTCGTGTGCATGCATGCATGGAAAAAAATAGATCATATGAAATAAATTAAAATCGCTAATTTAATTTGAGAAAAGATAGATAGACAGTTACTAATTAATTACATGATCTCGTTGGGGTTCCAGAGGATAGCGTAGTTGTGATAATCTTTAGTGGGGTCGAACCAAAGGTTAAACTTCACCTCCCTTCCAATTAAATTGCTTCCATCTCCGGTTCCGTTGATGTAAACATTTGTTTGCAGTGTATAGGGTTTACCAGGTGTTGTTCCTAGGAACTCAATATCAATCTCATCATGCTGCGGTAGCACTTGATTGTTTGAAAGCTACAATCGTTAATTAATAATTAAGCAGAATTAATATTAAACCAAGATTATTGATATATTAGATTAAGTACAAGAAAAATCATAATCAATAAATAAAAAATTCATGCATACTCCCTCATTCCAAAATATAACATTAATAATATTGATTTTTTAAAAAGTTAATACTGTAAGTCATTTTAAAATTTAGAATTAACATGATTACTTTGAGTTTGAAAATATTATATTGTATAATTAGTAGTAATTTTCAGATATATAGTTTATAATCTTCACATTTATATTGTCTAAATTCAATGTATTTTTATCTGTGTTGGATTTAATTTTTTTTAAAACTGACTTTAAAAAATTAATATTGATCTTATATTAATTACTAAGAAAATATATAAATATATGAAAAATAATGGCACTCTGGTTCTCACATAGAGAGAAGTAATAACTCCTGCAGTATAACCAGGTTGGAGCTTAACAGCTGCACCAAAGTACCCAGATCGATACGAATTAAGTGATTTAAATCCGCTTCCTATATTCATGAAAAAACAAATTAAACTATGTTAAGCTAGGGTGTTCAATGAAATTTTCTTTTAGCTGATATATAAAAATAAATAAATAAATAAACAAATGGATAAAATGGAAAAATGACAAGAAATAATAAAGAAGAAAATAAATATTGCTATGTGGAAAATTAAACATATGAGGCAATTATTAAGATCTAAGTTTTAAAATTGTAAAGACCTGAGGTTTTATCTAGCCAAATTGTTAAAATACCCCCCTCCAGAATTTGATGCTGAGGACCCCAGAGATTACTAAAGCCTTTAAAAAAGCTAATTGAAGGAAATTTAAGAGTAGGGAAATAGCCAGGTGAAGGTGGAAATTGTGCATTGCCTGAAAAATTATACATGAAGATAAGAAGAATATAGAGAAGGAGAGCCATGAAAATTAAAAGAAATAAAGACGAATTAATTAAAAGGAAGAAACTAGCTTTTGAAAAGAATAATGTAACTGAATATATGATTTGTGAAAGAGTATGGAAGTAGAGGTATCTGTATATATAGTGAGAATTTGAGGGACCTACCATGCAATTAAGAGATAAGGATAATGATATACGGAAGTTACACAAATAAATAGACAGAACTATAAGAAGAGATTTAATTCATATGCTGCATATGGAGAAGGAACGATCAACTTGCATATTAATTCATTCAGTTTTCTTTCTATTAAGTACAATGAGAAAACTTGCAAGTTTGGGTGATTATTTTTGGAACTTAATAGGAAACTTTGAGGGAAAATGAATGAAAAGATTATGTAACTGAATAAAATAATGAATTGGAGATTTTTTTTTTAAACTATATAATTAATGAACAAGACAATATTGTAACATTAACTGTTATTGATACTCGAATTTTTAAAATATAACTAATTAGATTTATTTTTGTTAAGATAATATTTATATATATATATATATTCTTTTTCCTCCGAATTTTCCACGTTCTCATAAATGTATTCGTATCCATGAAGAAGAAAAAAGGAATTAAATCAATTACAGTTGTCTACCAAGATTGAAATTATTTGGAAATTGATTTAGTTTTAAAGTATATATCACGTGGGAATTAATGAAAAACTTGGTTCTCCCCGAGCACAACAATCTTTGTGTGATTAAACCTCTTATCAGATTAGGTCATAGGATCAAATACTTGTATTTGTGTTTTATCTAATTAATTTATCCACTTGACTTGATATATTTATATTAATGCAATATCCATAGTGGGAAAGTGAAGTGACGATCAAAAATAATAATATGATCTTGTGATCTCTCCCCTTTTGTGGGACTTATTTTCTCAACGTTGTAATTAATTAATTTATTCTCTACTTTTAATCAGTCGTTCAATTTTTAGTTTGTGTGAATTTTTCTGGTGCACGCACGGATTGATAAAAATATATAGATTGTTTAAATTTGAGTGTGGTGTTATCATAACAACTTCGAAAAACTTTACATTTCTACATATTCTATTATTTTTTTTGAAAATGTACCATTGCTTTTTTTTTTTTTTGGGGGGGGGGGGGGGGGGGAGGGGGGTATCTTCTTATGGTCACATCGTCCACAAAAAATCTGCAGATCATATCATGAAATATTTATAATACATAAGGCAAAAATAACAGCTAGTTGGCCAAAACAACATATAATAAAAGCAAAGCTACGTACTAATCAAATCAAGATTGCATGTGTGGTTACATGGTTAGAGTTAGACATTAGGTTGTGTCATGACATGAGAATTTATGACATACGTAAAGAATTTTTCATCATATTAAAAAATTAATAATAAATTTAAATATAATTTGAATTGCTTCGTTCATTATTTTTTATCACATAAAGGTGGAACCCACATTATTATCGTGGATAAAAGGACAAGCAAAAATTATCAAAAATATATATAAAAATATGAATTCCTTGAAATTATTAGCCGACTCTTTCACAAAATTATGAGATGCCTTGAACAACAATAACTTGATATTAATTTCCACATGATAGCATAGTTGTGATATAAGCTTTAGTGGGGTCGAACCATAGGTTAAACCTCACCTCCCTTCCAATAATATTGGTTCCATTTTCTCCACTTCCATTCATGTAAACATTTGTTTGCAGTATCAATATCAATTTCATCATGATACGTTCGCTCTTGATTGTTTGAAAGCTATTATCATCAAAATTAAGCACCCAAAAAAATACTTATTAGTTTAGCAATAATTATGGAAATTAAATAATTAATGACAAGTTAAAAAATTGAATTCAGATATGTTGTCCCTCTCCCTGTCTCATCTATTATCTCATATCTCATTAATTTATTGATGTGAAGTGATACTTATCCATTTAAGAAGTTAATAGTAAACGAGTAATTATATATATTAAATCTTGACAATAATACATAACATGAGACATGAAATTAGACAGAGGATATGATTGAATGTTAAACTCTTCAAAATCTGGTTCTCACATAGAAAGATGTAATTAATAACTCCTGCTACCCCGATGGATACGAATTATAGAAAGATAGCCATGAACAGGATAGAAGAAACTTTTGATAAAATAAAAAATGATAAGATACTGGATGTATGATTTGTGAAAGAGTATGATAAATTAAGATATCAGTATAAATAAGGAGAATAATTAAGTGATAAGGAAATCGACTTGGAAAGTTACACAAATATACAAAATACAAGAATTTGCAGTTTTAGTACATGTGGATAAAGAATTAATGATCAACTTGCATTTTAATTTGGAAGTTAATTATTATTATTCTTTCTTTCTGTATACTAGTTTTCTTTCTACTTGAATATGAAATTCTATATATTTTGTTAATTAAGCTTGTTGATTTAAGATATAAAGAGATTATTATTGCCTTCTAATTAAGACTGATATTTTATGGAAATTGATGTAGTTTTTCAATTAACTAACTAGTGGAGGAGATGATCAAGTTGCAAGTTATTTATTATTCTTTCATTCAGTAGTTTTCCTTCCATTTCAATAAGAAAACCAATAAGTTTATTTAATATTTAGAAGAGGAATTAAAGAATTGTTGGCCAGGCCAAGACTGCAATAATTTTATCATGTAGTTTTTCAACCAAATACATGAGGATAAGGAATGATTAACTTGCATGTTGTAAATTACTTGGAATAAGAATTAACTATAGATATGGTTGGTTATGCATGGACACTAGCTATTTTAATGAACCAATATATCTAGCTACTACGTACTGTACATTCAAAACATCAATGGCGGCCAAAAATTTAAATTTTTACATTGTTTGGTAGTTTAATTTTTTAGTTGAAGAAAAGAAAAGAAAATAAATAAAAGAAAGTAGAGAGAAGAAAGCTTTGTTTTATTTTCTTTAACCTTTTCTTATCAGAAATGAGAAAAAAAATATTTGGCTCAAAAAATACTTGCTTTCTCTCTCTTTTTTTCCCCTTTACTTGGCTTAATTTCCCTTCTCTTCTCTTTTACTAAAACCCTCCAAGACGCATCTAAAAGACACATGTGGAATGGTTCAAAACAATAATGTTATGTTTGGATTGGAAAAATAAAATTAATAAATGAGTAAAATAGAGAGGGAAAGGAAATGAAATGGAGAGTTGAATGATTTATTGATCTATTCAAACTGGGATGAGTCATTCTATATCCTCCCCAAGGAATAAATTCACAAATTTGACAGGAATTGGAATAATTCATTTCATTTCAACCAATTTTTTTTATTCCATTCTCACCTTCATTCTTAATTAGAATCCAAACATGGCATAATTAAGTGTAGCACTTTTTAAAAAACGAAAAGAAGCAGCAAATTTCATATGGTCTTGGAGGACTTGTAACTTATCAACATCCATATCATCTTCCCATATTATATATATTAATATATATATGCATGCATGACTAGTACGTACGTATGATAAGAAAATTGGTGAGACACGTAATGGCTTATATGCGAAAGGAGACATGCATGCTTGCTGAATTTTATGGCTTTGATTTGAAAGAATGAAGAAGTTGCTGTGGGATTTTGTGCATTTGATACCACACAGAGATTTAAAATTAGAAAAGAATTGAAGAATTATGGTGTTAACAGACCAAAATAGAATTGTTGTGAAATCAAACTCACGAAATACACTCACATAAACATAAATAAAGAAATATAAAGTATGAACAGACCAAAATAGAATTGTTGTGAAATCAAACTCACGAAATACACTCACATAAACATAAATAAAGAAATATAAAGTATGAACACAAGATTTACGTGAAAACCCAATTGGAAACAAATCACGAAGAGAGAAATCCATTATAATAATATTGGAGTACAAGTTGTGTATTTGTGTTGTATCTCTTGTGTTTTGTCCCCTCAAAATCCTAGCTTGTAGCCGTATATATAGAAGTCACCTCCATCCGCATCTAACTAGGAAAATGATTCCTTTTGTAGAATCACCTTATAACTACTGAATCCAGTAGGAGTCCTAATTAAACCTCCTTATCCCACCAAATAAGAAAACACACTCCTATTTTAATAAGGACTCTCCACTGTCACAATAAATTACATATGGGCCATCACCATTAAATAGATTGGATTGCACCATGGCTAGACCCAAATAATCACATCCCAACATTGCCCCCAGTCTCTTATTTATAAGGAACTTACAAAAAGTCTTCGTGGGATTTTTATCCTCGGAATTTTTATCCGAGGGATTTTTATCCGCGGAATTTTTATCCACGAAATTTTATCCGCTGGATTTTATATCCGCGGGATTTATATCCGCCGAATTTCTTTCAGTCTGTGGTTGATGATGAAACCAAAGCCACCTTTAAAGCACTTCAATGATATAAAAGCTTAAACTTTTATTTCTGCGCTGGCTGAATTCGTTACTGGTGCGGTAACTCAGCATCAATTTATCATCACATGGACCAAAGTGTTAATGTTTAGATTTTACATGCATCATGTGAATACTACCACTACATGCATAATATAAGAGAGAATATGTAAAGTGTATTAATAATCAATTACGACCATGCTTCAATTGTTATTGACATAATACATATATACACACATATATACACACGTATAAGTATATATTTAATTTAATAAAAAAGAATCACTTATCTCCTTCGGTGAATCAGTGATTTTAAATCGACACTAGAACAAGTGTCTTGTTCCCACAGACGGCGCCAATGTTAACGCCTGATTTTGTACGCCGGACGAAATCACCCAAAAAGACAGGCCAAAATAGCGCCAACGGTTGATAGAGTAATTGTTGTGAAATCAAACTCACAAAATACACTCACATAAATATAAATAAAGAGATAAATATGAACACAAGAATTACGTGAAAACCCAATTGGAAAAAAATCACGGAGAGAGAGTAATCCACTATAATAATATTGAGAGTACAAGTTGTATATTTGTGTTGTATCTCTTGTGTTTTGTCCCCTCCAAATCCTAGCTTGTAGCCGTATATATAGAAGCCACCACCATCCACATCCAACTAGGAAAAGGATTCCTTTTGTAGAATCACCTTATAACTACTGAATCCAGTAGGAGTCCTAATTAAATCTCCTTATCCCACCAAATAAGGAAACACAATCCTATTTTAATAAGGACTCTCCACTGTCACAATAAATTACATATGGGTCATCACCATTAAATAGATTGGGTTGCACCATGGCTAGACCCAAATAATCACTCCCAACATTGCCCCCAGTCTCTTATTTATAAGGAACTTACAAATAGAGAGTATTCAAAAAGTCTTCGTGGGATTATTATCCTCGAAATTTTTATCCGGGGGATTTTTATTCGCGGAATTTTTATCCGCTGGATTTTTATCCGCGGGATTTATATCCGCGGAATTTATATCCTCCAAATTTCTTTCAGTCTGTGGTTGATGATGAAACCGAAGCCACCTTTAAAGCACTTCAATGATATAAAAGTTTAAACTTTTATTTCTGCGCTGGCTGAATTCGTTACTGGTGCGGTAACTCAGCATCAATTTATCATCACCTGGACCAAAGTATTAATGTTTAGATTTTACATGCATCATGTGAATACTACTACTACATGCATAATATAATAGAGAATATGTAAAGTGTATTAATAATCAATTACGACCATGCTTCAATTGCTATTGACATAATACATATATACACACGTACAAGTATATATTTAATTTAATAAAAAAGAATCACTTATCTCCTTCGGTGAATCAGTGATTTTAAATCGACACTAGAACAAGTGTCTTGTTCCCACAGACGGCGCCAATATTAACGCCTGATTTTGTACGCCGGACGAAATCACCCAAAAGGACAGGCCAAAATTAATTGCGCCAACGGTTGATGGAGTAATTGTTGTGAAATCAAACTCACGAAATACACTCACATAAACATAAATAAAGAGATATAAATATGAACACAAGAATTACGTGAAAATTCAATTGGAAAAAAACCACGGAGAGAGAGAGTAATCCACTATAATAATATTGAGAGGACAAGTTGTATATTTGTGTTGTATCTCTTGTGTTTTGTTCCCTCCAAATCCTAGCTTGTAGCCACCTCCATCCGCATCCAACTAGAAAAATGATTCCTTTTGTAGAATCACCTTATAACTACTAAATCCAGTAGGAGTCCTAATTAAACCTCTTTATCCCACCAAATAAGGAAACACAATCATATTTTAATAAGAACTCTTCACTGTCACAATAAATTACATATGAGCCATCACCATTAAATAGATTGGGTTGCACCATGGCTAGACTCAAATAATCACATCCCAACATATGGTATGAACAATATATATAAGTTACAATAGTAAAAGAAAACGAAATAAATCAAATTAAGTAATTATCTAAGAATCAAGACATAATTACATAATAAAGAAATGAATTTGAAAATTCCTTAATTTTCTCAACTAGATTTAATGTTATCTTTTAGAATAATAATTATCTCTATTATATTAAGATAATTCTTTTCTCAACATTTATTTATATTTTGTTTCTTTTTATTATTTTAAGTTTAATTAGAAGTCTCAAAATTTAGAAAATAATAATAACAACAACAACAACAATAATAATAATAAAAAAATAACAAAAAAAAGAGAGAATAAAACTATAATAAAATGTCTAAAATTAGAATAGTAATAATAATAATGGCTATATAATAACTAATGGATATTATGTCAAAAAAAGAAAAACTAATGCATATTAAAGTTATGTTTCTTTTTAATATTTTATTAATGTTGGAATGATGATTCTTATGATGAAATATTGAATCAATGTATCCTTTTTATTAATATTATTTTTAAAAATATCTATAATTTATTTTAATTTATAAGTTATTATCAGGCAAATACCTAAACAATTTATTTTAACTTATAAGTTATTATGAGCGCCAAATACTTTTACTTACAAATCAAAACTGAAAATGACTTATAATTAATTTTAAAATTTAACTTATTAGTTGTTTTATCATAAATCATTGTCAAACGGGCTTAAATGTTTTGCCTTTTTTTTCATTAAAAAAATCCTCTCACTTCTTGTCTTCTATCCTCATTCCTCCAAGAGCACAGGCATGGCCTTCTTCTATTTTTTGTGTAGCAAAATTAAACATTGCTACATGGCCAGACATGGATCAGAAGAAGAGCATTTTGAGACATTAGGAATTATTATTCGTTTTATATAGAATATAGAATGAGTAATATTTAATTTTAAATAGTGTATAATAAAATTAAATAGTTTTATATTAACTTTAAAAACTTTCAATTAAGTTCAAAAAGTCAAAATAAGGCTTAAAGGTCAAAATTAAAATCTTTTTATATAATTTTGGTGAATTTTTATTTGTTTTTGGGAATCATTTTTGGGCAAATGACAAATCTTTTCTCCAAAGTTTGTGAATAAAATCTAATATTTGCTCATTATTATAATAGGAAGTTCAATTTAAATGGATTGAATTACAATTATAAAATTTATTAATAAACATCTCTCTAAAATAATTATCACTAATACTTATCCAACAATCAAAAACTCGATATAAACGTTTATAATATATATCATTTTTTCCCTTTAAATGGGATCTATATTGATTCGTGAATTTTATTTTTGCAATTTGATAAATTGAGAATGCGTAGAAGATGAGTAAATTGAAGATTATAAAAAAATATTAATTTTATGCTGTTAAATATACTAAAATACTATCAAATGGAGTACTTTAAAAAAAGTATTTAACTGGCACATGTATATTATAAAAATATTAGGAGCAATTTATTAGAAATATGTTTTTGTTTTTTTTTTGTCATCTTCCCATTTAATAGAATGAAACTAAAAATACCCAATAATGGTCATTTTCATATTTATTGCAAGTAACGCTCTTCGTGTCTATAACATACATAGCAGTATGTTATTTTCCCGATTAAAGAAATAAAGCTACCGTTGTTTTGACTTTATTCTTTATTACATGGATATAAAAATTAAATATTTGTTATAAAATGTTATGAAAGATAACTAAAACAAGATGACTAAAAGAAGATAATTAGATAGTGTATTTTCATAATCTTTGTATCCAACTCCATCACTTTACAATTGTCATATTTATAGAAGTAAGATCATCAATACTACTAGTAAGTTATAAAACTAAAGAGTCATGAGTTACAAAATTCAATGGACATGGGAGTTACTAGACATCCATTAAATTATGAATCTAGACATAATTTTATAACACTCCCCCTTGGATGTCTATTGTATAGCTATACGCATTGAAATCTGCCTCATTAAAAACCTTATCAGGAAAAACCCAATGGGAAAAAACCTTGGTTAAGGAAAAAAGAGTGCAGCGCGTATTAACTCCCCCTCATGAATGTATCATTAAGTCCTCAAGCTTTCGCATCCCAATATTGCGACGCAATCCTTCAAACACTGTAGTTGGTAATGCATTGTTGAACAAATCTGCTAGATTGTCTCTTGATCAAATTTGTTGAACATCAATGTCACCACACTTATCAAGGTCATGTGTGGAAAAGAATTTTGGTGAGATATGTTTTCTTCTATCTCCTTTGATGTATCCTCCCTTTAATTGAGCTATACATGCAACATTGTCTTTATACAGAATGGATGGAGTCTTTTTATAGCAATTTTCTAAGAATATGCCTCGTTAAAAACCTTACCAAATAAAAACCCAGTGGGGAAAAAAAATTTGGCTAAGGAAAAGAGTACAATATTCTTGTATAACTTCTAGTGCCTTGAGATTGCCTCATTAAAACCTTGCAAAGGAAAACCCAGTGGGAAAAAAACCTTAGCGAAGGAAAAAAGAGTACAATCAGCACATATCCATTTTACTCCCCTTCATAAGTACATAGAATTTCCATTGTTCGTGGTAAAAATATCATTAAGTCAAAATATACCAATATTGTGCACCATCTTCTTCAAAATCATAGTTGGTAATGACTTAATGAATCTATCAACCAAATTATCACATGATCAATATTGCCATTCTTCTGGGGCTCATGTGTATAAAATAATTTTGGTTCAATATGCTTGGTTCTATCACTATTTGGATTAAATAATCCCAAATCAATAGTCTCACAAAGATAACATAAAATAGGTTTAATTTCATTACAATATCTTCGAGTTGGTGCATAACTATACATTGCTAGTAAGTTAATTGCAAATGTTATATCAAGTCTTTAAATTTGCAAGATACATCAAAGTACCAATTACATTAAGATATAGTACTTCGGGAGCAAAACACCAATTTCACAAAGATATGGTACTTCAAGACCAAAAGTTTATTAATCATTTTCTTGTGGTCAAAATGAATATTTATTGATATCAAGTGACCAACCCATCATTGGAGCACTCAAAGGATTAACATTATCCATGTAAAGTTACTTCAGGACTTTTTCTGTATATGTTTATTGATGAACAAGAATTTCAGAGTTCAATTTGTATACCAAGACAAAAATTTGGCTTACCAATATCTTTCATCTTAAATTAGTTGTTTTGTCGACTCTTCTGGAGCAAGATCTTTCATCAATAAATACAATAATAATAACAAATCCAGATTATGATTTTTTTTTTTTTGATAAAAATGCATGCACAAATTGGATTATTCTCAAATCCTTCTTTCAAAATATATCAACTTAGGCGATTATTCTACAATATGCATCTGAATTGCTTTAACCCATATAAGGATCTTTGTAACTTAAAATACATACTTCGAGACGTAGAATTATATGCTTCAGGCATTTTATATCCTTCAGGGATTTTCATGTATATATAATCATTATCTAATGATCCTTACAACATACATTAATCGCATATCCAAATTTTATTTTGCTACCAAGCTATTTAAAAATTTGACTATAATTGCGTCCATTACAGGAGTAAATGTTTCTCCATAATTAATACCAAGTCTCTGCGAGAAACCTTGTGCAACAAGTCGCGCTTATTTTTCTTATTTTGTACAAATACCCATTTGTATTCAACAGGCATTACACCTTTAGGTGTTCGGACTACAGGTCCAAAAATTTCACATTTACTTAGTGAATTTAATTATGCTTGAATCGCCTCTTTCTACATTGGCCAAATATTTCTACATTCATCAACGATTTGTGGTTCATATATATGATCATTACTTCTAGTAATATCCATAGCAAATTTATATGAAAATATGTTGTCGACAACGATTTTATTTCTATCCAATATATACGTCTCCTTTATATACATAATGTATCGAGATCTCGTTATTTTCAGGTACCTGATCCTCTTCAGGGGATAACTCATCCTCTTCAGGGAATAACTCTTCAAGAGTTTTATTTACAGGAGATTTTTGTTCATAAGTTTTGGATAGATTGATAAATTTTGTAGCCTGTTTCATGGGTATAGCCTCTTTATAGGCTGCAACTTATTTTCTTGTACTTTCTTCTTCTGGAAAATTTTATTTTTTAACACCGATCATTCTTCCATATTTCAAGTGTGACTTTGATTCAATTTGCTGTTGTATTAACTAATTGTCCTACAGGGACTTCAATCTCTTCTAGAGTATTAGCAGCTAAAATGTGAGATATCACATTTTTCTTATTATCGGTGAATAATTCTAGTAATTGATTTGCAATTTATTGCAAATGAATGATCCTTTGAACTTCTAGTTCATATTGATTTGTATGAGAATCAGGATTTGAAACATTCTAATTAATCTTCCATCGTGCTTCAGGCAACGATCTCACGTCGTGCTTTAGGCAACGAAACATTCCAATTAATCTCCCGTCGTGCTTCAGGCAACGATCTTTTCTCCCCCTAATGGTGGGAAGACTATTAAAATAACTATCCTCAAAATATACCTTAAAAATATCACTCTAAATTCTTTCTTAGAAGATGAACACCAAATAACAATAATTAAATGTGATAATTTGGTAATTAATTTACTTTGATATAATCAACAGGTAAAGGAATCTTCTGGTTCTTTAAAGGATGTTCATGGGAGTTTTCAATAATTCAATGCATTATTATTGATCCTAGATGATCATGCCAAATCATAAAAATATTTGGATCTAAACACTTCTGGTGTATTGCACACTTCTGGTGTATTACAACATTTGTTTCAACTATTCTCATTATAACCCAGAAGAGAAAATATACAATTTTTCTAATATGAGCTTCTGGCCCGATACTATTGAAGTAATATAAAGAAATTCTTCACTACCTTCGTTATTGATTTCAATATAATAACTATTATAACGTATATCCTTAAAACTGAGCAAATTTCTGCTTGCCTCAGAAGAATATAAAGAATCATCAATACAAAGTTTTGTGCTCTTTGACAATATTATAATCGCTCTTCCAGAGACTTTAATTAAGTTTGATGAGCTTCTAGCCCATACAACTTCATATATATGCAAAACATAAATTTAACTTTATTACTTGAAACATAAATAAAATATATAATAAAAATATTTATAATGTTATAATATAATGAAATAAAAATAATTAATTAGTACGAACATTTCTATCAACATATCATCAAGAAAACCATAGATATCAAAATTAGTTATATCCACTCTATTTTGAAAAGTCAAAATAATTCATGGGATCTTCAGGATCATTCTATTTTCTTTTCTTTTATAGAGTCTTGGTACAAATCTACCAAGTGTTTAGGAGTACAACGGGTACATTCCCTTTTATATATTGATTGTTTTTTTTTCAAGTCCACTACCACAACTACAACCATAATTTCCTCTATGATTATCAAATGAGGTTCCATTCACTTCAAGGAATGTAATAGAATCGGTCGAGCGAGATTGTTGGTTTTTCTGCAAAAACTTATTATTTTGTACTACCACTAGAAGAATGATATCACTTCTAGGAATATAATTTACTTTATCGCTTCAGGGAATATATTATGAACTTTCGCTCTTGATATTGCTGCTGCAAGAGCATATTCGAGGCATGAAAATAAATATTTTCTTTAACATGTCTTCATCAGTGTTTTTCACTCAACACTTTTAAAATCTTGCAACTTCAGGTGCAACCAATTATAATGAGCTTTTAAAATCTTTCCTTTAAATCATTTCATAATACAAGTGAGTCTTTTACTATAATTAATGTACTCAACTTTTTTTTTTTTTTTTATGGAGATGATAGCGAATAAAAATCATTAATTTTGCATGATCATGCAGGGATGCATGATTGTCAATTATAATTGTATCTCCAAGGTTCTTTGCCTTTATATGAATCTTAGCATCAAGATCCCATAACAAATAATTCTTGCTCGATATAAATCAAGGGCAACAAATTCAAATTTATAAGATTTGAATATTAAATAACTAAGCATATTTCTCATCAAATTTAAATAATTATATATGTTTAGATTTAATTATAATGAAACAATTTATAGAAATGCATTAAAATACGAAACTAAATTTTTTCAGTAAAACTAAATAACAAACCAACACTACTAAGTATATTTGTCATTGTAACTTCATACAAAAAAATATCAAAAATCATTAGAAATTTAATTTATTAAAATAAATATTGAATATACATTCGGTCAAATTCAATACTTAATTTTAAAATATTAATTTGTCAAATATTGTTGTAATTGAAAACTCTATGACTCAATTACTTACGTCCACTAAAACTTTTCATAACTAACCCCTTTGAGAACACTATAGTAGGCAGCAGTTTTCAAAATCCCCATCAATTATTTTTGAATGATAAATTTATTAATAACAGGTACACTTACTAAAAACAAAAAAAATGTCAGCTCTTGTTTTCCTTTGAGAATTGATTTCGATTTTCCATCTTCTCCCTTGTTATATATATATATATATATATATATATATATATATATATATATATATATATATATATATATATATATATATTATATATTTTGCACAAACATAAAATAACGTCCCACAAAAGGTAAAAACAGTAGTAAACTTAATTCATAAAGTGACAGTCACAAAACTAAGTAATACCATGGAGAAGGAGTGAACGCTTCTCCCTTAGATCTTATTTTAAGGTGTTGCAAGTTGGTAAGCATGGGTCCCTAAAAAAAAATAAAAATAAAAATCAACATTTAGGTTCCAAAATTTTCTACCACTTTCTTCTCAATGTAATGGATATGGGGAAGTCAGTCAGTTAGTCACATATGCCCAATTACTATAACTTTGATCCTCGTCAACTACCAGCTAGCATTGATGTTAATATTGCGGTGCACCAATTTTTCAAAGTTTAATGAGAAGAGTGGCTACCAGAAACCTGACATTTGTGTTAATCACAAGATCAAATAGAAATCTGATAATAAGTATCTCAGGAAATGATGCATATATAGATTGAAGTAAAGTGATATGGAATAAATTTTAGAAACAAAAATATCATTTCTATACAGAAATTTAAAATCAAATAATAAGACAAGTATGAACCATACTTACACTGTTGCTGCTAAATCACCATGAGAACTGAGTCCATTCTCAACTACTCAAGGGAAGCTAAAAGTTCAAGCTCCATTATTGTTTTTTTTTTTCCTTCTTATCAACAAACCAAATATGATTATCCACTTCAAGACAAAAGTAAAGAGCAATTCGTGCTGATAACGTGTTATAAAATGTTATGAAAGATAACTAAAACAAGATGACTAAAAGAAGATAATTAGAGAGTGTATTTTCATAATCTTTGTATCCAACTCCATCACTTTACAATTGTCATATTTATAGAAGTAAGATCATCAATACTACTAGTAAGTTATAAAACTAAAGAGTCATGAGTTACAAAATTCAATGGACATGGGAGTTACTAGACATCCATTAAATTATGAATCTAGACATAATTTTATAACAATATTGATATTATATTTGGATTGAAATAATAAATATGAGAATGAAATGATTTATTGATATGAAATAAAAAAAATTATGTTTGGTTTCGATTGAAATTAAAAAAATTGTGTTTGGTTATCTTTTGGGAGGAAGAACATATGAAATAACTCATTCTAATTAAAATGAAATGATTCATTCCATTATTTATTTTATTCTTTTAATTCAAACGTAACATGACTGTTTTATAATTTTATCTATTTGTATTTTAAATCTTATTAAAGATAAAAATATAAATAAGTGAAATTATAAAACATTCATATTCAATTATTATGTCCAAAATTTTCACGGTTTAAAATTGACGAATATCGGTTTAAATATTAAAAAATTAATATTTTCACATAAAAAATAATATATTCGTATAAATAGTATTAATTTCCATATGACAGACGTTCATTTGAAAACATCGTTTTATCATTTATAAATATCAGTTTGCTAAATATTACTCTCCTATATAAGCCAAACATCTTCTTAACTATACAGTACACTCTCTCTCACCAACAAATGGTGGATCCGGATCACTCTATACCGGTAACCGGTTACCCGGCATCAACAGCAGCAGGCTACCCACCGACGCAACCCAACACAACCACTAACGGCGGCCACTCCATCGCCTACCCTTACGCCGCACCACCACCCAATAACCCCACATACTACCCTCCGCCACAAAACCCCTACTACCCCGGAGCCGACCCCTACGCCCTCCAACGCGCCACCTTCATCCGCCGCATCTTCGCCATCCTCATCGCCTCCATCATCATTACAGGCACCGTCATCTTCATCGTTTGGCTCGTCATCCGCCCCCGCCTCCCCAGGTTCAGAGTCGACTCACTTAACGTCAACAACTTAAGCCTCTCCAGTTCCTTGATTACAGGCGACTGGGACGTTCGGTTCACTGTCAGAAACCCAAACAAGAAAATTACCCTCTTCTATGACCACATCGACGCCGTAGTTTTCTACAAGTCTGGGGCTTTGTCGGGGACCTCGATGCCGCCGTTCTCTCAGGGTAAGAAGAACGAGACAAGTGCACGGGCCACTTTTGCGGCTGCGTCGTCCTACGTGGACAACTGGGTCGTGAAAGGTATTAGTGGCGATAGGGTCCGCGGGACTGTGAGCTTCACCGTGAGGATGGTGGCTAGGGTTAGGTTTAAGGCCGGAGCTTGGCGGGACAGGAGGCGATTGGTTAGGGTTTTGTGTCCTGATTTAACGGTAGGGATTTCTTCGAACAGTAATCGAGGATCTTTGGTTGGAGGATCCAGGGAATGCCGGGTCGGTTTGTGAAGGAATATACTAGGTATTTTGAGAATTTTCCACTTAATTTTGCACGAAAAGGGTAATTTTGAATTTAATTTTAAAGTTTGGTATACTTATGTGATGAACAGCGTCATTTGGTGCATATAGTATTAGTCTTTTCAATTGATTTTAATTGGTAAATTATGACTTGGTGGTAGTATTGGTGTAATCTGAATGCACACAGTTTTAAGTTAGATTGTTGTAAATTTCTTTTTTAGTAATTAATTTTGATATGTGGTTACTTATTGTTTTTAAAAATAAATTATTTTCATATGTTGGTGTTTAGTTGTCTATTTTGTTTTCAATGTTGGTCTTGCATCTGTATTTTGAATATTCCAGTTTGGTTCAAAGACATAGAACCGTCCGTGCTCAATAGAGAGATCTGCAATGTAACCAAATTTTGTTGAGCTACTTTTCTGGATTTATTTGGATGATAGTGTTAAGTTACTTGTCCTGGTTTTTCTGACATCTCCTGTAACCATTGATGTGAATTGGGTATCATAATTTCTTTGTTCTATGTTGTTGGAATCTGCAGTTATATTATGTCTTGATGTGTAGCAATGTCTATGGATGAAATTATTCCATAAAACATTAGTTTTTGACGGCTGGCACTACAATGGCAAGTACTGAACTTTCCCCTATAAATTGTTAGGTATCCTAAGGTTTAGCATCGACAACAGAAGAAAAGGGGTTTAATATTGATGATTTATTAGAATGGGGCGAGAAGGTTGGAGCAAAACTTAGGTACTACCTTCTATACATGGGTTCAATGAGAAATAAGTTTTGAGGCGTTAGATGGTAAAAAGGATTTCTGCAAGCTGATCTGAAATTCTGAATATGGTGTTTAGGATGGTTAGTATAACCACCACACAATAGCTTCCATACTCATTGCCTTCTTATTCTCGACATCTTCCAAATCTTTTCTTTCTCAGTTTGAGCCCTTTCCCTTGAAATGTTAACCAAATTACTGTTTGAGCCCATGTATAGAAGATTATACCTAACTTCTTCTCTGACCTTCACGCCTCATCCCAATAATCATCAAGAATTCATGTTCAAACACCTTTTCTTCTGCCATCACTCTTAACATAATTTTAAAACCAGAAAACTCAAGTTCTTGATTAGGATACAGGTAAAAAAGTATAGGACTTGCCGTTGTGATGCCTGTCATCAAAAATATTGCTTATGTAATTTTTTTCATCCATAGACATTATACCACATCAGGATGTATTCATATCTTTTCTCTAGTTAATAGAGACAAAAAATGGTGGCTATAATTTTTTGATTACATAGGTGTTTCCAAGAAGGGTGGTTTTAAGTAAATTATTGATTTTTAAAATCAAATATTTTTTTGGTATTTTCCTTGAAATTCGTCAAGTTTTTTCAGAATATTTGGTTATTGAGCACTTGTGGACGAGTTGAATTCGAATAAATGTTGATAGTTATAATATATGTCATATCGCATGGTATATGTACAATGGCTTGATTAGCTTGATGATACCTGTTTGTCTATCTTAATGATAGTTAATGCCTTTTTTAATTATATGATACTAATTGCAAGTTGATATTATTATCTGTCCATCGTTATTGGTTAATCTTATACAAACAAACAATGAATGAGTGGAAAACAATAAAATATCAGATTTGGTATCCTTGTGTTTTATGGTTATCTTGACATACATCAGTAGCAGGTCATTTATAGATGGTATTTGGTTGGGCATGTACAATAAGCTTGAGAAACAGTATGGTGATGGTAGGAAGTATGTTAAAAGTCATGCGAGAGATTTTTAATCTTTTTAAGTATTATACAAGTTAAATATGATCAATATTTTGAAATTGAAACTTTTAAGTTTATATCGTAACAGAGCTTGTTGATCTTGTCAAAATGTAGAACTCTGGTGTACCCCTAGAAAGTGACTAAATATTTATGGGATCACCGATGTTCTGTTTAGCTTCCAATAATGAGGATTACATATGGTTTTGAAAGGATAAGATTCTGAAGGAATCAACATGGGGAACTCGTCTGTGCCAGAGTTACTCAATACTCTTGTTAACTTAATGAGCTAATTCTGCTCCAAAACGTGTTACTTGCATGTTCCGGAACTTTAAATCTATTGACCCAATTATTTCTTCTTTTCTACCTCTAATTGCACAAATATCAATATTCTAAATTAGTATTGGATGCTCAAATATAACACTTGTGCTAAATTATATCTAGAACAATAAACTTGTTGAATGTACCTAAACATCATCTTTTTTTTCTTTTTCTTTTTCTTTTTTGGCACTCGACTAAAAATCTTCTTTGAAATTTAGCTTTATTGCATTTGGATTATAATAGACTTCTCAAATACAAGCATTCATAAAAACCTACATTTGGCATACCACGTTTTTGTGTTAGCCTATGTTAGCTTATAGCTAGCTCCCATCTGTTCCACAGACTAAATGATTGTTCCAGGTAACGTTGGTCTATTGAAAAACAAAATATAAAGGCTAATGCAAGCATGGATATAGAATCAACTCTAACAGGAAACATGCACGATTCTCAGGGTATTTGATCGGTCTTTTAATCAGAATATAGAGCATAATCCTTCCGCTTACAAAGAAAGAGGCAAGCTCTAAAGTATACAGTTAAAACTTAAAAGTTAGAATTATTTGAAAAGGCTAATATTAAAGATACATTGACATTGCATTAGGGCCCCTGACTCATTGTTGTAGGATACAAGATCCATCTACTTTGTTATTTAAACTTGTTTTGACTTTTTATCGAGGTTATGTGATAGGTCTTATGACTTTCGGAAAAGCTTTAGATTTATTTTGAGTTTTGATTGATAAGAAGAGACTTGTATATGTATGCTAGGGGTTTCCCAGTTATCTCAAATTATTGTGCTATTAAAGGAATCTAAATGTTGGATCCATAAACCGGTCATACATTATCTTCATTATAATGATTGAAGTGTCATTCTCTTCCTTTCTAGCTTATTTATTGTTACCTGATTACCCTGGATTATGCTATGGGGCAGCAAATGGATTGTAGTTTTTTGGCTTGTCTATTAGTTAGTATCCTGCGAGTATTAGAATCTGCTTAGGAGATTACTAGAGGAGAACATAGGTGCCGAAGAGGGATGAGAAAATGAGTAGAAGCCTATATGCATGTTTTCCTTAACGTGCTAACCCACAACTTACCGCAATGAATTTGTCAGAGGATTTTAGAAGTATGTATAATGAGCTGTGTCCTTTGAACTTATTGGCTATTTTATGGCTTGAATAGGTTATATAATATAATTTGGAATGCTAACACGAGAACCTGCCCATAATGCTATTGTATCTTCTTTTATTCTTGATTATCGGTTGTTTATTATGATTTTTTTTACTTAAAAAAAAGAAGCAGCTAAAAGTTGAACAAGTTATTGGTTGTGTAAAATTGGTGAGAGTAATGTCAAGTTAACCGTTCCTTGGCATTCTCCTTCATCAAATCATTTGGAATAGCGAACTTTGGTGGGTAATGCTTGAGAGTGAAGTTTTTCTCAAAGTATTTTAACATGTACCTACTTTGACCATGATATCGGTTTGTATTGTCATCTCTATTTTCCGCAATATGATTATTTGCATCAATTTGTCTTTGACAATTCATGAATGTATTAAATAGGGTCCGCCCCCATTTTGACGCTTATAATGAATTTATTTGCCTATCAAAAAATAAATTAAATGTATTAAGTTGTGGGGATTATAATATTTATGGAGTGTTATGGAATGAATTTCTTTAATGTTGGTTAATTCCTCCATATTATATGGCTCCTAAAACGAATTATTGGCTTCTGATGACTACACAGCAAGAGACATTCTGTGTGGACAGATACGGGTCAAACATTGTGTACTGTAGTAGTATACCAGTATCTAACCTGTCAAGGTAAAGAAAACTGATTTTTTATTTTTGTAAAACGTGTAAAGAAACATGATTGTATTGTAGTGCTTTCTTTGTTGGATGATGGGATTTGAATCCCCTGCTGTTTACTCGCTGTGCCTGTGTACACCAAAGTTGAGGAAAAAAAATTGTGTGAATTGTTATCTTTCAAGACCTCGTAGTAAAGTAGTTGTCAATGATATGACTGATAATTTTGTTATGTTGGCAGGTGAAAGCTTTGATGGTAAACCTAGTTTGGTAAATTTACAAAATCTGTATAGTTAGTTTAAAGAAGTTCTGCTGCTTTTAACAGAAGCAATGGAAATAAAGGTTTTGCCACTGATTAATGAATGATTTTTCATTTTTCTATTGGAAGGTGAGTAGTCTAATTTAATGTTGTTTTGCCACTGATTAAATCTCATATTTGCTCTGAGATTTATTTGTGTATTTATACTGATTAATTATGAGAGTATTATACTCCCAAAATAGGCAAAAATACTTGGGACTTGTACTCCTTCCTTAGGTTTTCTTTTCTTTTCCAAATTTTTTTTTTATTGTTTCTTCTTTGCACTTTTAGATTTCCAAAGGAAACACTTGATAACTTCTTTTCCTCCTTTTTGTCATTACCAACTTCCTTTATCAACTAGACTAGAGATTCTCCTCTTTCCCCCTTTAATTAATTAGCATCCCATAGCAATGGAATATACATCTTTGGTGTTTGCTTTGCTTTACTCATTCTACTTTTTTATATTTTGTCTTCTCTGACCTCAACTGTGTGTGTTTGTATATCATGCTAAACTTAAATTAAAAAAGATTAAACGAGATATATTTATTATTTTCACACTTGTAAGAAGATCTTTGTGTGGATAATATAGTTATAAGACTCAGCTTGATTATAATTAGTAAAAATAATTCTTATTTTACGAAATTCTAACTTTTTTGACAGGGGAATATTCTTAGCTTGTGTGGATTGGGAAAAAGACTTGTATATTCTTCAGAACACAAAAGCTTAAAAGAAGGATAAAGATGGACATTGAAATGGTTGGTTGTAATGGTGGAAATGGAATCTGTTGAATATTTATCTCCACCCATCCCTCTGTCTTAGAATGTGCATCCATTTTACAGAACTATGTCGTTTAATAATAATTTTAATTTATTTATTTTTAGTTTATCCTCTTAATTTAAGTTAAATAGCATGAATACTGATAATATTATTTAAAACTTGTCTAACCATAATTTCCATCTACTTAACAAGAAGATTTTCGTTTGTTAAATTCTTTTTCCTATGAACAAGTTTTATTTATAATTTTATAAAATGACACAATATTTTTAAGTTTGTCACTGTAATTTTACTAAGCCTAGCAACGGGATGGGTACTTCTCCCCATATATACCTACCCGGCTAATATGAAGTCATCCCTCGACCTCAAAAATAATATCTCATTCTCGCTATTTATCTTACTCACCCGTGCACGGTTCGGTCATACAACCGTCGTCTATACTTTTAGTGACGCTATATGTTGTCCGTCGCTAAAAGTATAGACGACGGTTGTATGACCAAAATCGTCGTTGGGTCCGTCGCTAAAGGGGAGTGAGCACGAGTGAGTAAGATAAGGGGAATGCACTTGATCCTTACTCTATATATATATACTAGCTGGGTCCCGTGCCTCCGGCACTGTATGGGCAGTGAGATTTATCTCAAACTTAGAACGGCCCATATGATTTATTAATTGAGCGGGAAATTCAAAATCATTATTAGATAGATTAGATAGATAGATGTATGGACGGTGGGATTTATCTCAAACTTTGGACGGCCCAGATGATTTATTGAATGAGCGAAAAAATCAAAATCATTTGTATTTTATTAGATATATATATATATATATATATATATATATATATATATATATATATATATATATATATATATGGGAGCTCTTCCATAACAACCGGTTGCTGTGAGTACTGTGCAACACCCCCTTTTTGTACCGTTGATAAATTTATTGGAAGAATGAAATGAAACATAAATATACCAAGCCGGCACAACTTGTACCGGCTTTTATTTTAATTTGAGGACCCCACCATAGTCAACATGTTGTCAGTTTATTGAAATAAAATGAATTTTTAATATTAAATAATGCCCGACCGGCACAGCTTGTACCGGCTGTGCCTTTTTTATAAAATACTCCCAGCCGCTACAAGCTCTTACGGCTGTAAAAAAAAAAATCAAAACCGGGACAAGCTCTTCCGGCTTGTCCTTTGTTGGTATTTTGTTTGTTGCTATTTTGTTTATTTTATTGTTTATAATTCTTTATATAAAAATAGCAAATATTTATAACCTATTTTATATCCTATTATAAAATAACAAATATATGATATAAAATAACAAATATATGTTACTGTCATATAAAATATGATATAATTTTTAGATGAGCAAATATATGCTATTTTATATAAAGAATTATAAAATATCCTATTTTATATCCTATTATAAAATAACAAATATTTTTATAATTCTTTATTTGCTATTTTTATAAAATATTTTATATTATTTATTTGTTTTTTTATAATAGGATATAAAATAGGTTATAAAATATTTGCTATTTTTATATAAAGATAGCAACAAACAATAAAATAAATAAAATAGCAACAAATAATAAAATAAACAAAATAGCAACAAACAAAATACCAACAAACATATAAAATAAACAAAATAGCAACAAACAAAATACCAACAAAGGACAAGCCGGAAGAGCTTGTCCCGGTTTTGATTTTTTTTTTTTTTTTACAGCCGTTAGAGCTTGTCTCGGTTGGTATTTTTTTTTACAGCCGTAAGAGCTTGTAGCGGCTGGGAGTATTTTATAAAAAAGGCACAGCCGGTACAAGCTGTGCCGATCGGGTATTATTTAATATTAAAAATTCATTTTATTTCAATAAACTGACAACATGTTGACTATGGTGGGGTCCTCATATTAAAATAAAAGTCGGTACAAGTTGTGCCGGCTTGGTATATTTATGTTTCATCTCAGCCTTCCAATAAATTTATCAACGGTACAAAAAGGGGGTGTTGTACAGTACTTAGGCAACCGGTTGCTATGGAAGGGCTCCCATATATATATATATATATATATATATATATATATATATATATATATATATATATATATATCAACATGATATGATTTGAAATCATGATCATGAGACACGCAGGAAGAAAACAATTCTGACAACCAATCCCATGAATTTATTTTAATCTTTGAAAAAACAATTGTGTAGTTTGTTTTAATTCTTAAGGAAGATGGATATATCAAATTAATTTAGGTTATGTAATTTGATTACTTAGATTAGATGTGAATTTATTTGATTTTGTTCAATAGAATAAATAATATTATAAATTACTTAAAAATTATAATTACACTTTAAATTGATGAGGTGTGGTGCGGTGATATGAAACACATTAAAATTATGAAATTTGGATAAAAGTGTTTCAATAACAAAATTAATTGTAGAAATATTTTTAAAAAGATAAAAGACAAAATTATACCAAAGTCATTTTAATATTTTCTTATGATTTAAGGACAAATTTGTACATTCAAAATCTCTAATTACTAAACGTACTTTTGCGTCGTCACTAAAATATTTCCAATTTTAATTTAAAATTATTATTAATAATTTCTTTAGTAAAACAGCAAAAGAAACTTTGTATTACTGAAGGAATCCAAAGAAACTTTGTATTATCTCTAGCAAGTAGCTCGATCCTTAATTTCAACACTAATCTTCTACCAAATGCACCACAAAGTTGCAGCTCCAATAATCTGGCCTGTCCTTTTTATATTTCTTCCCAAAAAACACTACAAAATTTTTAATTTAGTTGGATATGTCACGTCATAAACTGATGATATAACAGACTAAGTGCTTATGCATAATTTTAAAAATATTATTTTAAAAAGGTTTTTCATATTTATTAAATATCAAAGGCTAAACACGGCATAAATTTCAAGAATTTTTACCTTTTGATTTTTAATAAAAATGTTATTTCAATTTGTTTATTTTTTTTTTATATAAAATCATTCTTCATTAAATTCTTCTAGACTTCAACTTTGAACTCTTATAACATTAATAACAATAATTTTACCCTTGTAACATGAACCCAATGGCATTCATTACAAGAGTAAAATTATTGTCATTGCTTTTTTCTGGAAAAGGTAAAAGAAAAATAAAGCTTCTTACTCTTGAGAAGTACTGAGATTGCATGAAAAGGTTCCTTTGACACATAATAAATGTAATTAACAAATTTTAAAATGGTTCCTAAAACTCTAGTTTATATATCACCTTATATAATATACTAATATATATATTCCTACGTTGAATTAATTTGAGATATTTTTAATTTTAAAATTAAGATAATTTATCAAAAATTATGAAACAAAATAATTTTTAAATAGTTATAATATTCATCATTATATTGATTAAATTAAGAGAATTTAATTATGTCAATTTTAAATTAAAAAGTCTCTAAAATTGATTTTAAAAAAATCAATATTGATCAAATAATATACAACAGGGAGAAAGAGAGAGAGAATCTGAGAGTGGGTAGGTCAGGAAGATTAGGATACCATGTAGAAAATAGAGAGTGAAAAATTGAGAAACAATGACTTGACTATTGATTAAGAATGAATCTATCTAATATCTATCTAATAAAATACAAATGATTTTGAATTTTCCGCTCATTCAATAAATCATCTGGGCCGTCCAAAGTTTAAGATAAATTCCACCGTTCATACATCTATCTAATAAAATACATCTATCTATCTAATAATTTAATAAAATACAAATGACATTAAATTTTCCGCTCACTCAATAAATTATTTTGGTCGTTCAAAGTTTGAGAGAAATCATATTGTCCATACAGTGCCGGAGGCACGGGACCCAGCTAGTATATATATATTAGCAAGGATCAAGTGCATACCCCTTATCTTTACTCACCCGTACTCACCCCTCTTTAGCGACGGATCCGACGACGATTTCGGTCATACAACCATCGTATATACTTTTAGCGACGGACAACATATAGCGACGCTAAAAGTATAGACGACGGTTGTATGACCAAATCGTCGCTGGGTCCGTCGCTAAAGGGGGGGGGTGATATATATATATATATATATTTATATATATACGGTCCGGATCAAGTGCATACCCCTTATCTTACTCACCCGTGCTCACCCCCCTTTAGGCGACGGTTTCGATCATACAACCGTCGTCTATACTTTTAGCGACGCTATATGTTGTCCGTCGTTAAAAGTATAGACGACGATTGTATGACCGAAATCGTCGCCTAAAGGGGGGTAAGCACGGGTGAGTAAGATAAAGGGTGTATGCACTTGATCCTTGCTCTCTCTATATATATATATATATATATATATATATATATATATATATATATAAGATTGAGTGTTGATCAAGTACCTAAATAGCAACTATCCTAGAATTATGAGATTACAATTAATTACAAAGATACTAATTGTAATAATTATGGGATTACAATTAATTACAAAGATACTAATTGCAATAATTATATAATTATAACTAATTACAAAGATATTACAATAGGTTGTATTTAATTAATTTTCTTTAATACAGTAATAGGTGATAGGTGATAGATAGACCAAATTAAATAAATCTCTTAGAATAACATCAAAAATTATGTCAACAATCAAGCTTACGTCGAGTAATAATTTATAATATTTATTATTATATTTATCAAATTAAGAGAATTTAATTACGTCAATTTTAAATTAAAAATCTCTTAAATTAATTTTAAAAAATTAGTAATGATCAAATAATACACAGCAGCAGAGAGAGAGAGAATATGAGAGTGGGTAGGTGATAGATTGACCAAATTAAATACTCATCTCTTACAATAACATCATAATTTTGTTACCATTTCATTTGTAGTATATATAAATTCAAAAATTAAAACCAAAGCAAGATATGAATCAAGCTTACAAATTACTCGACCGAAACATTTTCACATGCAGTTCTACCAAACTACTTTAATCAAAGTGGGACCCCTATTCAGGTTCCTGAATATCTTCTACTAAGTTTAGAATCATATATGCGTCATAAAAAGATAAGGTTGCCACCCCACCCCACCCCAACCCAACCCAACCCAACCCAACCCAAAAAAAATGATACCAATGGCAATGCATGCCCTAGCTCATTTCCACCACCCAAGTTTAATCTATCTAATAAAATACAAATAATTTTGAATTTTTCGCTCACTCAATAAATCATCTGAGTCGTCCAAAGTTTGGGATAAATTCCACCGTTCATATATCTATCTAATAAAATACATCTATCTATCTAATAATCTAATAATAATTTAATAAAATACAAATGACTTTAAATTTCCCGCTCACTCAATAAATTATTTTGGTCGTTCAATCTATCTAATAAAATACAAATGATTTTGAATTTCCCGCTCACTCAATAAATCATCAGGGCCGTCCAAAGTTTGGGATAAATCTCACCGTTCATACATCTATCTAATAAAATATATCTATCTATCTAATAATCTAATAATAATTTAATAAAATACAAATGACTTTAAATTTTCCGCTCACTCAATAAATTATTTTGGTCGTTCAAAGTTTGAGATAAATCATATTGTCCATACAGTGCCGGAGGCACGGGACCCCGCTAGTAAGTATATATTTCATAATAAAAAAATCCCACCCTCAACCCATAAAATAGGTTATTTAGACAATTAAAAAAAATAGGTTGTATTGGTTTAGTAATTGTTTTAAGTGTGAATTCATAATTAATACTTATATAATTAATTAATGAAGATTATTATAAATACGTACGTTCAACTTTCTACCATTCAATTACAATCTCATTTCAAGGTATAATTAGATAAATTTTTCATTTTAAACTTTCTAAAATTAAGATTTAATTATTAAAATTATATATGTATAATTAAGACTAAAAATTTTATTTTTCCCCTAATCTTAATTAACTCTCACCTATCCCTCCCTATATAACAGCTACCACTCCTCCCATATATATGAAACTCTCTTTCTATACACACTCTACAACCCATTTTCCATACCCTCTCAACTACAACTAACCACCGCCAGCCTCCACCACACCATGTCGGAAAAAGCCTGCGGCCACCACGACGACGAGAAAAGGAAGTTCTACCGCCGTTTATTTGCCGCCTTATTAGCCTTCATAATCCTAATCCTCTTCATAATCCTTCTAATATGGCTCATTTTACGACCCACAAAACCTCATTTCATCCTCCAAGACGCCACGCTTTACGCCTTCAACATCTCCTCCGCCAACTTCCTCACCTCCAACTTCCAAATCTCTCTCTCCTCCCGGAACCCTAACGCCCGCATCGGAATTTTCTACGATAAACTCGACGTTTACGCCACCTACCGAAGCCAACAAATCACACTGCCAACCCTACTCCCCACCACGTACCAAGGCCACAAGGATGTTACGGTGTGGTCACCTTTTTTATACGGCAATGAAGTTCCGGTGCCCCGTATTTAGCGGATTCTTTGGCCCAAGATCAGACGGCTGGAACTGTTTTGATCGATCTCAAGGTTTATGGGCGGGTGAGATGGAAAGTTGGTACTTTTATATCCGGGAGGTATCATTTGGACGTGAATTGCCCTGCTTATATAACTTTTGGAACCAAGAATAATGGTTTTGCCGTTGGACCTGCCGTTAAGTATCAATTGGTGCAAAACTGTAATGTGGATGTTTGATTTGAGCAAAGCAAATTATATCTTTTAACGTCCGTCAGTTATCTCTCTCTACTCTTTTAGGTCTTTTTCCTTTGTCAAATTGTTATTATTACGTACTTCCCCTTGTAAATTAAAGAATTATTGGGTTTAAGATCCACTTGAAAAAAATAGGAGATCAAAAAATTAAATATTAATTACTTTTTCTGAATGCAAAGTATTTTAAGCGGAAATGATATATATATATATATATATATATATATATATATGAGAAAAAATGTATATATATACACAGTTGTGTAGTACATAGTTGTCTATGACGACGTTTTTTTAGGCTACGGCGACGGTTCATTATGATATTCTGGTTTATGACGACTATAGCCCAAAAAAATTATGGTCATAACACGATTATATATTACACAACTGTGTATATATATATATATATATAGGTGTGTATAAATATATATGCTGACACAAAGATATCAATGTCTGTGTTAACTTAAACACCGGATAAATGTAATGTAATTTCGTGATTATTTATTTACGGGTTGTATTGTATAAATATTGACATATTTAAATCTTTAACTTAAACACCGGATGAAAGCCTGGAATAGATTAAAAGCTGGGGATGGCTGTTTTGATATTGGTGACAGTGGTGGAGGGATGGAGTTTTGAGTCAGCCATTGATACAGGGAAGAAGAAGATGACAAAAGGTAGGAAGAAAGAAAACTAGGGCTTTGATACCATAAAAGAATATAATCCCTTGATCTTTTCTCATTCATCCATTGGTAATATATACAAAGTATAAACAAATATTATGCCTACAAGTTAGGTTAAGAATAAGGAAACGGTATGATTTTACAACAGAATAATATCCTAAAATATTTACAATAATAATGAGAAGAATCACATATATTCTATCAATTACATATAATTAATGTTCCACAAAAAGTATTACTTTGACTCTATAAAGTCAATTCATTAATGTGTTTTATTTAAGCTTTGAAAGTAATACATTTTTTATTAATTGAATTGTCAAATATAGTATGAATTCTAAAACTAAAATAACTATTTTCTTTTGTTTTTTTTATAATAATTTATAAAAACGTAGGTAGTTTGGAAACTGTTTTCGTTTTATTTATTTTGCAAACGCTTCAATTTTAAGGCCCAAAACTCAAGAAAAAAACGATTTTGTTTTGTTTTCAAAAAAATAATAATCCATTTTTTCCAAAATTAAAAATATATTTTGACGTTTTAAAGTCAATTCACAAAATTCTAAAATTCAAAATTAATATGAAGTTATTTAATTTTGATACAAACAAATATAACAATTGTAAACTAACTATAAATTACTACTAATTTTATTACTTTGAGTGTTATAATCATTTGGCATGTCAAAGCCGATCTTAATTAGTACAGATTTAGATTCAACAATTAGAAAACAGTCAAAAGAACGACACTTGAAAAAAAAATTGCTATATTCGACTGAAATTTAATTTTTTTTTCTTTAATAAGATTGAATATCAAGCCCCTTATGGCTTAATGGTAAAAATACAATTGAAAATATTTGAAGATGTGTGAAAGGTGATGCCAAACTATGTTTTGAATTTTGATGAAAGAAATGTTAAAATTCCATTACACGAGCAAGAAAGCTATATTGGTTACATCATCTTTGATAATTTCTTTAGTGTTTTGATGAGTGAAAAATGCAGTTCTGCTAAACTAGCTGATGTTACTTGTTTGCTTGTTCGTCGTGCTGGAGCAAATTTGGGGATATATGCTTGAAATAGGTGAACATGCACGTTCATAGTTATATAAGAATTTTATTTATGTTAGGAAACTGAATGGAAACTATATATATATATATATATATATATATATATATATATATATATATATATATATATATTAATTTATCTCAATTAAATTAAATTTGTCAATGTTAATACTTGATACTATGTTCTTAAGACAATTATGCCCTTTATATGATGTTCAGAGTTAATAATACTTGTCTCCCATGATACAATGACAATATACTATAGCAACACTACAAATAGTATATTCAACGAACCAACAATAAATGCTCTGACTCTTTCTCGAAAATAACTATGGAAAACTGATAAAAAAATGAAAACAAGAATGCTCTATAATGCTTGCATGCTTGTGAATTGAATGAATGGAATGGATGCTCCGGCCCTCTTATCTATTTATAGAAGGGGTTAATGGCCTTTTAAAAGGGACATAACCCCTTGAAAAGGTACTATTTAGTCAAAACAACGTAGTTTTAAAGCTTAACAGAAAGGGCACATTCATTGAGACTACGGACTAACGACGTAGTTTTAGTCTTGCTAAAAAAATGACGTAATTTTGGTCTTTAGTAGAAAAGACACGTTTGTTCAGACAAAAATGACGTAGTTTTAGGGTGTCCGTTCAGTCAAATAGCCTTTCTCAGAATCACGTGACATGATTTTAGGAATGAACAACTTTACCTTTTCATTAAATGAGTCTCATTTCAATTTTTTCAAGTTGTACAAATTTATTTTATTTTTTAGTTAATATAATTATAAATTTGTTATTTATAGAACTGCATGAATCGAATAATTTCAAATTTTAATTTTAAAAAGTAAAAATATAACGAGTATTATAAACCAAATTAGTTCAAACCAATTAATTAACCAAAAAGCCATGAAATCAAATATTTTGTCCCATTTCTTATCAGGTCTCATCCAGTGTATTGATTTTTCATTCATTTAATTATAATATAATTATAGATTAATAAATTAAAATTAAATTCAGGTAGCATGTCTATCTCGTTCAAATCAAAGCACTCAAAGACTAGAGAGATATTAGTTCAAAATTTATGTAAACAGAAGCAGAAACAATCAAATTGCAAAGCATGATCGATCGATCTACAGCAATATCACGTACTTAGTTACGTGTATCACAAACAAAAGTACGTATGAATATTTAATAAAGTTTTTGTCATTTGTACAGGATGGATTATTACAAGCGATGCACGTACGTGAATAAATTTAATTTAACCAAAACTGAATATAAATTCTAAATTTACACATTAAAAACAGTGTAATACATTTACTACTAGGACCTGCTTACATTTGTGAATTTCAAAAAGGAAATTGATAAATTCATTATATAAAATAATGTTTTCATAACAAAATCGTCATTATAGATCTTATAACGATAATTTTTACTGTCGTTATGCATCTGTAGCGACACTTTTATTATAAAAATATTAAAAAATATTGTGAAAATATTAATTTTCTTTAAAAAATTGCAATGTAAATTTTATTTTACCTTAAAGTATGGGTTTGTTTAATCATCAATGCTTGTAAGTTTGTGACGATAATATTTATAGCACATTGTATTAATTTTGATACATTATATTTGAATTAAATCAAATATTATATTTATGAATTAAATAAATTATTATTAGTAGAATGAAATTATCGAATACGTACATTTAAACTTTACGATCTATAGCATGCTAAAGTAACCAACCATACACACATATCCCATACATCAAGTCTTGACAAATCATGTATAAATTAAATCGTAGGTGTTGGGTCATAATATTTTATATTGGGCCGAATGAGTTGGGCCCATTTATTTAATTAGTCTAGCGGGTCATTTCATATTGGACTTGGTCAGTTGGGACAACTTTGTTGGATCTTTAGGATATTGGGCCTATTCATTGGACCGATCCACTAAATATTTTAATATCTACATCTTTAACTTGTAATGATGAAAAAGCATGACAGTTGACTAACATACCTGCCATGCATTAATGTGGATGGGATCCTTGGACGGCCGGCGGTGGAAACAGTGACCGCGGATAGTGGGTGGGCTGTGTGCAGTCGGCAAAAACCATCAGGATCAGGGGGCTGTGTCAGACAGTAGTGGGTGGCACGGTAAATCGGGTTAGAGGGTATAACATGGCAAGGAAGACTTCAAGCAAAAGGTAACTGAATATTTTATCTCCCTCAATACACTAGATATTATTATCCTCCATTGTTAACCCTTGTGAACACCTGTACTGACTCTCACGCCTGAGCTATCCCCCGACGGTCGAAGCCGTCAAGTTCTTTGTGTTGATCGTGTTTACTGTGCAGGATCAGGACGTCTTAAGTGATTGAGACGTGGCAGAAGATCTTGGCGCTAGAAGGAGGGCGTTCTAGTGTCATTGAGTTTTCAATCACAAAACTTCATTTGCTCTACGTCGGAAAGAATGGTGAGGAGTAGAGCTGGTACGCCGGAGGGACAGCCGGAGGCTGTAAGTTCATCTTTACCTCGTGTTTTTGTTAAGGATCGTCTGGGTCCTTTCAAAAGTGCTCATGAGAGCACGACTTCTAAGCATGATTCTGGAGGTTCTCGTTCGAGAGCCCATGTCAAAGCCAGAAGGAGGTTGAAGTTTGATGAGGACATAGATCGTGACCAAGACCGAAGACGGGTAGAAGGTTTGCCTTCCAGAACTCGTCACCGAAGTGAACGTGAGGACAAAGCTGCTAAGTTGAAAAAGATGGCAGACGAAGCCGATAAGACTTTGGAAATCCTTCTAAAGCAAAGGGAAGATATAGTCGAATAGATGCTTCGGATTAAAGATTTGGGGGACGAGGCGTCTAGTCATGTCCAATCCGAGAGACTTAGTGAGCCTAAAGATGTACCACAGTGAGACGGAAAAGAGCCTGAGCATTCTATTCATACATCTCAAAGACGACCTCAGGACCGAAATAGATCAATGAGCAGAACTCCTGAGGTGTTGAAGAAAGCATTGGTGATAGTTGGTTCTCACGGTCGTGGGGGTGATAGACGGAGAAGTCAATCGAGGGAGCACATACCTGAGGACAGAAGGAGAGAGCTTCAACGTGAATATTCTCATCATGGGGATAGACCTGCACGCAAAAATAGATCTAGAAGTCCAACAAAGGCAGTAGGGTCAGATCGAGGGGGTCAATCCGCTCAGAAGCAAAAGGTGGTTCAGGAGAAAGAAGTCTCCTCACAGCCAGAAGGTGTGGATTTCTTGGTGAAGGAGTTGAAGGAGCTTAGGAAGCAACTGGTTGAAGTTCATCAGGTGAAAGACACTTCGGGAAAGAAGGCGTCCCCTTTTTCTTCGGATATCCTAAAGGAGCAGGACGATACCACAAAGAAGTTGCCTCATATGGAGAGTTACGATGGATCTGGAGATCCTTATGACCATAGCCAGGCATTTTCCCGGCTGATGGATTATTATGATTTCACCGACGCTGCCAAATGTCATACGTTTGTCACAACTTTAAGGAAGGATGCGAGGCACTGGAAGGACTCTACCTGCAGATTCGTTCTCGTCGTGGTCCGAGTTGTGTGACAAATTCCATGCTCGTTTTGGGAGCAACCGAAGAAGGGGGAAGCCCACGGGTTATTTAGCACAGGTCTGGCAGTTTACCAATGAGTCATTGGGCCAGTATGTGAAGAGGTTCAGAGAAGTCGTTGGCCAAGTGTCCGACCTAAATGATCTTCAGGCTGTAGGGTTGTTTCAGAACGGGCTAGATCTGGTGAAGTCCGAAAAGTTGGTGAAGAAGCTGATGTTTTACCATCCAAAAATCTTGGCCGAAGCTTTTGACAAAGCGGAAGGCTATATTGTGGTGGAGGAGGCTATGAATAGCCTGAAACGTCCTTCTTCAGATCGAATGAAGGAGGTAGATACTCCTAAGGCTGAAGGCGATCAGAAGAAAGGGGGAGGGTATAATGATCGGTCCGAGGGTAGCTCGAAAAAGTATAACAACTCATGGTGATAGGGACGTAATCGCCCACTTGCTCCTACCCCGAAGGTGAACAAGGTTTACACCAAATTGAATATGGATAGGTCGGTGATTTTGGATCATATCAGGGGCCAACCATTCTTTGAACCGCCTCATGACATTCTCAAGCCGAGACAGAATAATGCTCAAAAATATTGTGGTTATCATTAAGATGCAGGACACGACACTAATGAGTGTTGCAATTTGAAAGATTTTGTGGAGGGGAAGGTTCCAAGCGGTTTGTTGGTTCAATATGTGGCCGGGAGGAACCAACAAGATCAGCAAAATGTTGATCGTACTGTTAAGACGATTCAAACGGTTCCACTCGTCCAAACTGCTCCAACACCACCACCAAGGCACGTCGTTGATGTAATAACCAGTGGAACAGCAGGGAAACTGGTGGGGAAGAAGAGGAGGGGGTATCTGGATTCAGTCATGTCCGTGGCGGGTGCTCCCGCGAAGATTGATAAACCATTTCTAGAGACAGTTATATCCTTCAGTGATGCAGATTATCCTTCGGAGCCCATGGAACCCCATGAAGGATGTAAGACCCCAACTTATTATTTAATGAAATTAAATTTCCTCTATTTATTATCTTGAAATAGTAAGGGTTGATTTGATTAATGTGGTAAGTTATGGGTAAAATGCCTAATTATTTCAAACAAGCAAGTGGTTTTAAAATATTCATTGTTGATGGAGAATATTAGTTTGGTCGTGGAATATTCTTACTGTTGGGAAATATTCATACGACGGCGCAGCCTTGTGTGGGCCCCATAACAGAAAGTGATTGGATGAAGAAAACGACAATAATAAGTTGGTTATAAATAACGGCGTAGTTGTTACCGTTAATACTGGTGTTGAAGAAATGCGAGTTCTAGCTTGAGGAAGTAGCATTCCTTGGGCACGTGGTGTCTAAACATGGAGTATTTGTCGACCCGACGAAGATTGAAGCAATACAAAGTTGGGAGCAACTGAAGTCAGTGACTGAAGTACGTAGCTTTCTGGGCCTAGCTGGTTATTATCGGAGATTCGTGGAAGGGTTTTCTCGAATCGCTACTCCATTAACTCAGCTAACTCGGAATGATACAAAATTCATTTGGAGCGAGGAATGCGAGAAGGGATTCCAAGAGCTTAAGAGGAGACTTATTTCGGCACCTGTTCTAACAATACCATCTAGTTCGGATGGATTTGTTATCTACAGCGATGTTTCGGGCAAAGGGTTAAGATGTGTTCTCATGCAACGTGGGAAAGTCATAGCCTATGCCTCGCGATAACTTAAAGAATATGATAGGAATTATCCTACTCATGATCTAGAGTTGGCAGCAGTCGTCTCAAAGCTAAAGATCTGGAGGCACGGGGAGAAAGTGGAGATATATTCTGACCATAAAAGCCTCAAATATTTCTTCACTCAAAAAGAACTCAACATGCGGCAACGACGTTGGCTCGAGTTGTTGAAAGATTACGACCACACTATTCAATACCATCCTGGAAAAGCGAACGTAGTAGCTGACGCGTTGAGTAGAAGATCATATGCAGAAACGAGTGCGATGATGTCAAGTATATGCATAGAGCCAACTTTAATAGAAAAAGTTAAGGTTGCTCAAGCCACTGACCCGGAGCTGATGCGTATAAAGAAAAAAGTACAAGAAGGTGCTATTCTGGAAGCGAGAATCGATGAAGAAAGAATACTTCGAGTCCACTCCAGACTTTGTGTTCCTAACGACTCTAATTTAAAGTACAAGATTATGATGGAGGCACACAATACACCATTTGTGATCCATCCTAGAAGTACCAAAATGTATTGTGATCTACGACACACATTTTGGTGGAACAATATGAAGAGAGAGATTACAAAGTTTATTTCAACGTGTTTAACTTGTCAACGTGTAAAGGCAGAGCATCAAGTACCTAAGGGTCCATTGCAACCACTTGAGATTCTGAAATGGAAGTGGGAACACATTACCATGGATTTTGTTACGGGTCTTCCTACGGTTTCTCAAGGCATCGATGCTATTTGGGTTATTGTTGATAGATTAACCAAGTCTGCTCATTTCTTGCCGATACAGGAGACTTATTTCCTTGAACGTCTTGCTTATATGTATGTAAATGAGATTGTGAGATTGCATGGCATGCCAGTATCCATAGTTTCGGATCTTGACCCAGGATTTACTTCAAGATTTTGGGTTAGCTTGCAAAAAGCTATGGGCACGGATTTACGATTTAGTTCGGCATACCATCCTCAAACGGACGGACAATCAGAGAGGACTATTCAAACTCTTGAAGATTTATTAAGACTCTGTATCCTAGACTTCAAAGGGAATTGGGATAAGTATTTACCATTGGTGAAATTCTCCTATAACAACAGTTATCAGACAAGTATTGGTGTGGCCTCATTTAAAGCATTGTATGGACGAAAGTGTCACTATCCAGTATGTTGGGACGAGGTGGGTAAAGCAACATTGTTAGGACCCGAGTTGGTACGTATGACTACGAAAAAGATCCAAATGATTCGACAACGTATACAAACGGCACAAGATCGACAAAAGAGTTATACGGATCTTCATTGAAAGGATGTGGAATTTAGTATTGGGAATCATGTATTGTTGCGTGTTGCCCCATGGAAGGGAGTTACAAGATTCGGGAAGAGAGGAAAGCTCAATCCATGATTTATTGGTCCATTTCAAATTCTTGACCGAGTAGGTAATGTAGCCTATAGACTCGTGTTACCTCCGAGTATGTCTAGTGTTCATAATGTGTTTCACATATCTGTACTTCGTAAATATGTGAAAGACCCGAACCATGTTATTGAGTTAGAACCAAATGAGATAGTTGAAGACTTAATGTACGAAGAGGTACCTGTCAAGATCTTGGATAGAAAAGAGCATGTCCTACGCACAAAGGTCATACCACAAGTTAAAGTTTTGTGGAGGAACCATGCTATAGAGAAAATGACCTGGGAGTTGAAAACGAAAATGAAAGCGAGGTATCCTCACCTTTTCGAAACACCAGGTACGTACGTCAATTTCGAGGATGAAATTTCATAAGGAGGGGTGGTTGTAAGACCCCAACTTATAATTTAATGAAATTAAATTTCCTCTATTTATTATCTAGAAATAGTAAGGGTTGATTTGATTAATGTGGTAAGTTATGGGTAAAATGCGCAATTATTTCAAACAAGCAAGTGTTTTTAAAATATTCATTGTTGATGGAGAATATTCGTTTGGTCGTGGAATATTCTTACTGTCGGGGAATATTCGTACGACGGCGCAACCTTGTGTGGGCCCCATAACGGAAAACGATTAGATGAAGAAAATGACAATAATAAGTTGGTTATAAATAATGGTGTAGTTGTTACCGTTAATACTGTTGGAATACCCAGTGATTAAAACACAGTAGCACACGGTATTACACCAATTATTGATTCTTACGTAAGAAGGCACTACTCAATAATTATTACAGTAATTACTGTTCAGTATTTTATTTTATTGATTCAATAATTGTTGCGTTGATATTTTATATTACTGTTGTTTTAATAATTGTCACTGCACAATATTTTCTATTATCGGAGCAATAATTCATATTATCTGAATAATATTATTAGATAACATTATTGGTAATGTCTAAAAAGTTCTGTCTAAGAAGAGGTTTGGTCATCTAATTGCGCGCCAGTAAGGAGAGATCCTTATTGGAAAGCTCCCTCTTTCCTGGGAACTGTCTGGTTGTCAGTAATGTGATTCTGTAATATTATTTGTGAATAATTAATTATTGATTTATATGATTGAGGAAAATATTGATTTTATGTGGATATAGATGGAGAAAATTTTTAATGTGACAATTGTTGAAAATTAATATTTTATCATTTTCTGATAAAATAATTCATTTAAATATATTATTTTAATAATATATTGATGGTGATATTTTACAATAAATGTGGGATATATGAGTATATGAGGAGGAAGAGTATTTTTGTGGCATTAAATGATTAACACATATTTTGTGTGTCGGTAGACCCCAATTCTTGACCGAAATTTGATTATAGCCTGTAAAATCGCCCGTTTGTGGATTTCGATCAATTTTTGTTTAGAATTTGGAAAAAAATTCTTCTGTAAAGTTATAGAGAATGAAATTTCCTATGAAATAGACATGTGGTTCGAATTTTTCTGATAAAAGAGATATTTATTATGAATTATTGAAGTTCTGTAGTTCCGAAATAATTGATTTTTCAAAGTTTTAATTATTTTTAATTACAAAAACATTTTTTTTGCTTGGTGCGCTGCATTAAACATGTGCAAGGTGGCTGAATTCAGATTCAAGAGGTGGGCTTGACAATTTTGTAAATATAATAATATTATATTAAATTTTTTGCTTTGGTGTTCTAAGCATTTTTCTATAAATAGGGTGCTAGGTTAGAATTGAAAAACACATCAAAAACTGAAATCTTCTCTTTCTTTCTCTCTTGATATATTGAGCGTATTCTTGTGAGTATTTTAATATTTTGAGTGTTGCTATACGGTGCAAGTTCAAGTCATAGCCTATATCCGGTGTTTCAACTAGAAGTATTATCTTTTCGAGGTAAGGGATGTTATTTTCTTTTTAAATGATATTATTTTCTTCAATATCATTATGCCGAAAAATTGGTTTGAACTTTTAATCAAATTTAGAACTTTTTATGTCGGGGTTACTATTCACGTAAACGTCACTATTCACGAATACGGCACTATTCATTGAAAAATAAAAAATTTTCTTTTCGTCCAAATATCTATTATGGATACTAGATTTGATTGTATCCATGTTTTGATCATTCTTGAATTTTACTTCACTATGATTATTTATGAGGTATTTTTAGACATGAAATAGCTGAAATACGAATCCTTGATATTTATTCTTTTGTTTCAATGGATTCGTTTCTTTTAAAATATTTTTCATCATCCTCAGTCCTAAATGATGATATTATTGAATATCTTTGGCCTGTAGTGTAAAGATAAATGATTTCATAATGAATATCTTTGGCCCGTAGTGCAAAGATGAACATGTGTTGAGATGAACATGACCGACTGATGAATATCTTTGGCCTGTAGTGCAAAGATGAATATTTGATTCAAGATGTATATTGATTGATGTTACAGGGATAAAATATTGATGATGGACTTTTAAATTCATAGATAGTAGTAGATTTCATTCGCTACGTATCTCTTCTATGAATTATTATTTTCGCTGCGAATATTGATCTGAAACTTGTTGTCTATTGTATTTTATCAAATTTTTCCCTGTTGAAGACTAACGATAATTTATTCTATATTATCTTAGTCATAATATTCTTTACTGGGCTAGTTGAGCTCACCCTTTTTCTTTTTGTTCCATTTTTCTTCTCAGGAGGCGATAATGTAGCGAGTACTAGTCGGGGTATGGAATGATGATTCTAGAAGTTGTTTAGTACTCCTCACCATTTTTATAAAATAATGTATCAATAATTGTGATGAGGATTTATTTGGGTATGGATATTATCTAGAAGACAATATTTGTATTTAAACTCACAGTTTTTATGATGTATTAATAAAGTTGTAGTTGTTTCTGTACCATGTTATTGACGACCTAAAATGGGTGATGTATACCTTTTTGGGGGCGTCACAAAGGAGCTTTAGTGATCATAGCATAAGTGGGTTCGGTAGATATGAAGCGAATGATGATAGACAACGGGTCTTCTGTGGATACTGTATGCCCATGCTTATCAGAGGATGCACCTTGATGGGCGGAAGATGGAGGTTGGACAGGAGGCTCCCCTGTATAGCTTCAGCAACGATCCAGTCAAAGTGGCAGGAACTATTGAGCTACCGGTCATCTTCGGTACTGCTCCACAACAGGTAGAAATAACATATAAATTTTATGTTGTGCATGTAGATTCGGCCTACAATGCCATATTGGGACGACTTACCTTGACTGCTCTCCAAGTAGTGACTTCCATCCCTCATTTTAAAATCAAGTTCCCCACGGCCCATGGAGTTGGAGAGGTAGCAGGGGGCTTAGACCGGGCCAAACGATGTTATAGGAATTCCGTGATTGCCTCGGGAGTAGGGGTTAGCAAGCAAAAATAGACCATGGCGATAGAGATCGAGCCATTCACTGAAAGCAGTTCAGAGCCATTGGTCATGCCAGCAGAAGAGACAGAGGAAATCGAGCTTGTCCTTGGGAAGAAAGACAAAACAGTGAAGATAGGTTCGGGTTTGTCGGAACCTTTTCAGACAAACCTTGTGGAACTTCTTCGCTGTTATGCGGATATCTTTGCATGGGAACCTCAGGATATGCCTGGAGTTAGCCGGAAGATTTTTGATGAGCACAGACTCGATGTAGACCCATCAAAGAAGCAGTTTGGCAGAAAAGGCAGATCTTTGCACCTGAGCGTCAGAGGATCATTGATGAAGAGATCGCCAAGCTGATAACTGCTGACTTCATCTTTGAGATTGACTATCCCGAGTGGATGGCTAATGTAGTGTTGGTGCAGAAGCAGAATGGAAAATTGCGGGTTTGCATCGACTACACGGACCTGAACAAAGCCTGTCCGAAGGACTTCTATCCTCTACCCCATATTGATCAGCTCATCGATGCCACTTCGGGGTATGCATTACTAAGCTTTATGGATGCTTTTTCAGGTTATCATCAAATCTCCATGTGCAAGGAGAACATTCCGAAGACAGCTTTCATCACACACCATTTGGTGTACGCCTACAAGAAGATGACATTTGGCTTAATCAATGCTGGAGCCACTTATCAAAGAATGATGAACTTTGTCTTCCAGAAGTAGCTCGGGAAGAAATATGGAGGTATAAGTGGATGATATGATTGTGAAGATCATGCTTGTCCAAAAGCATCTGGATGATCTGGATGAATGCTTTCAAACAGTCCTCCATCACAAATTAAGGCTCAATCTAATGAAGTGCACCTTCGGACTCGGTGCTGGTAAATTTCTGGGCTATCTAGTCAATCAGAGGGGCATTGAGGTCAACCTAGAGAAGATCCAAGCCATCTTGAATATGAAGACTCCTCAGTCATTCAAAGATGTTCAGCGTCTGACCAGGAGGATTGCAGCTTTGAGGAGATTTATGTCTAAGTCGGTAGAGCGATGCTTGCCGTTCTTCAGTACGTTGAAGGGACCGAAGAATGCGAAGACGTTCTAGTGGACTTTGGAGTATGAAGACGCCTTTCAGGGCATAAAGACGTATTTATCTTCGGCTCCTTTATTGATGAAACCTGCTCCTACTGAGACCTTATACTTATATCTGGCAGCTAGTTCTTTGGTAGTGGGAGCTGTTTTAGTTCAGAAAGTAGGAGGAAAGCAGCATCCGGTCTATTACGTCAGTCACGTTCTGAGAGATGCTAAAACCAGGTACCCTAACATTGAGAAATTTGCCTTTGCTTTGATAATTGCTAGTCGAAAGCTTAGGCAATATTTTCAAGGTCTGCTCCTGGTTGTTTACACGGATCAGCCGTTGAAGAAGGTGATGAACAAACCAGAAGTTTTGGGGAGATTAGCAGCATGGACGATGGAATTGTCCCAATTTTTTTATTAAATATCATCCTCGAACTTCTATCAAAGGTTAAGCCTTGGCTGATTTCATGGTGGAGTGTTCGTTCTCCGAAGCAGATGCTGAGTTGCCAGAAGCTGAAACGTCCGATCGAGCAGTTATAGTTCTTCAGCACGGTTAGAACTCGTGGACTCTGTATGCAGATGGGTCTTCTACTTTAGACGTCAGTGGAGCAGGGATCATTTTAACAAGTCCGAAGGGATTCAAGGTGCAGCAGGCCATCAGATTTGGGTTCAGATCAACGAACAACGAGGCTGAGTACGAAGCAGTGCTGGCAGGGGTCCACTTAGCGAAGAGTCTGGAGGTTCAGAAGTTGATCATTTACAGTGACTCTCAGCTGGTCGTCAAGTAAGTATCCGGAGATTATGAAACTCGTGGAGCGAGAATGATTAAGTATTTGGCAGATTTGAAAGATTGGCTTCAGTATTTCGTCTCCTATGAGTTTCAGGGTATAGAACGTAACGACAATTCTATTACAGATAAATTGTCGAAGCTGGCCACTACGGATGCTAGCGTTTTCGATGGGACAGTTTATTTGGAGGTTCTGCAGCAGCCGAGTATCCAACATGAAGCGGTGATATTCATTAAACGTTCTAACTGTTGGATGACTCTTTACATAGAATATTTGGCAGATGGTATCCTTCCTTCGGAACAGATGCTGGCAAAGAAGATCAAGTACAAAAGTGTCAACTTCGTTCTTATTGATGGGGATCTCTATCGAAGGGCATTTTCGTCACCATTGTTAAAGTGTTCGGTCCCGTCCGAAGCAGAATATGCTCTTCGGGAGGTTCATGGGGGCATCTATGGCGATCATGTGGCTGCTAAGTTATTAGCCTATAAAGTGCTTCGTCAGGGGTTCTACTGGCCTACCATCTTGAAGGAAGCGACGGAGTACGTGAAGAAGTGCGAGAAATGCCAACTCAATAGTCTGATCCCATATCAGCCACCAGAAGAGTTATACTCAATCTTATCTCCTATACCCTTTGCTGTCTGGGGGGTAGATATCTTGGGTCCATTGCCAAAAGCTAAAGGTCAAGTCAGTTTTGTTATAGTCGTCATCGATTATATGACCAAATGGGTAAAAGCAAAGCCACTTCGGTTGATAACGGAACAAGAATACCTGAAGTTCATGAAGGAGTCAGTAGTGTTTCAGTTCGGAATTCCTAAGGTGGTGATATCGGACAACGGGCACTATTTCGTGGGATCGAAGTTTGAAGGATTTTTGAAAGAGCTGGGAGTTCAGCACAAGAAGACTTCGGTAGCTAATCCACAGTCGAATGGACAAGTCGAGGTGACCAATAGAACACTGCTGAATGGGATCAAGCGCAGATTGGATGAAGCTAAAGGAAGATGGCCTGAAGAGATGCTCAGTGTGTTATGGGCTTATAGGACCACGTCGAGGACTACTACAGGGGATTCACCTTTTAGATTGGATTACGGCACTGATGCCTTAGTCCCTGTTGAGATTGGATTCACCCGTCTTCGGGTCAGTCAGTTCAAAGAGATCTACAATGATGAAGGGCTGAAGACCAACTTGGATCTATCGGAAGAAGTCAGTGAGGTAGCTTTGGTTAAATTGGCAGCTTACCAACGGAGAGTAGCCAATTATTACAACAATGGGGTTAAGCTTCATAGATTTGAAGTGGGGGACTTCGTCCTCAGAGAAGTCAAAGCGTCTACGCCTCAGAACATAGGAAAGCTGATGCCAAACTGGGAAGGTCCGTATGAAGTAATTGAAGTACCGAAGCCGGGAACTTATCAGTTGAAGGCATTGGACGGATCCGAAATCAAGAACACTTGGCATGCTGGCAGGCTTCAGAAATATTTTCAGTAGCGATCGAGTCAGTTTATCGAAAGTCTGTAAATGTTGGACCATCATCAATAAAAGATTCACTTTTTCACAAATTGATCTTCTTCCTATTGGCCCTAAAGTCACAATGGTGTAAGGAGGACGGGGGGGACTCGTTGACCATTCGATGGTAGCCTTTTTGGCAGGTGGTCCTTATGAATTTGTCAGGCCCTTCGTGGTAGGCAAACTTCATCGGTGTAAGGACGTCGGGGTGGACTTGCTGACCATTCGATGGTAGCCTCTTCGGCAGGAGTGTCCTCATGGATTTGTTTCACCGCGAGTGGTAAACAAATTCCATAGTCCTTTTAATTTTGCTTTACCGCGAGTGGTAAACAAAATGCACCGAAGTGGGGAGGTATGGTCGGACTTGCTGGCCATTCGATGGCAGCCTTATTGACAGGTGTGTCCTCATGAATTTGTTTTACCACGAGTGGTAAACAAATTTCATGGTCCTTATAAAATTGTTCTACCCCGAGTGGTAAACAAATGTCCTTATATACTTATTTTACCCCGAGTGGTAAACAAGATCTTGATGGTGCAAAGAGGATCAACCGAATTAACCTTATACATGACCTGTCTCACACTTCAGAAACGATAAGTATACATTACTTTATTTTATTTAAGTGTTGAGTTCGATTCATTCTGTTTAGTTCATTGAATTCAGTTCATATCATTTCTTAACATAACTGTCATATGCTTTCTCTAATTCATAACCTAAGTTAAATTCCTCAAGATGATTGATACTGAATTATTGACAAGAAATGAATTAAACAGAAGTCATGATAAAGATAGTTGAAAATTCATTAATAGTTCACTATTCATCCATCCATTCATCTATAACACTAACCGATTACATAAACACAGAAATTTTGACAAAAGTTCTTAAACAAAGTTTTTAAACAATTACAAAAACGAAGAACAGGGACCATTATCAGGCATTATCTTCTCCATCTGAAGAGTCAAGCAGGGACGGATCTACTTTAGCTACAATCAGCTTCTCCTTGCCACGACTTTGACAGAGCTCATAGCCTTCAGAATATATGTTCATAATATCCCCGTTGATCTCATCTGACCTCCGATACTATTCGCAAATCTGCTTGCGGAGATCATCAGTTAAGGGAGGTCCCAGATCCCGAAGAGCCCGGAGCTCCCGGATTTCTTCTTCAAGCTTCTGACGCCTATTCAGATAACGAGTTTCTGCTAGTTCCAGTTTCTCGACCAATTTAGCCAGACTTTTATTGCTTGCCTTTAACTCTTTAATTTTCCCCATTCTTATTTCATTCCTTTGAACCAGGTCAACATTCATCTTGATAATCTCTTGATGATTGGCCTTGGTTAGCTTCAGTTCTTCGGTAGACATTTTCACCTCTTCCTTGGTCTGGGCCAATTCCTTTCGAAGACCCTCATTAGTATGGAGGACAGCTTCATGTTGCCATCTCTCCCGTGCCAATGTCGATTTCAGGGTGACATTTTCTTGTCTTATAGTCGCCTCTTCGGCTTCAGTTTCAACAGACCTTGGACGTAAACGTTCGAATACAGCATTTGCCTACATATATTCAACATTGTTTGATCAATCTCAAATATCTAAGTGTAAAGATAAATACAGAAATTAAAGAGAAAACCATTTACCTTCGCCAGATAGCTCATGCCTTCCTTGAGAAGATCCCCATTTGAACTGTTACCAAATCGGTGGTCGTCGGTTTCTCAGACGAAAGCATCAAACAGTTGAAAGGGGAAGTTGGCATCAAACCGAGGCCACATGGTTGGGGAGGTCATAACATCATTTTGAAACTCGGGGAGGGCATGGCTTAATCATGAGATGGTGATGGATCCGTGTATATATTTTCGGGGGAAGGTGATCGGGCAGGAATAGGGTCATGAACCGGTGAAGGGACAGAAGATGAGCCCGGATGACTATCTGATTGTTGCTTTCTTTTGCGAGAAATTGTGGGGATGGGTCCAATCGGCTCATTATCATCTGGTACTTGAATTTCAACTGGAAAGGTTGGAGGGATGTCAGTCGAAGAATAGGGAACTCGAAGGTCCTCAGCGGACAAGGGAGTGATCTTGGCCCTCAATTTTTTGACACGAAGGACTTTTGCCCGTTCATGCAGAGGTATGTCAAATAAACTCCCCCTAGCCGGAGCAGGTTCTGATGGTGTAGGAGCAGATTCTGATGGTGTAGGAGCGGATTCTGATAGCGTAGGAGTGTGTGCAGACGAAAGGATTATCTCCGGGTCGATTTCAGGATCTGTTTCTGGGAGGGTAGTTCTGGATCTTCTAGCGGCTCTCTTTCTTCGTTGAGGCTTAAATGATTCTTCAGGTATGACGGTCTCATCAACTTGTGGCTCGGTAACCTAAGGTTCAATGATGGGTGTTTCAATGACAGGATTGTCTTCGGGAAATGTTTCCACTTGTGAGGGCTCGACAGTTGATTCTTTAGACTTCCCTGACATGAAATCTTTCAAATCTTTTACATCCGAAGATGTTGGCTTAATCAAAGATACTGCAGAAGACAAGAAGTCGTATGTTATAATTTATATCACTTCAAATTTCAAACAATGATACAACAAAATAAATTCAAGACTTACATTTATGGTCATACAACCAGGCTTGCTTAGTGAGGAGCAAGTAATTCCATTCCTTCGAAGGGAAATTTTAAAGAGTTCTATCATCTCACTTACACGTTCTTCTGGGATGTCTCCAAAGTCAGCAAAAACTGCGTCATCCGTGGTCCAGTTCGGCAGGGAAGTAATCTCTGGCCCCTTGACGAAAAACCACTTCTCATGCCATCCCATGTTACTCGAAGGAGTGTTTATCAAAGAGCGCCTCTCGAACTTTTCACCTATCTTCGGTGCTTGTTTGCCTAAAACTTTAAACCCTTTCTCTCTAGACTGGGCAAGTCTGTAGATGGTAAAGAAGAAGTCGAGGGTGGGTTTAACACCTATTTCATGGCAGAATGCAATAAAGGCCAGGATAAGAATGTAAGAGTTCGGAACCAGTTGAGCAAATCCTACCCCAATAAACCCTAAAAGGGTAACCAAAAAGATATGAAGAGGAAACCTAACCCCCTTTTCGAGCAGAGTCATCGGAACAGCCGTCAAACCATCTGGACGTTGGTACATCTTCTTATCAGATTTAGGGGCTCTTATCAAGTGGGTATCAGGGATGTGATAACGAGTCTTGATCCTTCGCAATTCAGTCTCAAAAATGACGGAGGGGGTGTTGGCCTGAGGATATTGCTCCTTATTTTTGAAAAATTCAGAGGGGGTAAGAGGAGTTTTCAAAGGTCGAGATTGTTTATCTTGACTCGCGGCCTTGGGATTTGAGCTCGAAGCCTCTTCAGTGGGGTTAGGGCTAGGCGGGACAGTTGAAATTGGGGTTACCCGGAGGGGAGAACTTCGGTTGGTATTCTGGACTACCATTGTTGCTAGGTTGCAGAGAATGAGAAAGGTTCGAAAGAGAAGAAGAGAATTCGTGCGTCTGAAATTCAAATTGGCAGGTAAAACTGTTAAATTTGGGAAAGTTTACCTTTTATACTGACGGTTACACACCACTCGAGGGCGGCACATTTAATGGCTGGTAATAATGAGGAATTGGAAGGGGTTACGTTAGGTATAAGCCTCAGATATTTCTCTTTTTGGGTTTTTCGTTTAGACTTCCGGTTTTAGTTCCTCCTCTTATTTTACCGCCTTATCATTTGAGGCCTCAATGGATTTCGTTTTTTGGGCCTATTTCATTTTTCTCAAGTTCCCCATATCATGGACTGTTTACAGTTTCTTATTAAACATCCTGTTTAATAAAAAACTAAGGGGCAATGTTGGGTCATGATATTTCATATTGGGCCGAATGGGTTGGGCCCATTTATTTGATTAGTCTAGCAGGTCATTTCATATTGAGCTCGGTCAGTTAGGTTAACTTTGTTGGATCTTTAGAATATTGAGCCTATTCATTGGACCGACCCACTAGATATTTTAATATCCACATCTTTGACTTGTAATGATGAAAAAGCATGACAGTTGACTATGATACCTGCCATGCATTAATGTGGATGGGATCCTTGGACGGCCGGCGGTGGAAACAGTGACCACAGGTAGTGGGTGGGCTGTGTGCAGTCGGCAAAAACCATCAGGATCAGGGGCTGTGTCAGACAGTAGTGGGTGGCACGGTAAACCGGTTTAGAGGGTATAACATGGCAAGGAAGACTTCAAGCAAAAGGTAACTGAATATTTTATCTCCCTCAATACACTAGATATTATTATCCTCCATTGTTAACCCTTGTGAACACCTGTACTGACTCTCACGCCTGAGCTATCCCCCGACGGTCGAAGCCATCAAGCTCTTGGTGTTGATCGTGTTTACTGTGCAGGAATCAGGAAGTCTTAAGTGATTGGGACGTGGCAGAAGATCTTGGCGTTAAAAGTAGGGGTAAGTATATAAATGAACCTATGCATCTTGATTTGTACTTTCCCACAGGTTCGATTGAGTGCACCAGGCCACAAAGAGAGATATTACAAAGACAAAATTATAGTAACAAGTTCAGGGGATATTGAAAGCACAAGGAAAGTAGTGGTATGTTTTAAAAAATGTCATTACATTTTTAGTATGTTGTTTAGCACATGCGAGTATTCTTCCTGCCCAAATTCTCACTAAGCTTGAAGACTGTGGGGAAAAAGGTTAATTATTTGCTTTATTGACAAAAGATGTTTCTTTTCTCCACTTCATTATCCGAATAAGAGAAAGGAAAATGTATATGGTCAAAATTATATTCTCCGGCCGGGCAGAGATATACAGAACCATTCATTTCTGCAGTAATGACCTCAATAATAATGTTCTTGTAATTATTATTTTTGAAATTTTTAGATTTTGGTAACCCAAGTAGTATGCAATGATTTATAGTTTGATACACCTTTCATATATTGGATTATTACTTGCTTCCATATGAAAAAGAACATTGAACTTTAGGTTTTGAAGGAGACTAATGCACATTTATAGTAACAAGGTATCTTCTTTGTGACCTTTCTAGGGCTATTTGCTAACTCAAAACAAGATTGAACTAAAGTCCATTAATTATTCTAAAACAAATTCTAATTTTGGGACACAATGATATAGGATGAGGATATAACCCCAAGCTTGGAAGGAGATGGTACTTTGAAAAAGATATAATTTCTCCTTGTATACTTGATTAACCACAACTTTTGTAGGTTGGAAAATATACTGAAGGGCTCTGCTGGGTTCTCCTATACTACTACTCAGGAGTTCCGTCTTGGACTTGGTAAGACTACTCAATGAAATGAAATGGCGAAGATCTTTTGGTGTTAATTCATGTCATTGCATCATTAATAACATTTGAAACTGTAAAATTTCGTAGGTTTTATCCTTATCATTATGGTCCGTTCGCATCAGATATGAAGGGTCTTTCTCAAGTGAAACCGAAGTTTCAAAAAGGTTTACCATTTAAACCCTTTGATCAACTTATGGGAGTTTTTCCTCCATGGAGGTAAACTTTTTATTTGCTTTCCTTTTAGATGTATAGTTTTCAATTCAATGAGGGTGATTTTATAATGGAACTTGTGAATCTTGTAGTGCTCATGCTCTCCCTCCAGCCTACCAGCATTTAATGACAGATGAGGATTCGAGCATCATTGATTTTTATCCTAAAGGCAAGGCTTGATCTGATGGTTACATAACATTAGTTGTTCTAAGATCTATGACTTGGATTAATTCAATTCTTTTCAATGTTCAGATTTTGAAGTTGATGTTGATGGAAAGCGGTACATTTGGCAGGTTTGCAATATTTAAAAGAAAATTCTAAAAATAACTTGACATAATCAGTTCATATTTTTTTGTTCTTTTCTGTTGGTCCTTTTTTAAAGTTTACTCATTGGATTATAATTTCTCCCCTGAAGGGCATATGCAAGCTTCCTTTTATTGAGGAAGCAAGGCTATTAGCAGAGACAAGAAAGTTGGAGAGTGAATTGAAGGTGAAACAACATTTCTTGCGTTAAATTTGTGTTCGATTCAATGTGTTCTGTTCACTTGCTTGTGGCAAAGGCACATAATGTTGATGGCATAATAATCATGAATTGATACTTACCTTTAAAATTTGTTCTCTTTTTCTGTACTAAAGGATTCTATCTGAACTTAGCCACGATATATAATGTGTAGGGAGATGAAGAAATCCGGAATTCAGAGAATCTAGATAAATTATTTCTGGGACGGTCAAACAAGTTTGCTTCGCAAATTATGTCACTTAATAAAAATCAAGACTGCGTTAAGAAAAATGATGCAGTTAAGATCGAGGCCACTTTGAGGTAGGTCATGTGTCATTTTTTGTATTATAATTAATGGATGCTTAACGTTCTGTTGTTTTATATGAAATCAACAAACTCCCCACCTGTGGTAGGTGCTGGCACTGGATGGGGCGGTGGTAGAGGTAGATGTTAGACCCAAAGTATTATTATTATATACTAATTAAATAAAAAGAATTAAAACGACTTACAAAATGTAATTGATAAACTTTTAAAACCAAGTCAACTGTTGGACAGTCTCTCCTTAAAGCAGATTTCGTCCCCGCTATCGGTGCTTACGGATGGAACAATGGACGTCTACTTCCCAGGATAAAATGGTCTTCAACTCTCACAAGAAGCACTTCAATGGAAGAGTTCCACGAACCAACAAAATATTTAATACTCTCTATGACTTATATGAATACTCTATATGACTTTTATATGAATGAAGAGAAGAACTTGAGAAGGATTAGTTGAAGATGAAGTGATTGATTTGGGTAGATTAGGAACCTATTTATAGGTTTCCAAATACCCCTTTGAAGATATACATCCTTTTGAAAGGTTACACCCTTTTGAAATGTTACACCCTTTTGAAAGGTTATATCCCTTTGAAAAGATACATCTCTTTGAAAAGGTACATCCCTTTTAAAAGATGTATCTCTTTGAAAAGGTATGAACCAAAGGTCACACCTATTGAATTTATTTCATTCATTTCTATATATATATATATATATATATATATATATATATATATATATATATATATATATATCCAACAATCCCCCACATGAATGAAATTTGGGTAAATTAATGCAAATGAATATGCAGACAGACTTAGAGAGAGTATTAGCGAACAAAAAATACTGAATCGGTGAAGGTAGCTTGTGGCCTTGAACCTTTCCTAGTGAAAGACTATCGGATTTACTGGCCAATCAGTGAACGTGATGTCTTGAACTGTTCAACCTTTTAGTGTAAACCGAGACAATAGAATTCACACAGTATTTTTTTAATTTATTTTATTGGTTCTCATTGTTGTGTCCATTTTGGCCTTGGACACCTCCTGGTTTCATGAGTGTGCTAGAGAATTTAGCCTTCGTTATTCTCATAGAAGTGGCCCCCTTCTCACTCAAATAGGTAATTTCTATAAAGAGTATCCTGCTAATACCCCACTTGACCTTTTTATATTCAAGATATAGAAATTATTAAAAACAAAGTTTATCCTGTTTCACTCAGCAGTTTGTGCACTATATCATCATAGGAATGGGAAGAAGTATTTATCTTCTCAGTGCTTACTAGATCACACATAATTAGGTTGTCCCTTTGAACCTATTTCTTGGGATCTCCAATCAATTAGGTTGGGTTTCCATTATGGCGACTCTTTAGGATTTTATAGGCTTTAAACCCATTCCCCTTGATGAACTTCTTACTTGCTCTCCAGGTATACCTTTCGTTAGTGGATCCGCAATATTATCCTTTGACTTTACATAGTCAATAGATATTATACCATTTGAGAGTAATTGTTTAACAGTTTCATGTCGTCGACGTATATGTCTAGACTTACCGTTATAATTACTATTTTGTGCCCTACCAATCGCTGATTGACTATCACAATGAATAATGATTGGTGGCACTGGTTTAGGCCAAATTGGAATATCCTCCAAAAAATTACGAAGCCATTCTGCTTCTTCTCCTGCTTTATCTAAAGCAATAAATTCAGATTCCATAGTGGATCTTGCAATACATGTTTGCTTAGAGGATTTCCATGATACTGCTGCACCTCCCAGAGTAAACACATATCCACTTGTGGATTTAGTATCATGGGAGTCAGATATCCAATTTGCATCACTATATCCTTCAAGTACAGCTGGATATCTTGTATAATGCAGTCCGTCAGTTAAAGTGTATCTTAGATATCTAAGTACCCTTACTAAAGCCTTCCAATGTTCTTTTCCAGGATTACTCGTATATCGACTTAGCTTACTTATTGAGTATGATATATCTGGTCGAGTGCAGTTTGATAAATACATTAAACTGCCTATTATACGAGAATATTCTAATTGGGATATACTTTCACCATGATTAGTAGTGAGATGAAGTGTTGGATCAACAGGTGTTCTTACTGGACTTTTCTCATATTTATTATACTTTGCAAGTATTTTCTCAATATAATGAGATTGAGACATAATAAGTCCATTAGATATTCTGGAAATCTTGATTCCTAGAATAACATCTGCTAGGCCCATGTCTTTCATTTCAAACTTGTTAATTAATATTTGTTTGGTAGCATTAATAACATCATTATTACTACCAATGATTAGCATATCATCCACGTATAGACTAACTATTACATATCCCCTTTGAGTGTTTTTGACATATACACATTTGTCACACTCATTTATTTTGAAATTATTTGATATCATAACATTATCAAATTTTTCATGCCATTGCTTTGGTGCTTGTTTCAAACCATATAATGATTTAACAAGCTTGCAAACTTTCTTTTCTTTTCCAGGAGCAATAAAACCTTCTGGTTGGTCCATATAAATTTCTTCCTCTAATTTACCATTAAGAAAGGCAGTTTTAACATCCATTTGATGTATTTCTAAATTGTGTATTGCAGCTATAGCAATTAACATTCGAATGGATGTTATCCTTGTAACTGGTGAATAAGTGTCAAAATAATCAAGTCCCTCCTTTTGCCTATAACCTTTGGCTACAAGTCTTGCTTTGTATTTATCAATAGATCCATCGGCCTTCATTTTCCTTTTGAAGATCCATTTACATCCTAATGGTTTGGTTCCTGGTGGAAGATCCACCAATTCCCAAGTATGATTTTGCATAATGGATTCGATTTCACTATTGATCGCTTCTTGCCAATATGAAGCTTCTGGAGTAGACAATGCTTCCTTCACACTTTGAGGTTCACTTTCTAGCATGTAACTTAGAAAGTCAGGACCAAAAGACTTGGAGATCTTAACCCTTTTACTACGTCTAGGTTCATCTTCATCTCCCTGTTCATTAGACTCTTGATGATTACTAGTCGTAGTAGTAATAGGTCTTTTACGAAAACTTATTTCTTGTGTATTCTTATATGGAAAAATATCTTCAAAGAAAGATGCATTCCTTGATTCTATAAATGTATTGACATGAATATCAGGAATGTCCGATTTATGCACAAGAAACCGATATGCACTACTGTTATTTGCATAACCTATGAATATGCAATCAACTGTTTTAGGGCCTATCTTAACCCTCTTAGGATCAGGAATAATTACTTTTGCAAGACACCCCCACACTCGAAGATATTTATAGGAAGGTTTTCGACCTTTCCATAATTCATAAGGTATCTTGTTTGTTTTCTTATGAATCAAACGGTTGAGAATAAAATTTGAAGATATCAACGCTTCCCCCCACATGTTATGAGGTAACCCAGAACTTATTAACATAGCATTCATCATTTCTTTTAAAGTTCGGTTCTTGCGTTCAGCAACACCATTTGATTGAGGTGAATAAGGAGCGGTAGTTTGGTGAATAATACCATTTTCTGAACAAAATTCTATAAATGGTGATTCATATTCACCACCTCTGTCGCTTCTTATAGCTTTAATCCTTTTATTAAGTTGATTCTCAACTTCATTCTTATAATGTTTAAACATTTCAATTGCTTCATCTTTTGTCCTTAAAAGATATACATAACAATATCTTGTGCAATCATCTACAAAAGTAATAAAATACTTTTTACCACCTCTAGTTTGTACAAATTTTAAATCACATATATCAGTGTGAATTAAATCTAGAGGTTCTGAACTTCTTTCAACAGGATGAAAAGATGTTCTAGTTAACTTAGCCTCTACACATGTTTCGCATTTATGACTTTTGTCAATACTAAATTTTGGAATTAATTCTAAATTAATTAATTTACTTAAAGTACCATAATTCACATGTCCTAATCTACCATGCCACACATTCATAGACTCAAGCATATAAATAGAAGATGTGTTTTTATTATTAATAATAACTTTTGGTACAATTGTCATGACGTTCATTTTGAACATCCCATCACACATATAACCTTTTCCAACATACATTCCATCTTTAGTAAGTACAAATTTATCAGCATGAAACACTAGTTTGAACCCTTTCTTGCTCAATACAGATCCAGAGACTAGATTCTTGCGAATGTCAGGCACATGTAGTACATCATTGAGCGTGAGTTCCTTGCCCGAAGTCATCTTTAACACGACCTTTCCTTTTCCTTCAACTTTAGAAGTGGATGAATTACCCATGAATAGTTGCTCACCATTTTCTATTGGTTGATATGTTGTAAACAGTTTATTGTCTGAGCATATGTGGCGTGTAGCGACAGTATCAACCCACCATTCTTTAGGATTTCCCACCAAATTGGCTTCAGAGACAACTGCTGAAAGATATATGTCAGAAACTTTAGTAGATATTTCATCTATTTCTGCTATGTTTGCTTGAGCATTTTTTCTTTTGAAGTTCTCTTGCTTTTTAGGTTTGCGACAATCCTTCGCAAGATGCCCTATCTTGTTGCAATTATAGCATTTCCCTCTGAACTTCTTTGAAGGACCGCTTCCTTGACTTGGGTCTTCATAGTTGTGTTTCCTTTTCTTAGTTTTGTTACCACTTTCTATTACATTAGCATTAGATGTAATTGGAAGTTTTCCAACTTTCTTTTCAGACATCCGATTATCTTCTTCAATCCTCAACCTAACTATCAAGTCCTCGAGCCCCATTTCTTTACGTTTATGCTTTAAATAATTTTTAAAATCTTTCCAAGAAGGAGGTAATTTTTCAATTACTGCAGCCACTTGAAAAGATTCACTTAAAACCATTTTTTCAGCATGAATCTCATGGATTATTAATTGAAGCTCTTGGACTTGATTTATGACAGTCTTTGTATCAACCATTTTAAAATCCAAGAATCTACCGACAACGAATTTCTTCATGCCGGCATCTTCCGTTTTATATTTTTTATCCAAAGACTCCCATAACAACTTAGCAGTTTTGATTGGGCTATACACATTATACAATGTATTGTCCAATCCATTGAGGATATAATTTTTACAAAGAAAATCAGAATGCTTCCATGCATCCACAGCAGCCAATGTGGTCCTATCAGTTTCATTATTGTTTACTACAGGGGCATCCTCATTTAAAAACCTTGAAAGATTCAATGTAGTAAGATAAAACAACATTTTCTGTTGCCATCTTTTAAAATCTATCCCACTGAATTTTTCAGGTTTCTCACCATTACTAACATGGGTAGGAACATTGATAGGAACATTAGTTGTAATAGAGTTAGGCACAATTGAATTAGATAATTCCATAACTCTGTTAAATACACAATTTACAGAATAACTTTAATAAAATAGAAAAACAAAAAACTAAATTTATAAATCAGAAAACAAATTTCTGTAATGAAACTAACCAAAATTATAATATTCTGTTTTCAAATTTTTTTTTTTTTTTTAAAAAAAAAAAAATTCGTATTTTAATTTTTTAATCTTTGTTGAAACAGAATTGTCTTCTGATCAATTACTTTTCTGTTATCGTATGTTTATATACAATATATATATACTAACATACTAATATATATATTAACGTACTAAGTACTGATAATCTGATATATATATATTAACGTACTAAGTACTAATATATATAATATATTATATAATATATATAAACTAACGTAATAATATATATATTATACTAACTTGTAAAAACAGGCTATAATAACATGTCAGCAAATAGCTTCTGTGATTAACGTACTAATATATTATATTATATATTATACTAACTTTTAAAAACAGGAAGATGCAATTTGTCAACATATACTGTATAATATATATATGTGATTAATGTGAAATGGAAACACTGGATTCAGCAAACATTTTTATTATATATAATAAAATAAGTACTTAGGAAGTTCTGTTTTTATAAATTAGTATAAAATGAATACTAAGTAATAACAACGACGTGAAATCTGCTTTAAGTTTGTTAAACCCAAAGTATTATTATTATATACTAATTAAATAAACAGAATTAAAACGACTTACAAAATGTAATTGATAAACTTTTAAAACCAAGTCAACTGTTGGACAGTCTTTCCTTAAAGCAGATTTCGTCCCCGCTATCGGTGCTTACGGATGGAACAATGGACGTCTACTTCCCAGGATAAAATGGTCTTCAACTCTCACAATAAGCACTTCAATGGAAGAGTTCCACGAACCAACAAAATATTTAATACTCTCTATGACTTATATGAATACTCTATATGACTTTTATATGAATGAAGAGAAGAACTTGAGAAGGATTAGTTGAAGATGAAGTGATTGATTTGGGTAGATTAGGAACCTATTTATAGGTTTCCAAATACCCCTTTGAAGATATACATCCTTTCAAAAGGTTACATCCTTTTGAAAGGTTACACCCTTTTGAAAGGTTACACCCTTTTGAAAGGTTATATCCCTTTGAAAAGATACATCTCTTTGAAAAGGTACATCCCTTTTAAAAGATGTATCTCTTTGAAAAGGTATGAACCAAAGGTCACACCTATTGATTTTATTTCATTCATTTCTATATATATATATATATATATATATCCAACAGTAGAATCATATCCGAAGAAAATAGCATGAAAACACCAAATGTAGCCAGGGAGAGAGCGAAAGCAACTTATACTTCTTCGTCTAAAATAGGACATGGTAAACCTGAGAATTACTTTACCTCACCTATGAATTCCAATGAAAAACGGAAACCATCGGGTTTTGGTAGAGGGAGAAGCCAAGGCATAGATGAAAACAAGTCTTGTACAATCATTCGGGCTTGGAGGCAGAGTGATAAGCAAAACGTGTGAGAGGCCAACATGAGGTTTACAACTCCTACGCAGGCGCAGCTAGGTGGAATTCAAGATATTTTGATGCTGCTAGCAGTAGTGAAAGAACAGGCCGATGGTAGATGTCTTTTTGGGAACTGATGCACTTTTTCTCGTACGAGGGAATACTGAATACCCATAGTTTGGATGGATTTTGAATGCATTTATAAGTTGTTCCAATTTTACTGTTGTTATGGAGTCGAATGATATTAACATATCCGCAACTAATAAATAATCTGCTGCTTGGTTACGCATGGAATATTAAATTAAATTTGATCAAAGTTTTTCTTTTTAATAAATGAAAAGAAAAAACTAACTTTCGTTCTTGCTCAACTTCAACTCTGATCTACTACTATAGAATTTATTCAACTACTTTAGAGTAATGGAGTCAAATGATATAAAGTTCTCATAATAAGTTGATGGAATTTCAATAATAGTCTAATTAAGTGCTCTCAATTTAGACAAATAAAATATTTTCAAATTTCAAAAATGTATTACTTTTTTTGATGACTTAAGTATACTCTCTTTTTTTTTTTGTTCTAAAAAAGAATAACAATAAAAACATATAGTAGAAAGCAAATATTTTATTTAGTGAAATCCACTGATATAAAAAAAATACACATCATTTTCTGTAATTTTATAAAATCACTAATAATAAATTTACTCTCTTTTTTCTTTTTCTTTTTTATTTTTTTTTAAAAAAATCTACTGTAGGCTATCAAGTTTATATGGCCGGCAAAGTGCCAAAAAAGTCCTCAATTAGACTAGTAAGTCCACAAAAGTCATCATCATGGTCCCTGCTTTATATATATTTCCATGATGTTTTTATATATATACTACTCCTAACTAGTACCATTACTTTACAACTCTTCTGATTCCAGACCAGTTTATCAAGGGAAAATTTTCATTTTTGTGATATATAAAGAGAGCAAAAAATACCAGAGGAAGAGGAAGAAAATGGGTGTGCCTTCGTTTTACAGATGGTTGATAAACAAGTATCCAAACATAGTGGTTGATGCCAAGGAGGGTGCTAAAGGAGAAATTGTAGACAGCAGCATGCCAAACCCGAATGAGATGGAGTTCGATCATCTTTATTTGGATATGAATGGAATTATACATCCATGTTTCCATCCTGAAGAAGATCATAATCATGTAATTTTCTTACCCTCCTATTATAACATCATTTGAGATATTTTTAAAATTAAAACTGACATAAATTCATTTAATTTAAGCATATAATGTAAATTACATAATTTTAAATAATAGGTATTATCAATTTTGAATTTTAAATTAGTTTTCATCTTTTGCTTATTTTGTCCAGATTTCCCCTCCAACAACATTTGATGAAGTTTTCCAACTAATTTTTGAGTACATCGATCGGCTCTTCAGTATAGTAAGGCCCCGGAAGCTTCTGTACATGGCGATTGGTAAAACTTCTCCATCCTTCACTTGCCATCTTTTTGTGATGTGAATATGACACCCAAGTTTAGGGTGTTTTTTCTCTGTTCAAAAATACTAGTAGACTACTTAATTGTGTCCCAATATGAGAGTCCTATCCTATGAGAAACTAGTACACACTTAAACATGGTGTTTTCAACTGTTTCAATACTGACATTTTAGAACAACAATTTGTCAAAAGAGAAAAATCATTAAAAAATATGTATATGTTCGAATAGGACCCTTAATATGTGCAGAAAATTTAACAAGTCATATCGAAATTTCATCTACTGACGATACAGAGGAGGAATGGGTTGCAATTTCCATTAATATTATTGAATGGACAGTGAGGTCAGTTTTAAAACAGAATATGTTTGCCCTTTTCCTCTATTATGCTGAAGTACATGTCATGCATGGATTCAGTGGCGGCAACATAAACTTATTGACACAATTTTTTTTAAAAGGGTTCAGAATTAACAAGTATTGACACTTTAAACCAACATTTAAAAAAAATAAGGTGGTCACAAAATATTGTTATCAACTTCTTTTTTTTATAATAAAGGTGGCCAAAGCTCTATGATTGTAAGCTCTGATCTTCATGTTTTAAATTTTCTAAAAGGTATGTAGAGATGTTTAGCGATAAAATTTATATGAATATGTTTTCTTTTGTCTTTCTCCTGAATTTATGTCATTAATCATCACTATCATTCTATGGTTTCTTGACATTTCTAGTAAAGTATTGATGCCTTTTAGGCTATTTTTGGATTGTAATATATATATTCCTAACATGTATGATATTTCATTTAGGTGTAAATTAATTTAGCATTTGTTAAGGTATGAGTGACTTAAATTTTCAATGTAGATGGCGTTGCACCAAGGGCTAAAATGAATCAGCAAAGAGCTAGACGTTTCCGAACTGCAAAGGATGCTGAAATTGCTGTAAGTTCCTTATTTCTTTTGAATTATGTATAAATAGTAATCATCCTATCTTTCCCTCAATATTTAATAGATCCATCAATCAGTTCTTATTAACTAAGTTTTCTTTACATGTATAACTTTATATGTATAAAAACTTTGATTGTCATTCATAATCTTTCAGGAGAAACAAGAAGAGAAGCTACGAAGATTGTTCCTGATGGAAGGTAAACAGGTTTTACCAAAACAGGAATCTGAACTTTCTGACTCCAACATTATAACTCCAGGCACAGACTTTATGTATAAATTGTCAAAGAAACTTCAAGGATACATTCGCCTACAGATTAACAACAATCCTGGTTGGAAAGACATCAAGGTTAATCCAGTCCTCTATGCTAAATTATTTACTAATTAACCTATGTGTTTAGTTGAATTTTTACTCAAAAAATCCTATATTTATTAGGTAATTCTATCTGATGCAAATGTTCCTGGTGAGGGCGAACACAAAATTATGTCTTTTATAAGACATCAACGTACATTTCCAGCATACAACCCAAATACGCGCCATTGCGTGTATGGTCTGGTATGAGAATTCAAACTGCAGATATTTAGAATGTCTAGCTGCTCGAGCTGCTGCCAGTTTTTAGTTTATATACGTATTCAGTTTGGTGGATTGTTTCATTTTTTTCAGAAGTATAACTCATTATTATTGTGATACAGGATGCAGACCTAATCATGCTGGTGTTAGCTACCCATGAAATTCATTTTTCTATACTAAGAGAGGTGAATTGTATTAACTTATGACTATAAGTAATGTTTCAATGGCTAATTTTTGGTTATATGATCCTGTTAAGCTTTAAATAATTTTTTTTCATTAGGATGTGCTGGCACAAGAGCCGAACTCGGTCAGTCGTCAATCAGTTCCAGGGTTTATCATTTCTAATTCCGGAACTAATCTAAATATTATGGTTTCTGTTATATATAATACAAGAATCATAGCCTCTCTTTTTTCCTGCAAGTTTTTCTCTAATAGTATTTTTTTCATTTAGTGCGAAATTCTGTCAGAGATCAGTACTGGTAAAGAACAATCGAGTTCCAAAGTTTGCATAGTAAAAAAACCCTATCAGGTCTGGTAATTGTTTCTTCTACATTGCAAGGAAAGAACGAAAGAGTCTTTTTTCCTATTTTGTTCATTTAAATTGATTACTGTTCTAATTGCAGTTTCTTCATATTTGGATTTTAAGAGAATACTTGGAGCTTGATTTTGCAATCTGTGATCCACCAGAAAAGTTCAAACCTGATTTTGAGAGGATCATTGATGATTTCATTTTTATGTGTTTTTTAAATGGGAATGACTTTCTCCCCCACATGCCTACATTGGAAATTCACGAGGTGACAAACTATTGAAATATAATGAGCTCATGGAATGTGTAAGCTTCTTCTAATTCATACACTTGTATATTTGGATTGAAATATGGCAGCGTTCAGTTAATCTCCTAATGCATGTCTACAAGGCAGAGTTCAAGAATTTTGGGGGTTATTTGGTGGACATGCAAAGGGTAAGGTGTATATTTATTACTACCTCCATTCTAAAATTAGAGATACAATCTGACTTTTTACTGTCAATTTGCAAAATTTTAAAACTCAAAATTGATATAATTTCGTTCAAGTTTTGAAAACAACAAAGATGATAATTAGTAGTACTTCACAGTTAGTTTACAATTGTTATATTTGTTTGTATCAAAACTAAATAACTTCATATCAATTTTGAATTTTAGGATTTCGCGAATCGACTATAAAAGTCAAAATGTATCTCTAATTTTAACGAAGGGAGTACTTTTTAGGTAGTAAACTTATAATGGACATTCGGGATGTATTGACACCATTTTTAATGGTCCTGCACTGAATTAGGTTGAAGACAAAAAAGCTGGATTCATTAAGCTAAAAAGAGTTGAGAAATTCATTCTTCTTGTTGGTAGCTTTGAAGAGAACATATTCAAGAAAAGATCAGACCTCAGAGAGAGGAAAATTAGGCGGATTCTGTCTGAAGATGAGGAGGCTGTTAGTGTCAAACATCATATTTGTGTTGCATAATTTTGTTGCTTCATTTGTGGCGATAATGCAAGTTTCATTATTTTGTTCAGCGTGTTGATGAAGATCAAGACTTGGGAATAAATGAATTGAGTATTGATTCCACAATTTTGCCGGTTTCTGAAATTTTCTCTCATGAAAGTATTACATCTTCAAGTGGGATCAGCTTAAGTACTGCTAATAATCCTGAAGTGAGTTGACAATTTCTCCTAAATCGCAAAGGGGTGCCTAGAACTGATTATGAATTTGTCCTGAAGTAGCCTAATGTCTCACTACTTCATACCAGCGGTGGTTGCTTCTTTTTTATATCTTCAAATAAATTTATCAAGTATTATACTTGATTACGCATCCAGTTACTTATCCATGTCCATTTACTAAACTGAGTAGATTATGCCTTCCAGGACGTGTTATTTTAGTTGCAATTTTTTTATGCTATATTGGAATATTGTCGCTAACTAGAAATGCTTGTTCTCTTATTGCTCTTGTAGATTTTGAGAAATACAAAAGAATTAAAAGAAAAGTTGAAGAAATATACTCGGAAGGCATCTGACATATTTGAAAATGGCTGTCTTGGAGCAGACAAGGTATTTATTTTCTTTGAGAACTCTATTCTTGCTTATTTGGTAACTATTTTCGGAAAATATAGTAATGGCCTATGGATCTTAATTTATACTTCCCCACAGGTACGATTGAGTGGGCCCGGCCACAAAGATAAATATTACAAGGAAAAATTCTGTTCAGAGGATACTGAAAGCACAAGAAAAGTAGTAGTATGTTTTAAAAAAATGTCACATTACATTTTAGTTTGTTGTTTAGCATATGTGATTGTTCTTACTTCCCAGATTCCCGTTAAGCTCAAAGAAAGTAGGGAAAAGGTTAATTGGTTTGCTTTAACAACAAAATGCTTTCTTTCTCCACTTTAGTATCCAAATAAGAGAAAGGAATATGTTTATGGTCAAACTCATTAAGAAATACATATTCTTGACAGACAGATACACAGACTCATTCATCTCAGCAGTAATAAGCTCAATAATAATGTTCTTGTAATTATTATTTTCAAATTTGTAGTAGCAATTGCAATATGGTAATCTAAGCAGCATACAATGATTGATAGTTTGATACACCTTTCATATATTGGATTATTACTTCCATATGAAAAAAGCATTGAGCTAAGTTTTTTTTAGTCTCAAGGGTTAACAGGGGCTAAATGTACATTTGGAGTAACAAAGGTATCCTTCTAAAGACATCATTTTCTTGGGCTATTCGCCATCTCAAACAAGATTGAAATGAAGTTCATTAACTATTCAAAAGAATCAAAACTAAATCCTAATTTTTGGAGATAATGACACAAGATTGATGATATACCTTGAGGCTGTAGATGGAGATGGTACCTTTAAAAAGAAATAAGTTCTCATTATGTACTTGAGTAACCAGTAATCACAATCTTTATAGGTTGAAAAATATACGGAAGGGCTCTGCTGGGTTCTTTTATATTACTTCTCAGGAGTTCCGTCCTGGACTTGGTAAGACTATTCAATGAGATGAAATGGCGGAGAACTTTTGGTATTAATTCATGTCATTGGATCATTAATAACATTTGAAACTGGAATTTTTTTGTAGGTTTTTTCCTTATCATTATGGCCCATTTGCATCAGATCTGAAAGGTATATCTCAAGTGAAACCGAAGTTTCAAAAAGGTTTTCCATTTAAACCCTTTGATCAACTTATGGGAGTTTTTCCTCCAAGGAGGTAAATTTTTATTTGCTTTGTTTTTAGATTCATAGTTTTCAATTCAAACAGGGTGATTTGTTTAATGAAAACTTGTGTTTTACTTGTAGTGCTCATGCTCTCCCTCCAGCCTACGAACATTTAATGGCAGCTGAGGATTCAAGCATCATTGATTTTTATCCTAAAGGCAAGGCTTAATCTGCTGGTTTACTTTGACATAATTTGCTCTTAGAGTGGCATTGATACGATTCTTTTTAATGTTCAGAGTTTGAAGTTGATGTTGATGGAAAGCGGTACATTTGGCAGGTTTGCAATATTTGAAAGAAAATTCTAAAAATAACTTGACATAATCAGTTCATATTTTTTTGTTCTTTTCTGTTGGTCCTTTTTTAAAGTTTACTCATTGGATTATAATTTCTCCCCCGAAGGGCATATGCAAGCTTCCATTTATAGAGGAAGCAAGGCTATTAGCCGAGACAAGAAAGTTGGAGAGTGAATTGAAGGTGAAACAACATTTCTTGCATTAAATTTGTGTTCGATTCAATGTTTTCTGTTCACTCGCTTGTGGCAAAGGCATACTGCTGATCTATGTTACAAAGGACACATAATGTTGGTGGTATAACAATCATGATTCGAGACTTCCGTTTAAAAATTATTCTCTTTTCCATATTAATGGTTTCTATCTTGAACTTAGCCATGCTATATAATGTTTAGGGAGATGAAGTGATCAGGAATTCAGAAAGTCTAGATCAATTGTTTCTGGGACGGTCAAACAAGTTGGCTTCACAAATTATGCCATTTAAAAAAAATCAAGAATGCATTAAGCAAAATGATGCAGTAAAGATTGAGGCCACTTTGAGGTAGGTCATGAGTCTTATTTTTTGTATCATAATTGTTGGACAATTCATTAAAATTTGGTTTTGTCTAAATTCCAGTGGGGAAATAAATGGTCTTGTGTGTCTTAAGAGGGACGAAAATGCAGTTGATTTTACTGGTGATAGTGAGGTCATTTGTGATAACAATGTTATGTAAGTAAACAAAGAAATCTCATTTAAAAGGTTAAATTACATTTGATTTGTTTATCAATGAATACAAATATATATCTTTTGTTTTTGTTTATACCGTAGATGTGTATTCTACAAGATGCTTCCTTATAGGATGCATATTCCATGTCTACTAGAAGGTGTCGATCTGCCTGTAAAGGTACTGTATATGATTGCCCAGCTATAACCTTAAGGATATGCAAAATAATTTCACATGCAACAGAATATAGATGGTCTGATTATGACATGTAAAAAAGATAAATATATAAGATTTGAGTTTGAAGTGACATATATAATGAACATAATGATTTATACAATGGTAAAATATGTATGCAGACAATAAGTGAAGCTGACATTGGTGAGACGCAGCTCTGGCATGAATATCAGGGGAACAGGCCTAATTCCGGGTACGTATCTAAAATAACTTGGTTCATTTTTTTAGTTTTTTGGCTCTATTCCTCTATAATTGCACTAAATTCAATTGGAATTATAGTCAAATGCAGAACCCAAATAGGCAATGGAAAACGAGCAATAACATAAAATCAACTCCCGCCCCTGTTATGGTAATCATGAAAGGTGGTACTGGGTGGGGTGGTGGTAGAGGTAGAATCACAGCCGAAGAAAATAGCATTAAAACATCAAACGTAGCTTGGGAGAGCCTGAAAATGCCTTATTCTTGGTCTAAAATAGGACATGGCAGACCTGAGAATAACTTTTCCCCCCCTATGAATCGCAGAATGTATAATTCCAATGAGAAATGGAAACCATCAGGTTTTGGTAGAGGGGGAAGCCGAGGCATAGATGAAAACAAGTTTTATGGAAGAGCTAAGCCAGCAAATAACAATGTGTGGCAAACAAGGAGCTCAATTGCTTCTACACCAGCAACTAACAATAATGTGTGGCAAACAAATAGCTCAATTGCTTCTACACCAGCAACTAACAATGTGTGGCAAACAAGGAGCACAATTGCTTCTACACCAGCAACTAACAATGTGTGGCAAACAAATAGCTCAATTGCTTCTACACCAGCAACTAACAATAATGTGTGGCAAACAAATAGCTCAATTGCTTCTACACCAGCAACTAACAATGTGTGGCAAACAAGGAGCACAATTGCTTCTACAAGCAATCAGGTTTGGAGGCAGAGTGAACGACAAAATGCTGCTCCATCTAGTCAAGCTTATAGTCCTTGGCGTCCTAATCAGTCATTGAATTCTGCAACCTCAACATGGAGGCCACGCATGGGAGGCCAACATGAGGTTCACAACTCCTACACGGCTAGCTGGAATTCAAGAAATTCTGATGCTGCTAGTAGTGAAAGAACTGGTCCTCGTTAGGTTGTGGATTTATTTTGGGAACTGAAATGTTTTAGTTGTATTGATGGCTGAGTTTTTGTACGGGGGATTACTGAATACCCAAAGTTTGCGCTCTCAAGTGATGGATTTTGAATGTTGAAGGTGCTTAAGGGACATTAAAGAGCAAGTGTTGTAAGTAGGCCTCATGTTATCAAAACTTTTTGAGGATAGAATTCAGGTTTTGAATGTCGAGTTTTAATCAAAGTTAATTACAAACAAATTTCCCAACCGAAGCTCTTGTTCAGCTGTTTTTTCTTTCTTTTTTTTCCAGCTCGAACCATTGTGCCGAAAATCATTTGTTTTTATTTTTTTCCTTTTTGTGTGTGGCCTTTGCCATCTTTTCTGGTAGTTGTAGCTTTTATTTTTTAAAAGTAACAAGCACATGTTTAGGAGGAGCATTCCCTGAAACAAATGCACAAGCACACTAATAGAAAAGAATATTATTTAATTTTTGACCACCAATGGAGATAAAAATATAAATAAACGAGTCAAATATACCTCTAGTCCAATATTCCTTGTAGAATAACTCTAATAAAAAACCAAAAAGCAATGAAAGAACCCAAAACAAACAGCTCAAAACAAAGAACCAAAAAGCTAGCTCTACACTGAATTTTAGATCCTTACAAGAAAATGAAAATCACATTGTCAAACATCTTTTCAGTACATGTCTCATTTTTTTTAGATTTTCCTTTTATTTTTCTCATTTTTTGTTCAGCAATTTAGCTTTGCATAAAAGAAAACAAGAGGAACAATACAGCCTAAAAGGGCATGTAGACAAACCCCACCAAGCAAATACACCACAAAACTGCAAAAGCAAAAACAACCATACCATATGCTCTCTATTATATTACATAACTATAACATATGGAGAAAAGAGCCATTGAATTAGACTGCTAACAAACCATATACCAGTTGCATCACTTCTACTGAATTAGGTTCACTCCCCTTCTTACCCTATCCCTCCCTATTCAAGAAAAAATAAAATATATATACACACCCTTTTAAAATATAGGATCGTTATTAACTCTTTAAACATAAATTTCTCTAATCATATTCAATGTAATGATGAACGTTGTAAATTATCTTAAAAAGATAATCAATTTTATACGGACTGAATTTTGTATTTTTAGAGAAAATCAAGTATGTAATATTATTTACCATGGTAAAATTTATTTAATAATTTTAACACAATCAAAACTCTTTCATTTTTTTGTCAAATTATAGAGTTAGCAGATTCCTATTGAATGCCGTAAAAACTCCAATTGTATAAAATTGATTCTCTAAAAATATTACTCATCATAAAAATAATTGTTTCATTAATTTTTATGAATCATTACAACTTTAAGCTTAAAAATATTTGAAATTAACTTTTAAAAATTAATAATTTAGAACTAAAGAATAATGTATTAGAACAAATTTCCTAGAAGAGGTTTTAGTCCACTTACTCCCAAGTCCCAAGTTGAAGTGAAAAACAATTCAATTTATTACAGTAAAATTTACCGTTAAAGTTCAATTTGAACGGTAAAAATCCACAATTATTGTTGCCAATTTGACTACCTCATTCATATACACAACTGTTGCCTGAACCCAAATCTCTCATTCCCCAAATCAAACTCCGTATAAAAATTCTGCAACTGATAATTCCCCAAAATTACCGCGGGCCCTCCAGCCGCCTCCTCCCTATCCGCATCCGTCACCATCGTCAAACATACCACACCCTCATTATCGATATATGAAAAATAATTAGCCAAAGGCAATGCCATTTCAGCACCACCCTTAAAGTGAAACTTCAACTCTGGCAGCGACGGTTTCCGGTGGCCGGAAATATTAAAACACGGCCGTAATCCGGTCAGCTTTTCAATATCCTCGGCCCTTTTATGGTCTTTAATTTGCTCTATAAAGGAACTGGTAACAAGATCAAATATATTGTAATTAAGATAGGTAAATGTTGTACCAGAATCCACGATTGTCCCGCCGTTGCCGTCGCGTCCCGGCGTGAGGTATTTGAAAGGAATTTTTACTTTTTTTCCTCCGACCGTGATTTTCCTAAGACCCACGTAGTAGTACACAGAAAATGCTCGTTTGTCGGGGATTGCTGGGTTTTTGAGGAGTGGGGTATAGGTTAATTTGCTGGTCTTTTCGTCGGAATTTGTCCCGTTGTATAGTACCAAGGAGCTGCTTTCCGGCGAGTCGTCGTACTTGTGAGAGAGAAGGCAGTAAGAGAACTTCTTGAGGCCAAGTTGGGTCGGAAAGGACTGAAAGAAATTTAAAAATCAATGAATTGTAATTGCTGCCGTGATAAATATAAAGAATTAACCGAGTATAACCAGGTTTTGATTTTATGGTTAATTATATTTCCCCCTAAGAAAATAAGTTTGCTTTCGTGTCAATCTTAAAAATTGTGTTATTTTTTATCACTAAAAACAAAGACTACTCTTTCTACACCAAAAAATTATGAAATGAAAGATTATATTACAATCTGGCACCTAGTAGGATAAATTATATATAAACGACTAAAATAAAAGATAAAAAAAATTAAAATAAAAAAGGTAAATATTAATATAGCTAAAGTTATAAGCTAAAAGATGAAGAAGAGAAAAAAAAAGTGTATTGTGATACAAAATCACCAAAACCTACATAGAGAACGACTACTAAAAGTCTTCTAAATTCTAAATAAATTTAAAAATAATCGAGTATTAAGAGAGCCAAAGTTCCAATAAAATACAAAAATAAAATAAGCATATGTTTACATTTAATTATAGGGGCATTGTAATTTTTACGGGAAATATTTGATAATTTTATAAGACCTTATTCACATCCATCAAAAAAAGTAGAAATTCAATTCTAATTAAAAATGTACATTCTCAACTGAACTCTTAATATACAAGTTAAATTAAAACTCAGTAGAGGCGATAAAATGATTTAATAGCAATACACCTCTTTTATTCTTAAGGTAAAAATGAGTCTTTCTGTATTTGCAATGTATTGGATTGGATGGAGTAATATAATATAATATGAAATGTATTACCGTCGGTCCACGACCAAACCCAGCTATTCCGGCAGGTTGACGGGAAGAGAACACAGAGCATCCCACTAGAAAATCAGGCACTCTTTTGCCGGGCAAGTTCAGATTATCAACAATGCTGATTCCGCCGGTAGAACCCGAGCCATAAAGAATCAAGTACGGCGGACAGATCTGCGTGCAATTTTTCGAATCGGGTAAACAATCACTGCACCGAGATTGAACATCAGGATCATTATGAACCCAACCGCATTTAGGATTCTGGCACCCAACAATTCTCGAAGTGGAAGATTGTTTCGGAATAAACACCGCCGGCGGTATTGTATCCGGAAAAGAGCAATTCCGGCAGGAATAATGGCGGGTACAGGGGAACCAAACAAATTCACTACCGGTATCCATGACAAATGGGACAATTTGAGGTGGGGTGCCAAAGCTGAGTGAAATTGAGTAGCCTCCATAGCTACGAGGGAATAAAGGGGTCGTGGAAACAGGGGAGGATTTCGGGTTTTTGAGATGGTGGGCTCTGTTTTGGGACAAAAATGCCAAGTGGGAGAACTTTTCGTACGGAAATGGAGATGGGGTTTTGGGTTTCGTGTGGAATTGTGTGAGGGGGATGGTAATGGTAATGGTGGTGGGTGATGAAGAAATGGAGGAAAAGAGGAGAGAGAGTAGAGAGAAAGAAAAACAGAGCAATGAAGAGGGAGAGGACATTGTTGATGAAAGTATGAAATGTCTAATATGATTTTTTTTTTTTTGGGGGGGTGTCTTTTGTTAATTTATTAAAGGGGAAAAAAGTGACAATTTAAGTTTGTTTTGGAGTGATGAGATTTGTCAAATTGTTGCTCCTAAGGTAGCACAATTGTGTGTTGCATGTGATTCAAAGCTGGCAATGAGATAATTGAGCAGTTGTTTAGGAGGGTAATTTTGTAGTTTTCAAGTGTGAAAGGTGAAGGTCACCAAACAATTGTAAGAATTGAAAATGGTGATGAAAGCTTTGAAGATAAATATATGCATGCTTACAAGAAATAGCTGTTGGTGTGGCCATGCCAATTGCCATAGCAAGTTGTATGCAGTACTCTAATATAAGACATTTTAGAGAAGTAGTAAACTGTAAGTTGTATGTTCTTCTCTCTTTCTCTTAATGTTTGTAGACAATTTTAAAACAACTTATATTAATAGACGGAAGGACATTAGATTTCAAAATAATGTTTTCATTTGTTTTAGGATTAAAATTGCAGCCAACCATAAAAATACACCGCTAGTTAAAGCACAACCACCTCAATCACATGTCCACTTCCTCCTGTGACAAAAATTAAACAAAGTGTCCCATGCCATGCCATGGCTCCACTCATGACAGTCGTGTTTTGTTTGGCATTTCTTTTTCTCTTTTATTACCCTCTTAAATACCATATACAAACGGAATGAAACAGCCATATCAAATGTTGTTCTTCTCATATCTTTTTTAATTATTGAAAGAAATATGAAATTGTATATTCCGTGATTGTGTGCCCACCTATCAATATTTGCTCCCTAGTACATTAAGGAACGCCAACACATTATTATTAAGAAATTAAAAATATCATTTTCATAATAAAAGTGTCGCTATAGATCTTATAGCAACGGTAAAAAACACCGTCGTTATACATTACAACTACACTTTTGTTATAAAAATAACAAAAAGTATTATGAATTTAACAATTCCTTATTATTATTATTATTCTGGCATCTGCTGTTTTATTTCATGTAAATAAATATTAGGTGACAACAATGCATAGAAGTGCGACAATAAATGAGACGCTCTTTAATGGAACTCAACTGTATTATATATCTAGTAAATGCTTCGTTTTTGGCTTTAACTTATTCTCAACGTGGGTCTTAAAACTTATTCTCAAACTTAGAAGAAAATAAATTATGAAAGTCAAAATTAAAACTTCAAATTTTTATTCAAAATTTCTCAATGGCTCCTCAATATATATACATATAATAAAAACGAACTGAGTAACAAGCGTATACCCTCCCAGTTCGAAAAATCTTGGCATGGTATCTATACCACATGCAGAGGGCAGAGGGCAGAGGGCAGAGCATGGTATCTATACCACATGGCAATTGGCATGGTCCTAAAAATCTTGGGCAAGAATTAATTCCATCAAATATGTATATGGCCAACAGTTGGGTTAACTTTATTCCAAGAAACAAACAAAATAACTTTATTCCAAACTTTATAATATCATCATCGTCATCACATTATTCGAATTATTGTGCCTTATCATTACTAAAGCACTCACTTTTTTTGGATTAGTCATCTGATCATAAATTTTAGTCTTTGGTCAACTAATAAGGAAATAAAAATATATATTGGAAAAAAAATATACGTACACGTTATCTCTAACAAAATTAAATTAATTAAACGGTTTAAAATTTTCATGTCCGCATAGAATTTTTCTAAAATAAAACTCTCGTTCTCGTTCTGGTTCTGATTTTGATCAACATGGATGTAAGTTGCATTTTCTCAATAGTTCATAGTAGTTTTTTAACAATAAAATACTACTCCCTCCGTTCCTAAAAGATTGTCGTTTTAAGAAGTAATTTTTGTTCCAAAAATATTGTCGTTTTGAGTTTATCAATACACATTAGCTATTTTTTCCCTACTTTACCATTATTTAAAGTTTTCTTCTATTTAAAATTTTCTTCCCTTCCCAATGATTCTTATTCAATTTAATGTTATAATCTAAGTAGTAATTGGTTGAATAAGAAGTTAATTGGTTGAATTGAATAAGAAACATTGGGAGAGGAATAATCGATTGAGACAATTAATAAGGGTAGTATAATATTTTCGCTAGATATTAATTATATTTCTTAATTTGTGTACATTAATCTTAAACGATAATCTTTTAGGAACAGAGGAAGTACTAGTCTTTTAACGTTTTATAACGGCAGGCATGGCATGATAATTAATAGAGAGTTGTTAAAAGTTGGCACTCAACGGTAATGAAGAGGAAAATGTGAGTAAACCCTTGGAAAACGTTTTTAAACATGTTATTTCACTTTCCCATTTTGAATATGGAAAAATAGGTTGTTGCTTGTAACGCATTTCTAATTCATAAAATAATTGAATCATAAAAGATTTTATTAGTATTATTTTAAATATTTTCAAATAAAATTGTAATAAATCGGTTACCAATCTATCTAAAATCGGGTTTCAATACTAAGACCGGTTAATCGGTTTGGTACTGACATGATACCGATTTAACTGATTCGAGTCAAACCATTTGATACCCTTTGTCCCGACTTAATTGTAGTTATTTTCAAGTGGCCCGTAATACAATTAGAGAATTTGAATTAATGTAATATTTTCTCCAAATACCCAATTGTTCAGCTTTCAAAACAGTCTATGATACCCAACCAGTTATGAAAGATATTATACTGCACAATACTGGGTTATATTTATTTACAAGAATTACACTTATGATAGAATTATTAATTTTTAGAATATATTTGTTTGTAAGGATTATAATCTCGAGATCATAATCTCAAGACTATTAATTCCGATATTATAATTATAATGTTAAGATTATTAAGTCATTTTATAATCCCGAGACTAATAGTCCCAAGTCTAAATTTGAAAACAAACAAGACACTTGTGATTAATATTCTTATTCCAAGTATAATCCTTGCAAACAAACATAGCCCAAGTGTCTTATTTGTTTTAAATTTGAACTTAGGACTGTAAGACCCCGAATTTTATGAAATAAAAGTATTCAATTTTTCTTATATTTACAATTCAGTAAATGGTTAAATTGATAAAAGGTTAAAGTTAAGGGTGATATATGAATTTTTTTTAAAAATAAGCAACTGGTTATAAAATACTCATTGTTGTCGGGAAATATTCGTTTGGTCGTGGAATATTCTTTCTGTCGGGGAATATTCGTACGACGGCGCAGCCTTTTGTGGGCCCCGTAACAGAATAACTGTCGGATGAAGAAAACGACAAATTAAAGTTTTTTTATAAATAACGGCGTAGTTGTTACTGTTAACACTGTTGGAATACCCGGTGGGTAAAGTAAAGTAATACGCGTTGTTGCACAGTAGCACACGGTATTGCACCAATTATTGACTCTTACGTAAGAAGGCACTACTCAATAATTGTTACAGTAATTACTGTTCAGTATTTTATTGATTCAATAATTGCTGCATTGATATTTTATATTATTGTTGTTTCAATAATTGTCATTACACAGTATTTTCCATTATCGAAGCAATAATTCATATTATCTGAATAATATTATTAGATAACATTATTGGCAATGTCTAGAAAGTTCTGTCTAAGGAGAGGTTTGGTCACCTAATTGCGCGCCAGTAAGGAGAAATTCTTATTGGAAAGCCCCCTCTTTCCTGGGAACTGCCTGGTTGTCAATATTGTGATTCTGTAATATCATTTGTGAATAATTAATTATTGATTCATATGATGAGGAAAATATTGATTTTATGTGGATATAGATGGAGAAAATTTTTAATGTGACAATTGTTGAAAATTAATATTTTATCTTTTTCTGATAAAATAATTCATTTAAATATATTATTTTAATAATATATTAACGGTGATATTTTTATAATGAATGTGGGATATATGAGTATATGAGGAGGAAGAGTATTTTTGTGGCATTAAATGTTTAACACATATTTTGTGTGTCGGTAGACCTATTTATTGACTGAAAATGTGATTATAGCCTGTAAAATCGCCCGTTTGTGGATTTCGGTCAATTTTTGTTTGGAATTTGGAAAAACTTTCTTCTGCAAAGTTGTAGAGAATTGAATTTCCTATAAAAACTCGCGAGATTTGAATTTTCTGGCAAAAAGGGCTATTTATTATGAATTATTGAAGTTCCGAAGCTCCGAAATAATTGATTTTTGGAAGTTTAAAATAATTTTAATTACAAAAACGTTTTTTTTCATTGTTGGGACTCATTTAACATGTGTGAGGATGGCTGAATTCAGATTTCTAGTATACGTAGGAAGATGTGGAAAATTAATATTATTATTAAATTAAATTTTCTGCTTTGGTGTTCTAAGCAATTTCCTATAAATAGGTGCTTAGGTTAGAATTGAAAATCACACCAGAAACTGAAGTTTTCTCTCTCTATATTATCGAGCGTATTCTTGTGAGTATTTTGAGTATACTTTGAGTATTGCTATACGGTGCAAGTTCGTTCAGTGTTATTCCAGTCAGAGATACTGCTCTTTTGAGGTAAGGGATAATAAAGGATTTTAAGGGTTATTATTTCAAAATTCTTCTGAACCTTCAAAAATTCTGGAAAAATTTGAAATGATATTTTGATGAGTTTTGTAGATTGTGTCCAAAAAATGGCGATTGTTGGATGTATAGATTAAGAGTTATAGATTTTATGAGAAAAGACTATTTTAAAAGTAATCGCTTATAACTCCTTGTGGTTAACTCCAAAATTGATGAAATTTTTATTGGGAGTACATCTATATGATATAAGTATACCCTGTGAATTTCGGAATTTTTGGATAAAAGTACAATTTATGATAAATGTTTAAATATTCGGTGGTTTTGGCCATGTGAAAAATAGTAAATGACTTTTAAAAATTCTGAGAAAAATATATGTTCAATATAGGACTATATTCTGCTAAATCCCAGAAAAGAAATATTTTTGGAACTGATTTAGTATTTTTCATGAAAATGGACAAGTTATGAGTAAATGAATTAAATATGTTATGTGAAGTAAGAAAATTGGAAAATATAATTTTATGGCTTGAGAATCATATATGAGGTATATGCAGATTTTTGATGAGGGTTTTGGTTATTGGTGATGAAATCTTATGAGTTTGGCATTTTAGAATGATTAAATGCATTATTTAGTAAGTGTAAACAATTAAAATAAATTATTTATAAGCTTAAAAAAATATTATTCCTTCAATATCATTATACCGAAATATTGGTATGAATTTTATTGTGGGATTTCTACCTTTTTGAGTCGGGTTTACTATTCACGAGTTACTATTCATGAGTTACTATTCACGAGTTACTATTCACGAAATTACTATTCATGAGTTACTATTCATGACAAAATTGATTTCTTTTTCTAACCAAATTATAGTTGATTTATGAATATTACTCTGGAGATTAAAACTATATATTGATTATATTGATTTTAGTATCATATATAACATTTTTATAACCCTGATGTTGAAATTCTCTTTCACTGGAGTGTAAAGATGGGTAGATTATTGGTATGATCATGACTAGGGTTCTCTTTGGCCAGTAGTGAAAAGTTGAATTGTGACTGGTATGATCATGACCATTGAATTTATAATTGAATATCTTTAGCTTAAGTGCAAAGGTGAATTGATCAACATATATGGTTATAATTATGGTTTATATAAATTCTGAAATGATTATGTATTTCTTTGAGATATGAATATCTTTGGCCTGTAGTGCAAAGATGATTGATTTTGTTATGAATATCTTTGGCCCGTAGTGCAAAGATGTACATGTGTTGAGATGAACATGAACAATTGATGAATATCTTTGGCCTGTAGTGCAAAGATGACTTGTTGATGAATATCTTTGGCCTGTAGTGCAAAGATGACTTATTGATGTATATCTTTGGCCGTAGTGCAAAGATAAATTTATTAGTATGATTATGAACATGAACTGTGATTTGGTATAACCATGATCTTTGATGTTTCAGGTGATAAAAATTATCTTTGTCCTGGATGAGAAAAGGAATTTAGAACAACAATTACGATTATGAGTTATATATGTGATTGTGGACAGGAATTGTTGATTGATGTTATAGGGATAAAACATTGTTGATGGACTTTAAACAAGGAGAAGATAATAAACTTTATAGTTTATTTGACTCTTCTAATGGATTGCTCGTTCCGCTGCAACTATGGTTGAAATTTTTATCATCTACCATATGTTCTAAATCTCTGATTTATTATTGATGAAGGCTATTGATAATTTAATTATCTTTAGTTATGACATTCTTTACTGAGCTAGTTGTGCTCACCCTTTTGCTTCACAATTCCTTTCAGGTAATACGAGTGTAGCTGGGTCGAGCGGGGGAATAACAAGGGAATAGAACGATGGTCTATAGATGTTGAGGGTGAGGTGAATTTAACTTGGAAGGGTGTTCTGCCACTGTCATACAAGATGTCTAATGACATACCACCTCGTGTCATCATAAAACATGGATGTGCTCATCCACTTGCTGAGTATATCTACCAGCACTATCTATATAATCTTGGAGTCTATTTGGAATATAACTCTCAATTAGAGACAGTGGAGATAATGATATATCAAGAGAAGACTCGCCATTGGGAAGAATATGATAGTAATCTTCTCGTTTTTCTTTGGGGTCTATTGGGTCAACCAAGGATAATTTTGTGGCCATATGATATCTATAATAACCTAGTCGCATGGCCTCCCATGTACGAAGGTTTCCTTGAGCACTTCCCAAAGATTTTAATTTCTAAAACAGTTTTCAACTATACCTTTATGTAAGGTGTCATTATGAGGTGCTGTCCACGGTTGGGACCTGAGTCACAGTTGATATATATTTGTATCCAAACTCACAGTATATGTGTTGTTGTATTTTGCACGACAATTGTTGTAATAAAGTTGTAGTTGTTTTCTGTACCATGTATTTGGCGACTCAAAATGGGTTGGATGGAATGGACCTATTTTGGGGTTGTCACAAGGACTATTAGTCCTGGAATTATAAAATAGTTTAAGATGAGGAATTATTTAATATCATGTTCTACGTGTATTATAATCTCTACTATTTGGATTTAAAAATTATTAGACAAAATTAACCTTAATCTTTTTCTAAAATGACCACCATATATTATAATTTCCGTTATTATTACTGGCAACTTAAAATTTACTGCTACAAAGACTTTGTACCAGCAATCTAATACAAGTAATTTAATTGTTTGATGTGTAATTTAAAGCTTACACTGACCTATTGATAATTTGCAATCTCTGTTTATGATTTCATTATTTGATATGTGTAATTTAAAACTTGGATTACGTGTATTTGATTGCAAATAATAATAATTTATTATAAATGTTAAAACTCAAACGATAGTAATTTCGTTAATTTTAATTATGTGTGTACCAATAATTAATATCGGTGAGTATTTGATTGAATAATGTAATCATTTTTTTAAAAGTTTTTAATTAATTGTTCATCATTTTTTGATGTTTAAATTATAATTTAAAATATGTTATTATTGGTAAGGGTATAATAGTCAAACGATAATTTTTAATCCAATCATTTAATTAATTTTGGAAAAAACAAAAATAACATGAGATTATTTTAAATTATCCTATGAATAATTCCATAAAAAATAAACATGTGACTAAGACTATTTAATCTTATGATTAATAGTTTTAAAATTATAATCTCATGTATTATAATTATTGCAAACAAACATTACCTAAGAATCCCATTTCACTTTATTATTTTAAGCCATAAGTCTCTTAGCTTCAGTCTACTCAACAAAACCCTAGCTCTCGTTCTATATCTCAACCGCTGAGAGAAACACATAGTAATTGTGTTTGAGAGAGAGTCAATCAATCCGCCATGATGACAAGGTTCAAAAAAAATATAAAGAAGAGAGACCACGTGAGCGCCAATCACGATTGTATCAGCAAGCACCGGAAACATTCGAAGGTCACGGGAAGGAATGCACCACCACCATCGGATCTTGTTCAACAAGTACCATCCGGGTTAATAATGGATGGTGAACGTCTGAGCGAGACTGTGAGAGATGAAGGGAGATGAAGATTAAAGGGACTAAGGAGCGTCTGCGTATGAGGGTTTGTAATTTGGGAGATTTGAGAAATGGAGATTGAAGGGAGCGTATGAGTATAAGATGAAGATTTGGTCTATTATTAATTTATTACAATTAGAATTAGGATCTATAATTACGGTTATAAAAATGAACCGGTATAACCGGACCAGAACAGTTTATATATAACGAATAAGTCAAACCAATATTTCGGTATCGGTCCGAATAACAAGTATATACAAGTTAAAAAAACCGAATCCGAACCGGTTTTACTTCGTACCGAATCAGCTGGTTTGAATCGGTTCGGTATGGCCAAATACCGAAAAAATTGTAAAAAAAAATTCACCCCCACTTCCAAGTTAAATGTCTAATTATCTTAAATAATCTAATTTTTATGGAGTATAATTTATCTATAATGGGTCATGCTTGTTTGCAAGAATTATATTTGGGATTGGACTATTAATCTCAAGTCTCTTGTTTGTTTTTAAAAATAGATTTGAGACTATTAGTCCCCGGATAATAAAATGACTTGAAATGGAAGACTATTAAATACCATGTCCAATTATGTATTATAATCCCTACCATTTGAGACTAAAAATTTATGGACAAAATTAACATTTACCTTTATTTAAAAAGATCTATGTATCTTATCTTATTTATGATCTATACTTAAACTATTGAGAATATAATATTTTTATTATTAGTAGTAAGGATATGATAGTTCAAACGGTAAGTTTTTATCCAATTCTTTAAATAATTCTGGACAAAATAAACATAACATAGAATTATTTTAAGTTATCCCATGAATAATTTCATAAAAAAAAACAAACATGTAACTCGAACTATTTAATCCTATGATTAATAGTCTTGGAATTATAATCAATAGGCTAGGAATATAGTTTCGGAATTATAATCATTGTAAACAAACATGACCTATTAATTATTATATTTTTGTTTTCTATGCATATTTATGGAATATCATTAGTCATGTGCAGAAAATTATGCAATTAAATGAGAATTTAAATATGAATGATTTTGTTATTAATTTTATCATCTTTCTTAATATACACAAAAATTCGATCAAAACTTTTATATTAAATATAAAGATATTAATGTAACAGACAGGATCAAGAGTAGACCTTTTAAGTAGTAGAACTCTCTTAAATAATAGAACTTTATCAAAACGACGTAGTTTTGATAAAAAGCGGTGACATTTTTGTAAATACCATGCCACCGCGTATTTACAAAAATATCACCGCGTCTTACCAAAACTACGTCGTTTTGATAAAATTCTATTATTTAAGGCATTCTGCTATTTAAGAATTCTACTCTTGATCATTTCTGATTAATGTAATATTGAAATTTATAAACATATGTTGTTTGGATTGTAGACATGAAAGTTATTGTTTGGATAATATTATTGAAAATATTTAATCTTATTTTTTGTTAACAATATTCTACTCTAGTATATCATAATGAGAGAATTGTTGATATGTCACTTAATACTTTTTTGATGAACTAAAAGAGTCTTATTTTAATTTATAAAAAGTTAATTATCAAAATTAAAATTTAAAATTAATGTGAATTTCATTTAAACCTTTTTTAAAATTTACAGTCAGATTATATTTAGTATACTCAAATAAATTTATTTAAAAATTTAAAAATTTTAAATCAAAGAGAATTCCCTTTGTTCTAAAATATAAGAGGTATACATTGACTTTTGAAAATAAATTAAAAATATTTTTAAATTTAAAATGAATGTGAATTAACTTTAATAAGGTAAATTTAAATTATCTTTTAAAAAAAGTCTTCACATGTAAGAAGTATAATGCGCATTATGGCTACACTTGTCAAATGAGTCGGGCCGCGTCAAAACGGTCCAGATTTTGACGGGTCAAAAAATGTAAGCTCAAAGCCCTGTTTTTCACAGGCTGACCCAAGATATTTTATGTCTATTTTTTGATATTTTTTTGGGTTTAAATTGAACGGACTGGACCAAAAAAGGCTCGAATTTTTGTGAGCCGAAAAAATACGACCCAAATCCCGCTTTTTAACGAGCGAACCGGCTTAGCTCAGCCCGCGGGCTTTGAACTCGTCTGTCAGGTTTAATTATGGCACAACTAATTATGGCACAACGGTTAAAAAAGTTCATTTTAGTTGCATTTTGCTTGTAATGTTACGTAGAATGGGTTTAGTGATTCAAATGCACCGTATTACTTTTGAAATATTGTGTTAGAACTCTAAATATAATGTTTGTGAGTTAAATAAATTACATTTGAAATAATTAACTTGTAAACAAATAATATTTTGAAGTACCGAGTATGTTTGTTTGTAAAAGTTATACTGGACGATTAATTTCAAGTCTTTTGTTTGTTTTTAAAAATAGATTTGAGATTATTAGTCCCGGGATAATAAAATAACTTGAAAGAGAGATTATTTAATAGCATGTCAAAGTAGGTATTATAATCTCTACCATTTGAGACTATAAATTTGTTAAAAAAAATAACTTTTAATTTTGTTTAAAAAGACAGATATATCTTTTCCAATCTATTCAAGTATACTTAAACAAACAAAAATGTGATATTTTTGTTATTAGTAGTAAATATATGATAGTCCAAACGATAATAATTCTCAGAAAAAACAAACATAATATATTATTATTTTAAATTATTTCATAAAAAATAAATGTGATTTTTTCGGTTTATGCATAATTGTAAAGTGTAACGTTATAATCCCTTTTGTTTAAATAATCAAACAAACCCAAGATGGCCAACCAAAATGAAGGTGATATGATATGATGATATGAGTTGTATTTATTAATAATAAATAGAAATAGAATCGCATGTATTCTGTTTGCAGACAAATACCACATGGGGTTTGCCCATCAAATCGTCACTTTCAGCTGCAGCCACTGCCACTACCAATTTAAATGGTTTGGCTTCGTTTCTCTTCTGTTATGATTGTGACTCCCATTTGTTCTTATATATCATCATTTTTCATTAAATATGATGGGAGTCAAGGAAAGAGTGTTAAATAATTAATACACTAATTATTGTTTTGTATTTTTTTCATCTCTTTAATCAACCATAAATGCATTTGTTTACGTAAAGGTTTTCTTTTACGATAAATATAATACCTAATCACCCCATAATCACCAATGGACTACTAGTTAGTAGTTGCATCATTTTCATATGCAATTCGATTACCAATTACACCCTATAAAAAAAATTATAGTATTGTTATATACATTATTTAAGTCTAAATTTGAAAACAAGCAAAACACTTGAGTTATGTTTGTTTGCAAGAATTATAATCCCAACACTATTAATCCTTATAATTATAATTTCAATACTATTAAGTCATTTAACTAATAATCTCAAGTCTAAATTTGAAAACAAACAATACACTTGAAATTAATATTCTTATTCTAAATATAATTATTTCATAAAAACATTCCCTTCCTTGTCCTTGTCCTTGTCCACAGCTTACACCAAACAAACAAAATTTTGACTTGGAACCACCATTACTCTCTGGAAAAAAACTATATTTTTTTTCAAGCCCAGAATCCTTTTCCATTTCCCCTGGCAATCTGTGTGGTTATCATACAAAATCTAATTGAATAAAAGATTCTTACGAATTATATCATCCAGAATAAGAATTTCCATTCAACCAAAGGTTGCTCTTTTTCTACTCCCTCCATCCCAAAATAATAGACGTTTAAGGATTCTTTGCAACAATTAAGAAATATTTAATATGACTCTTTTGCCCTTATTAAACATGACTCCCCACTTGGAAACCCACAAAAACAAACGTCCATTAATGCTTAAAACCTCAGCCATGAATCTTCTTCATCTCCGTCCATCGCCGTTCCTGGAGCAAAAACCTCCAGTACTACACCAGATCCGGCTATTTAGCCGGCGCCGTTACCGGCGGCCTTAAAGATGTTTGTTGCTTGACAAGTTTGTTGCTTCACAACTCAGCCATGAAGATGTTTTGCAGTGCTATTTCAACTCTAATGCCCCAAGTTAATGACCCTTTTTTGTACAAACTTTTTGTGCTATAGAGATTTGACCTAGATCTGACCGATCTTCTTCATCTCTTATCGGCCGGCCAATCTTCTTCATCTCTTTTTGGCCGGATCTGACCGAGATCTGACCATTAATGGCCAAAAATAATTCCGGCCAATCTTCATTAATTCTGTGAAGCTAACAAACACGGTATGGGAAGGAAAACACAGTGTTGGGTGTCATTATCTTTCACAGAGAAAACATGGGAAGGAATCCATTAATGGTGAAACACGGTAATTGTCACAGAGGAAATAGTCATTAATGGTGGTGGGGAAGGAAGGGTAGAAAAGGAAAAAAAATGGCAAAATATTCTTGGTAATGTAGAACGTCAAATATTTTGGGAAAAAAAATATACTCTAAAACGTCTATTATTTTGGGATGGAGGGAGTATTAATTATTTTTTCCCCTCATACAAGAAACAATCATTTTTCCAAAGGGTCTGCTCACAACTCGTCAGCCCCTGCTGGCTGGTCTTTGTTTCTAGGATACAGCTTTTTAACAAATAGTATATTTTCACATCCAAGTTCTTTCAGCCATCAAACTAAGCCACAGAGATGAGGAAAGTAATTAGGCATACGGGCAAAATATTACATGATGGATACAAATGGCAGCTTGAAAGGTAACCTTAGAAGGGCCACAGGCTGAAAGTTTATCTACTCTTCCTTGGTTCTCTTTCGTGCCATATAACGCTCTTTAGCGGCAGCAAGTGCATCTATGTTTCTCTTATGATGATGATCACCTCTCGGTTGCTCGGTTACTGGTTCAGTTGCAACTTTTTCTTGTGTGGAAGATTCAGAAACTGGAATTGCTTCTACAGATTCAGAACTTTCCTTGGGTGGCGCAGACATCTCACTTTGATGCCCCTGTTGCCTACTAGACGAGTCCAAATGCATGCCCGTTGACGAATGACTTCTTTCTGACGTCGGAATTCTCTCTTCCTCTCGCCGCTTCTCATGCTTCTTCCTCAACTCGGCCTCTCCAGCTCCAAAAGCAACATTCTTCGATAAATTGAAGTAGAAGTCACTCATATCACCCTTCTTGGTAATCTTCAGCAAAAAGGAAAATAAATAAATTACAAAAAAAGAGAGAGGAAAATAGATAAAAAAGTCAAATGCAGTTGTTAATAAGAAATACATCAAGTAAACATTGTTCACAGAGAGTTTATATTTTAATAACACCGCAGTATTACAGTTTTGAAAAACTTGGAAACAGCAAGTTCAATACTTGAATGATATGATCTAATTCACAATATTGACTATTTAATTAAATACCATGGCAAACTTGTTTTCCCATAATCAAATAACTTGAAAGTATTGTTCCTTTCATCATAGCCTCTAATTTTCTCAGTACTACAGTGGACTTGTGTATTCCTAACAATCTGAAGTGAATTTATCACATCAAGAGCTCCATTTCACTTGAACAATTCTCTTTAATCAACACGTAAAAATTATCAGCTAAGCACTCTAGTCTTTTCCCATCAAGAGTCATTTCATCATCATGTGATATCTATAGAAGAGGCTCACCGGTTTAAGATCAATTTTCCGTATCTCTGATAGCCCCACTGGATAAATATCAAAAACAGAAATAATGATATGCAAGTATGTGGAAAAATAAAGCAAACACAAGAACATCAAATTTACAAGGACAACCATCTCAAATCAAGAGATAAAAATCACTTGGACGATCCCCGAATGAATCCTCAATAGTCAACTGAGTACATTTGTCGTTCAAATTTTTGACCTATAAAACTAGAAGTATCACCAAAAATTGAGAAAATACAAGAATACTTTAATCAGTAATCACTCAAATTACTTCAATGTCCAAATCCCGGATCGATCAAAGTTTTCTAGCTATTGATCATTTGGAACTATAGTGACAAGAAACCCAAAAACCAAAGCTGTTTATGCAACTGTAAATCTCTTAATTTTTCTCTGAACCTTAAAAAAGTGATTTCTACTTTTTTCCTCATCTGTGATGCAGCCCAAGGCAAGAATTACAATTTCACACCATAATTAACTAAACATATCATTGTATCGAATAGTAAGCCTTAGCTTGAGCAATAAGTCATACAGCACAGCTCACTGCAGTAAATCCAAAGATACAAGATCTAAGGTAATAGTAATGCCTTCTGTACCCAATAAATACAAGATCTAACGAGGAACCCCCTCAAAAAAGTTATTTTCTTTTCATTTCTTATTTGTGATGCAGCCCAAGAATTAATTTCAACCCTGCACCAGTTCGATAAGTCAAGGTACATAACTGAATTCGATGGTCAATCCCTTGGGCAGCTAAGAAATTGTAGGTGAACATCACAATCTTTTCTTTCCTAAGTCTATAGCGCATAGTAATGCTAAAATGTAGACCCTAGCATGCTTTAAGCACCCAAAGAATCCTAGGCTTGTTGATATGGCAATATGATATTTAACAGATACGCCCCAACAAGAATAGTTTATGGAGATAATCCAATCATGGCTCAATTTACGAGATTGTTTCCTCTTAAAACAACTCTCTATATTCATATAGATTGAGTAACTGATAGGCTGGTTGATGGGGAGGACAAGTCGAGCATTTTTATATTTATTATTTGGAATTTTTATTTCCTTAATGTAAGAATAATTGATGTAATTTATTTATTAGTGGGGATTTAGGACTTTTAATAGTGGTTAGGATTTTAATGCAAGGGTATATTAGTCGTTTAGTTATTTTATTGTTCCCTAAAATATTAGGGTAACAGTACAGGATATATTATTGATTATTGATATTAATCTAAGAGCTTTTTCCTCTCTTCTGTGGTTGAAAAATCCTATGGGTAGTGGTGTGCGAAGCATCACCCATGTAAAAGATCATTGGGTAGTGACTTGTGAAGCCTCGGCCGAGTTGTTTTTCGTTGGTTTATCAATAATTTTCAACAATTGTTCATTTCCAATCCTGTCCTACATCCGTGGTTGGTTTACCTAGAGACCAGTTCTTACCTTCAAAGAGTGGTCTCTTTGTTTTCTCACTTTCTCCTTGTTGAATTCATATAGTTCTAGAAGTCTATTGCCCTTCTTGTACATTTAAGAAATAGTTCCCACTGGAAACTAAGCAGAGAAATGAAAGATAAGAACTAAAACATTCTTTGGACTTGCTGGTAAAAAGGAAAAGGCTAAACGGAATAAAAGAGTCCTGAAGAAAAGTATTAGTAATCCAAAATATGGGCTTGTTTATAGATCTCTCAGAAGTAATCGACCATTTAAGTTAGGATGTATAACTATAAATTACTATTATAGTGTAATAAGGTATACTTGATATTTATTAGTTATTATTTATTAGTTAATGTGCTATTGTGTTCTACCTAAAAGGCAAAAGCTTGATTGCTACTGTTGTGCTTGGCTGCTTGTGCTAATAGTTGGAAAATTCATAAATTGATATTTATTAATTCATAATCTGGAAAATTCATAAATTGATATTTATTAAGTCATAATTTGTGAAATTTATTATTTTAATTGTGTTGTTTAGATTGATATATGGCTGAAAATTCAGGAACAGATTATGATCCAAGCAAAGATCCTAAAAGGAGGGCTAAATCAAAGGATCCCAGGGTGAAAATATGCTTATTGGCCAGATTTGACACAGAAAAATATAGTTCATTGCGAACTTTGTTGAAGAAATGTATCGGAGGGAAATTAAGAGATTAAAGAAACATCTAATTGGCGGTTATGGAGACGTGCAAAAGTGTCCCAAAACCACACCAGGAATTGCAGGAATCAAGCCAGTTGAGTTAGACTTGGATGAAGAAGAACAAATGGACTCTAATGCTCCTTCTAATGCTTCCTCTGCTACTATCCCAAGTTCTGGGATGGCAGCAAAAAAGATGAAGAGTGCTTTCCAATTCACTAAGGCACCACCACCACCACAATCTAAGACAATTGAAGCTCATATTAGAAAGACACGAAGAAGTTGTAGATGAGAGACATCGCAGAGAAGAAAGAGTCCACATGCACATAACTAATTGCTTCTACGAGTTCGGTAAACCTTTTAATGCCATAAATGCTAGGAGCTTTGAGGTGATGATTGAGGCCATTAGACATAATGGGCCGGGTTTGAAGTCCCTTTCTTATCATGAGTTGAGGTTCCCTTTATTAGATAATGCAAAGAAAAAAACATATGAGGTGAACGAGAAGCGCATAATGTTTTGCAAACAATATGGTTTCACACTAATGTTTGATGGATGAATAGATAGGAGAGAAGGCATCTGATCAATTTTATTGTTAATTGTCCCAAGGACTTACTTTATAGGGTATGTTGATGCCTCTAGCCAAGCTCAGGATGCAAAGATGTTGGCACAACTACTTGATAGTAAGATTGAAGAAATTGGACCGGAACATGTTATTCAAGTAGCCACAAACAATGCCTCCAACTACAAGGCAGTCGGTAACTTGTTGATGGTGAAGAGGCCTACTTTATTTTGGACTCCTCGTGCAGTCCATTGCCTAGAACTTATGTTAGAGGACATAGTAAACTTGAAGAAATTCAAGCATACTATTGGGAAGGCGCGAAGAATAACTACCTTCATTTATAGGCATGGCTGCCTTCTTGAAGCAATTAGGAACAAAACAATTGGCAAATACCTTGTGAGAGCTGGAGTCACTAGATTTGCCACAGCTTTCTTACACTCCAAGCTTTCCTTACACTCCAAAGCTTGAACAAGCATCACGATGCTTTGAGATATTTGTTCATAAGTGATAAATTTAAGTTGTCACCTACCGAGGAAGGAAAGAAAATATGTGATACAATAATTTCTACAAATTTTTGGCATGTTGTGGAACTGCATTCGAGCATCACAACCACTTATTATTGTCTTCAAGATTGTAGATTCTGATGAGGTGCCTGTCATGCCTAAAGTTTATGCGGCTATGAAATTGGCAAAGAAAATAGTCAAGGACAATTTTAACACTAGGCCAAGACAATACAAGAAGATGTTGACATTATTGAGCAGTGTTGGGAGTGCCAAATGGAGCAAAAGCTATATGGGACAACACTATTTCTTAATTCGGGTCAATATTTTGATATCAAGGAGGAGGATCCCAATTTATCTTATAAGTCGCGTGATAGCTTCAATGATGTTCTCACCAAAATGGTACCCAACGCAGCTTTGCTAGATAAGATTAGTAATCTAACCGATGTCTACGATTTTGTTCGTGATAATTTTGCAAAAGACATGGTTATTAGACAACGAAAATCGAAGAATCCTAGTAAGTATTTTATATATCGTATTATAATATAACTTATAAACAAGTTGTTTATAAGTTATATTAGATATACATATATAAAGTATAGTTAATTGTTATCTTATTTAATTCGTTTTATTTTATGTTTACTAGTTGATTGGTAGAACGCTTTTGGTGGGTGTGTTATTGAGCTAACAAAATTTTCTAAGCGTATCATTGGCCTTTGTTGTTCATCTTCTGGCTGTAAACGCAATTGGAGCACTTTTAGTTTGTAAGTATTAATTATCACATCTCAAATAAATATTATAAAGTATTGTATATTTAGTTGTTAGTGATAATTTTTTTTACACTTGAAAATTTTAGATTCATACCAAGAAGAGAAATAGATTGGAGCATAACGATTGAATGATTTTGTATATGTTCAATACAGTTGCCGAATCATTTCAAGATTCCAAAAGAAGCCTGAAGTGGGAAGAAATTTTGATCCATTGGCCCTAATTTTGATTGGGGAAACAAGTGGATAGAGGATAATTCCGATGAAGATTTAGTTCATCTTGGGGATGATCTTACATGGAGAGGTGTAAATATAGCAGTTGGTGTATCCACAACTGTCGCAGGTCTAATGTTCCTGGGAGGGCTAATTAAACAAGTTGTTCCACTCCTAGTTTGACTTGCTCTCGACGTGGTCCTTCGAGTTCGAGAGTAGTTCGAGAGTAATGAGTGTTGATGGCTGATATTGAAGAGATTATACTAGTAGTGATAGAGATGGAGAAATTTGATCGATGAATTTGCTTAATTGATGAGTACTTACTAGATATTAGAGAGTAGAGACTTTTCCTTTTCATTTGGAGAACTCTTTAGCATTATGTTCTAAATTTCATATTTTTTATGTGAAAATTTCATTAGTTTACTTTTGTTTCATGCTATTTACTACCTATTTGAATTGTAATGAACAATACCTTGCTTTAGTAGTTTCTTTCTTTTAAATATCAAATGACTTTGGTTGTGGCAATATTAATGTATGTGTTTCAAATAGTATTTGATAGTATTGAATATTGTCAAATAATAATGCCAAATGTACATATATCTATATATAAAAATTTACACTTGTCGCCTTATGCACGACTAGTCATGCACCTAGTCGATTAGGCTCCCGACCAACAACTCGACTTTACGACTTGACAATTATGGTGTCCTTGAAATTAACACACTTAATACATAATTACATATAACAAATTAAATTGAAATACTCCATTTACTCTAGTTCCAAGCTAAGATAGCTAAACTAAAGGAACAATTGATTGCTCTCAAGTCTCAACTAAGTAACTTGTATGCACTGCATGCATGTATCAACTATTTACATGACTAAATAAGTTCTACGATAAAACAATTGTTTTATTTCACAAGACATCAGAGATAAAATCAAGACTAACATTTCACAAAAACACTTTATTAAATGACTTCTATCTCTAGGAATAGGAGAAGATATGGTCAAAAAGAATCAGCCAAATAACTTTGTTTAAGTGTCATGTCCATAGTTGTCAAATCGTGAATCGTATCGTGTATCGAAAACCCCGGTGGTATCATGTTTCATGCATCGTATCGTATGATACGGAAACAAAAGAAAAATGTGAAAAATATATATTTAAACATATAAAACACACAATTTATTAGACAAGTATATTAGTTTAACTATGTATTAAAGTAGTCAAGTAAATATTATTATAGATTAAAATTAATTTTATAATTAAATAGTAGCCAAAATACTTTAAATTGATTTATTACATATTATTTTAGTAATCTTTATAAAGTAACAAGAGAAAACAAAAAATGCAAATTCACCTTTTAAGTTTTAGTTATAAAGCAAAGAGAACAATTCAAATTAACAAGTGGAGATTTATATTTCTACTTGTGGAAAGTGACGTGAGAAAAATAAATTAACATTTGTAGAAGAAGATATGAAACTCTAAAAGGCGATTAAAGGATCATCAAGTGATATAAAACATGCTAACGCTAAAAAACCCTCTTCATTTGAAATAGAAGGCTCAAAAGTTTTGTTTTACTCATTTGGATCTACATAAAAGCTTTTTCAAGCCGGTTGCTAGCTATAAAGAGTATCGTGCATTGTATCGTGCTGTATCGCAACTAAATCGTATGTATGATAGGGTGCCATTTTTTATTCACCCTACGATAAGTACAATTCTGATATCTATGGTCATGTCTATATAGGTTGACACTTTTTCCACAAGGTCTGATGCAAAATCTAAGTCTATGCCAATCACAAGGTGTTATCTGCTTTTTAGAAGTGTAACATTTCATTATTAGAGATTCCAGCAGCAAACATGTTAACCATACAGTATGAATAAATACATGTGCACATTTTGAAGCTCCACATTTTATTTGCTAGAAAGATATGTGCATCTGAGGAAATAGGCTAACTTCAGATTATATGTGTGTGCACGCAGCATGCAAAAGATCTTGTTCTCTAAAGTTTAAATTAAGTTGTTATTCACAGTTAGATCGCATGAAAACCAAAGAAAAATAAAACTTACATCATCTTTCTCCTCTCGGAGTTGACGCAGACGTTCTCCCTCCAACCATTTTGCCTGCTCCGCAAGTTTCTTTTTGTAGGCACTACTGACAAACTTGTCCTTGCCTTCATATAGATGATCTTCTTTGCTTCTCTCTTTAGCAAGTTTTCTTTCATATGCTATTTCACTTTCACGTGCACGTACTTTTGTACTATTCATTATGGCTTGAATATATTTTGGCTGCGACATTAGAACAAAAGGTGGTCAACAATGAGCATAAACAAAAACCTGTGTATATATACTGTTTCCTTAATCAAGAAGATATAATCATGTGAATATCTGTGTTTGTGTGTGTATCACACACACAGACATATAGATGGTGGACATAGAGAAAACAAGTATATATATATATACACACACACACACATGCACATGCATATATCAACTCAATATCCAAAACAAAACTAACACAAAACTATGATTGAGAATCCAAATAGAATGACCGAAGAGAGAAACTATGTTCCTGTATAAAGAATCGTCCTTTCCGGCCACTAAAGTTAAAAACTTTTAAGAAAATAAATCTAAGAAACAAATTGAGCTTGCAACAAAGCCTATCAATTAGAACTACACTAAATTCTACAAGTAAGGATAAATCATAGGGTTTCTTGATATTTCAGTCCATTAATATTTTGAAAAATTCAATAAAATAGTATACAGCAGTTTGAATAGATAGATACCTCAAAACATGCTGATTCTTTCTTAAGAGATTAATATCTATTATTGCATTTTAAAGCTGAAAAATAAATAAATATATAAATAAAGGGTTTATATACCCTAATCCTTTGAGCTCAAAATTGTGCCTTTTGTGTCTTAATCCGCCATTAATCAACAAAATTCAGATTTCCAGTTTTTTACAGTTACCTTCCTCTCCTCCCGGTCTTTGGCCAGAGGCCGAACAGCTTTCTGCTTCATATCGTCGTATACTCCATCGTAATCGAACACGGAGGGATCCTCTTCCAATGCTTTCTTATGCTGCTCCTCAATCTGCACAAAGGTAAAACAAAATACAATGGTAAAACAAAATACAATGGTAAATATCACGATAAAATTAGCGCGTATAAATAAACGATTCGGCGTAAAATGGTGGTTTGGTTTCTTACATCCTTGAGAGCCTTGTTCTTGGAGGCTTGCCTAGATATTTCTCTTTCGATATCGTTTTCGTCGTCGTCCAAAAAACCAGCCGGTGGCCGGAGAGGTGGTCTCGTCGGTTGCTTCTTCTGCTCCGATGGCTTAACCCTAATTTGTAATCCGAATTTGCTCATTCCAAATTTTCTCAACGAACTCCAAAATTGGCAGAAGCATAGAAGAACACATAAATATTATAGACCCGATAACTAGCCTGACTCTAAAGCTGTGTTTCTGAATTTTAAAATGTACAGAAAAATTTAAGTTTTTTTTTTTTTATTCTTTAGTTTTTGAGTTTTTTAATAAATAAAAAAAAATGAATAGAAAATTTAGTTATTTTTGTTGTTAAAGTTTTTCGTCCAAATTGGTCAGATTTGAACGGAAAATAAATTAGAATAAATAATATTTTTATAATTCCCGTATTATTCTCAACTTTTAATATAATAAATTTTAAATTACAACTCATGTCCTCAATTTTAAATTTTTTATTCTTTTTTATTAAAAACTTAGAAACAACACAAAGAAAAACTTCAAGTTTTCTATTCTTTTCTTTTCTGTTCTAATTTAAGTTTTCCATTCTTTTCTTTTTTGTTCAAAACTCAAAAACAGAGTGATTACGTGTTTTTTCTTTTTTTCCTTTTATGTCGGTCTGTATGACTGTATGTTCAGATTTTCTATATACGAAAACTAATTATTTGACACACTTTTTAAAATTTAAATTTTTTAGATTAAAATCTAATACTCTACTTTGATTTTTTAAATTTAATTTAGTTAAAGACTAAAAATAATAATTTAGTGGTAAGATTTATTTTATATACTTTGATTAATAATCGTCAAAATTATAATTAGTATTTAGTTAAGCAATATAATAATAATAATAATAAAACAAAACATTGGGCTGCAACCGGGACGTATCAAAACTTAAGTTTAAATTGGAGAAGTCCAGCCCAAGAAATAGGCCGACGGCCCTCCACTAACATCCGTTCTGTAGCTTTAGGTGTGGGCCGTGTGGAAGTGGTGGTGACAGAGCATTATTGACTTAATGCGGTTTGTTGAGATAGTAGTTAAGGACTAGGCGCCAAATTTTTGGTTATTTTTAACATTTTTTGAAATTTTAATAGTTTTTGGTGCAATTAAAATAGTTTATACGTTTTTTAAAAATACTTATTTTTTAAGAAATACAATATAATTTCATAATAAAATACATCATCGTTATTATAATTTCAATAACCAATCAAACTTTACTAAAGAATAAAGAAATAAACTAACAACCAAGCTTGTTTGCTTCACATAAAGAAATAAATAATACTTAAATGTCAATGACAGCTTGACAAGAGTATTTAACAATAATAAAAATAATTTATTTTATTTTAATAATAAAACAACCAAACAAAATATATAGTACTCCCTCAGTCCCAAAATAATTGCTTAGTTTTGACTTTTTAAAATCAAATTGACCATTTTTAAATTTAATTTTTTTACTATTTTTGCTAAAATATAGGTGAAGAGATTATAACCAAAAGAAAGTATATACAATTTATTACTAACCCCAATTTTTATAATTTTAGAAATATATTTATATATGCTTAATTATTAATTCTAAAAATAGTCAATTTGACTTAAAAATATCAAAATTGAATAATTAATTTGAGACGGAGGGAGTATAAGGTAAAAAGTGATATTTACTAATAGCCATCACCTTTCATCAAATATTCCAAGACTACTCGTCTACGAATGACGTCATGTCCATTTTTGTCTTTTTATTTTTGTATCATTAAAACTCTCTAAAATTTATAATTTCATAAGCCTTTCATGAATATAACCTTTAAATATCTCATTATTTTTCTTATATATTTTATGTAAATATGTATACAATTCATATATTTTCTTAATCTCGTTAATTACAATATCTAAAATATTATATTGGCTAAATACACTAAAATTTTATTTATATATTAACACAAATATCTTCCATATTAATAGATATATTTATAAAAAGTCATGTAATAATTTATGTTCAAAATTTTAAAAAATTATTAATTGAGACTAAAATTAATAAGCCCAAAATTGTCACCATTATATAAACCAAACATGCAAATTAGAAATAAATAAAGAAATATTGTTATTAATATATAAAGTGCTTCCCTCCACATCTATATCCGAACCAAATTCCCTCCTTTCTTCCCCTCTTCCCTCGTTTTCTGCTCTTTACCCCCTCACTTTCTCTCTCTTCCCGCTTTTTTCCAATCCCTCCATTTTTCCTCAAATCCTCCAAATCAGATCTCACTCCTCAATTTCCCCCTTCCCAAATTCCATTTCCCTCAACAATTCATCCGATTCGTCAATTTTTTTCCCTTTCCTCTTCCCAAAACCCCAAATCCCAACCTCAAGGGATCGATCTCTCACCAAAACCAGTACAATTGCAAATTCAGTATGTCGACTTCACGAGCTCCGAATCAGCCGGCGGAGCAGATTTCGATGAAGCCGCCGTTCGGAGATTACCACAGGTTTTCTTCCGGCAGTCATCGTACTCAGGAGCCCGAGGCTATAGTTGTTAAGACTCCTGTAAGTGTTTTTTATCACTCTTTCTGTGTAGAAGTGGAAATTAGGAACGATCTGTGTTGCTTTCGTAGTGAAGTTTAGTTCTTTCCTGTTTGGTAATTGTTGAAATGGTGAAGGCGTTTGATTTGTTATTTTGTTTTAAGGAAAATTAATAGCTGAATTTAGTTTAATTAGTGTTATTTTGGGTATGGATTGGTTTAATTAATGTTTTTCTACTTTGACGTCTTTGTTTGGAACTTGGAAAGAGTGAGGGAAAGAGGGAATGCCAAAAGACATAAATGCTTTGTCTGCAGTCAATTACACCTATTTTATCTGCCCTGGATATGTTGAAGTGGGGAAGTTGTGATCTTAATGTTGTTTTAGGGGAGATTGGTAGATGAATCTCTATCAATGTATTTATAATACAAAGACTATATTTAAAATTGGTTGCATTCGGAGGCTTGTAATGTATAGGATAAGTTTAGAGCTGTAGATAGTTATTTAGTTTTTAGTTGAGTAGTAATTTTATGAATTCAAAAATTTTAATTACTTCTTGTTCAGCCTAATGTGCACATAATGAATGTGTTCTCAAGCCACATAGTGAAAAACTGGATTTCTGTTGTAGGATAGAAGAGATAATGAGTATGACTTCATGGATGTGTTTCATTGCTGAATTCTTCTATTGCTTTACTTATTTATGGAGATAAGTATCAACTCAGTTCAATTTTTGGAGGGTTTCTACATAATAGAATGATTTTGCTTCAAAGAATTTGATATTGAATATACTCTATTAAATGTGTTGTTTTATTATATATTGATTCTATTGATTTGGAGTCAGTTGGCTGTGATAGTACTGTAAGCAATTAACAAAAATAACCAATTTAAGATGACTCCAATTTTAATGTCTTGTCAAGATGGCAATCGATATACATGTGTTCCACATGTTTCCAACTTCCAATATATATCCCGAGGACCCAATTCATGGTTTGATACTATAAGTATTGGTAGGCATTCTTAGATTGTCATATTACTGATCGAAGGATATTCTTCTGGGTGATATTTCAGATGGGAGAGTTTTCCGGTCCTCTAATTTTCACACACCTTAAGTTAGGATGCACCTGGATATGTCTCATCCAGTGTAATAGATATGACATTCGTTTAGTGCTACTATTTGATACTGAGCATTGACATGTCACTATGTCAGTATGTCACTATATTTGAAAGAGTAAGACTAGTAAGTTGATTGGGCTTTCATCAGATTACCACTTCCCTAACAATTTTAATTCTCCAACCAATCCTCATCAGATTCACTATTTTTGCCTACCTATTCACAAATCCTCTATGGAAAACACAAACATAAAAGTAATGCGTTCTCTATTTGCAAGAATAACTAAAATTATAAGTTCACTCAACTGCTTATTTTGCACACTCCTAAACATTCAGTAAAGCAGATAAGGCAACTTCCTTTTGATCATTATATTCCGTCCACATTTTTAAAGCTGCTATGGAGATTATCACTGATTCTCTTTATGTCCACTTGAATACAAAGTTATCATTATTAAGTCTTTGGTGAGGATTCACATATTAGTTATTACTTTGGGAGTCACGTATGGAATGAATTCTACATTATGTGATTATTCCTATAGATTTATTTAGTGGTGATCCATGCATTTTCTTTAGCTTAAATATTTGAAATTTGAATTAATGGATTTTTAAGAGTGAGCCTTTCTGTAACAACTTGGGTAAAATCCCGAGTCCAAATCAAAACATAGCATAATCAATGCGCTTTCTCAATAGTATATTTTTGGATCGTTTTAGCCCACTACAGGCAATGTTCTAAAAGGAGCAGCTAGGCGGGAGGCGGACTGGCCGAGGGGGGCCTAGCGCCTAGAATTTTTTATTTGAAGTCAATTTTAATATTTTATCTTACATTTAACCAAACAAAATAATAATATAAAACAAAACAATCTATAATAAAGATAATAAAGACTTTGCTTAAAGTTCAAACACATATTCATATTGTCAAAGTTCAAACACAAACATGTTAATTGTTAAAAGTTCAAACATATCTTTAACGTATGACTTTTATTCATAACCAAGATTGCTATTAAATAATAAAATTTAAAATTTCAAGAATTCAATTCAATATTAAAACTTAAGAATCTGAACATAAATTTAAGAATTATATTGAATTAAACTAAATATTACAAATGTATCATCATTTATATAAGTTGAAGTTGGTACAAGTTCAAAAAATTACAAATATAATAAAATTATCTATTTTGACTTGATCTTATTCACTTTTAGTTGTGATTTGATGTGATACAACCTGCATTATAAATATGATAAATCATTAAAAAAAATATCAAGATCTGGTTTGTGTAGTTATTAAAATAAAAAAAACTTATTCGCTTAAGCCCTGCCTAATTTCCTATAGGGATTTTTTTACCGCCTTGGGCTTAGGTGAGACGCCAGAGAGCCTAGCGCCTAGGCGGGGATTAATCGAACATGGGTGAGGATTTTTAGAACACTGACTACAGGCTCACAAATGAATTTTCAATGTGATTTGTAGACTCATCTCTTACTGTTTTTTCATGCATTCTTCTTTATCACCAAGGTTAAATAGAGTACATTGTATGATTATTTGTAACTTAGGATTGAAGAGGAAATTCTAGTTCATGATGCCTTTTTATGAAGTGAAGTTTACTTGAGTATTCAATATGCATAGTAGCTTTATTTATTTTGTTGTTAATAACAAAATACATATAGCTGAAAACAGAAGTAGATAAAAGAAGAAATTTTATTAATAGAAAAGAAATGATACAATAATTGGGTGTCAAGAAATCCTTCCTCAACAAACTAAAAAATTAAAAACGGAAAAACACTTTAGCGTAGCCCTCCAATCTCTACATAAATCAGTAATAAAGATACCTCTAAAAGCGCACATAGCAGCCACATAAGAAAAGTAACCTTATCATTCAATAGCTTTGGATAAGTAACTTTCTCTAAACAATTTAGCATTATGCTAATTCCAAATTCTCCACAAGATAGAAAAGAAGGCACATTTTCATAAAATTTTGGCATCCTTTATGCTTTCAAATCCTTAAAAATGAATTAGTAACATATCTTCCACCGTAACATGACTCCCACTCCTTTCGTAGCACTCCAAAGAGAGAGCTCTACAATTCCTAAGTAACAAAACAATGCAAAAATAAATGAGCACGTGTTTGATTACTTTGTCTGCACATAAAACAAATGTCCGATAAAGCTTTGTTAGTTCTGCGACCTTGATAATGATCATTAGTATTTAATGTTTACAAAACCTGAGACCACACAAAAGCCTTGACATTGGAAGGTGTTAACACCAGGATCTTTTCCACGCGTCTCGATCACTAAAAAGCGCATCCAATCCTGCACAGAAAACAAATCAGCACTGAGAGCTTGACGGCTTGGGCCGCCGGGGGATAGCTCCGGTGAGAGTAAGTACGGGCCGAAAACAGGTTAACAATGGAGGTTGTGTGTTCTAGTGCTGGTAAAGTAATTTTGTATGTACCTTCCTTTCATGTAGTGCTCTGTACTTATCATCTTCTCACCGCCATGCATGAATGCAATCTTTATCCAAAATCAAATTAGTGTTCCCCACTAACTCAGGATTAAATTAAATCCTTATTTAATTAAGGATATTAATCCATAACCCAAGTCCAGATAACTTCACATAATTAACAACCCAAATACCTATGACCCAATATTCTAAAGGCCCAAATAAGCATGGCCCAACAAGTCCAAATAGTCATGACCCAACATTGCCCCCCAGTCTTTCATCAAACAGAATGTTTGGTGGAAGAGTATACAGAAATGGTCCCATCATCAAAGAAACCCAACCAAAGCCAAACAAGGCCCAATCGTCAACAAATCCAATACCAGACTCCAACTCTTCAAATCCATCATCATTATTCTCATTAAATGCGCCGCCCTCGAGTCTCGAAAACAACTAAAAGGACAACTCTATAAAAACCCAACTCCCCCAAATCAGACGGTTTCACCTGCCTAATTGGATTTTGAATTTTAAAAGCTTTCTTACTTTCTTCTTCCTTCAACTCTCTGCAAATTGATAACAATGACATCCCAAAACCCAGAAGATGCCACCCCAATATATGTAACCCCTCTTGCATATATTCCGGCCACCCATACCCCCACAAATGTCATACCAGAGGCAAACCCTAACAATGCCCCCTCCCCCAGCAAAAACCTTCCATCAGCTACTACTCAAAACCCTCTTCTTGAGTATCAAAACGAAGAACAATTCCCTCACGCCAACATCACCTCTCAACTTACAGATGATGATATCCGCATCATCTGAGAATGCTATCAAATACCAGACACCCATCATCTGAGAGTCCCAACCTCCAACCTCCAATGATCGTATGTATCAACGTCCCGAAGGCTGGACCACCATGCCACTCACCCTTCTGGAGAAAGGAGTTTGCCTTCCCCTCCATGCCTTCATCATCACCCTTCTTGGGTTCATGGGTGTCGAATTATCCCAACCGGTGCCCAATTCTTACATCCACATCATTGCCTTTATCGCTTTTTGCCACGAGATAGGGATTCCACCTTTTATCGACTTCTTCTTCTCTCTATTCACAGCCAGAAACTCTCAAGAACGGGGTTTGAAAATGCTGAGCAAACAATCCCCAAAACCCAACGCCAAATTTGAAAAACGACCTCTGATGGACACCCCTTCAAGCAACAAAGGATGACACAAAGATTGGTTCTTCGTCACCGAACCAGAGATTCCCATGGTCCCAAAATGGACTTCTCACAAACGTGTAACTATGGACTTCGGCGATATCTCTGATGAACGTGTGAGAGAGATGACGAAGCTTTTGGAAAAACTTCCCATAAAGGAATGGAGCTTCGACCTCTTAAGCAAACAAGCATGGTTGTATGACCATAAATGTAAATCCCGAACTCAATACTTATGTAATTTTCAAATTTCCTTTAGTAATTATTCTGAAACACCCTTATCCATATTTTGCAGTATCCCTCATTAAATCAACTTCAATTGACTGAAAAGAACTTGAAAACTTCCTTTCTGCCAACCCAACCCAAACTCTTGCCGAACCCCAAAACATTGAACCTCAAGACACCGAACCCCCAATCCACTGGACCCCAAAACACTGAACCAACTCCTGCCGAAGAGACCACACATCCACGACGAAAGAAAAGAGCCGCCAGAAAACCAAAACACATCCATGTCCCAACACATAACGAGAGCCTCCTTGATATGCCCATCGTCGAACGTACCTAAATTCTACGAACCAAAAAGAAGCGAGCTAAAATTATTCCTCTCACCTGTCGAAGAACTCAGAAGCCAACCATCCTCCTGTCACACCAATCGAGATCAACGAAATCGAAGAAGAAACTGAAGAACAAGCCGAACCAGTTTCTCCCCTCATTAGAAAAAGAATACACAATACAGACAACCAACCAACCCCATCAACTGAACCTCCAACAACTCAAGCCCCCATCCCAACCGTACAACCAATACCTTTTCCTCAACAACCATCTTGTTCCACCACCATGCTCGAAGCCGTACGTTCGCCTACTTTCAGGCCTGACAACAATGAAGAATTCCTCCTACACTTGTATGATGCCTTCGTCCTAGGAACGGACGATCACCAATTTGGAAACAACTCCATTTCGAACCTCATCCAAGCCGACATGACCTACCAAGCCAGAGTAAGTCGACTATTACTTAACCACTTTCATTTATAAATGTCTTCTTAAAATTCTTTATTTAACTCTGAACAATATGCAGGCAAATGGAATCTTCGGGCGGCTCAACCAAAGATATAAAGAAATTGAAGCCGAAGAGGATGCTGCCCGAATAGAAAACGCCATCCTGAAGTCTGCTTTGGCGAGGGAGAGAAGTCTGTTTTGGCGAGGGAGAGAAGTCTGCATGGGGATGCCCTCTTCAACGCCGAAGGCCTCAGAAAAGACATCGCCAATCTTAAAGAACAACTATCCTCAGCCGAAGCTCTCCAACAAACCACTTTCGAACAAAACCAAGAACTTACAATGACCAACGAAGTGCTGATACAAAAGAACCAAGCCTTCACCAAAGAAATCAACGAAACAAAAATCTCCGAGCAGAGGCATCTTGCACTTCGGTGCAAAGTAGAAAAAGAACTTCGCGAACTCAAAACCCTCGGCCCTCCACTTATCGAAGAACTCCGCCAAGAAATTCTAACCGAATACCGCCGATCTCCTAAACTAACCAACGAAATAGTTCAGATGTAAACAACCAGAAGCAAAGGCAAAGCGAAGCTCGTTGCTGCCTCTCAGAACCCATTACTCCTCGATTCCTCGGAAGATGAAGACGAGGATAATGACGAAGATGACCCTCCTCAACCTTAACTTTAAACTTGTAAAAATTCAACACTATTGTAATCGCTTATATTTTTTAATGAAATATAATTAGCTTCTTTTTACTCCTTGTACATTTATTTACTTTATTAAATAATCAAATGATCTGAACTTGACACTTCAAATGAAATTCAATTAAAATTAGGCAATAATGCAAAGTAACACTATGCATTACCGAAGTATGAGATCTTTAACAATCCAACTCACCACCTTTAGGACGAAAAGATTCTGTTCACCATCTCTAGGATGAATAAGTTATGTTCACTATCTTTAGGATGAGCAGATCTAACCCAACCTCCCAACAAATCTGTTCGCCATCTTGAGGATGAATAGACCCTGTTCACCATCTTTAGGATGAACAGATCCAACCGAACCTCTCAACAAACCTGTTCGCCATCTTGAGGACGAACAATCCCTGTTCACCATCTTTAGGATGAACAGGTTCTGTTCACCATTTTTAAGATGAATAGATCCAACCGAACCTCCCAACAAAGCTGTTCACCATCTTTAGGATGAACATATCATGTTCACCGTCTTTAGGATGAACATGTTTTGTTCACCATCTTTAGGATGAACAAACCACCGAACCTCCCAACAAACCTGTTCGCCATCTTTAGGACGAATCGGGATCCTGTTCACCATCTTTAAGATGAACAGACCACCGAACCCCCAAACAACTAGTAGATGAAACAACATTGAAGAAAAAAGCTTTTTTTATTAATAACCGTTGGCATAATTATAGACTCTTGTACTCTGACACTGGATCTACTGAAAATATTTCCGAAGCCTCCCAGCATGCGAAGTGTATTTTATCTCAGTTCCATCCATTGCTCGCAACCGATAAGTCCCTGGCTTCGGTACTTCAACAATCTCATGAGGACCTGTCCAATTCGACATCAACTTTCCCAAATTCTGAGGCATAGAAGCTTCCACTTCCGGAAGAACAAGATGTCCCATTTCAAATCTTCGAAGCTTTAACCGTTTGTTAAATGTTAACTACTCGACGTTGGTATACTGCCAATTTTACCAAGGCTGCTTCTTTGACTTCTTCAAGCAAATCCAAATTGGCCCCTAAGTCTCTTAGCATTGTACACCTCCCGAAACTGACTGACCCGAAGACTTGGAGACCCGATCTCCACAGGAGCCAAAGCATCTGAACCATAAGCCAGTCTAAAAGGCGAGTCCCCCGTAGTAGTCCTTGGTGTAGTTCGATAGGTCCATAACACACTAAGTAATTCTTCAGGCCATCTACCTTTGCTTCATCAAGTCTTCTCTTAATTCCATTCAGGAGTGTTCTGTTAGTCACCTCAACTTGCCCATTAGACTGCGGATGAGCAACTGAAGTTTTGCTGAATTCCCAACTCTTTCAAAAATGCTTCAAACTTTGAACCCACAAACTGACGACCATTATCTGAAACCACCACTATAGGAATGCCGAAGCGAAACACCAAATACTCCTTTAGAAATTTCAAGCATTCTTGCTCCGTGATCGTTCGAAGAGGTTTCACCTCCACCCACTTAGTCATATAGTCAATCGCCACTATAACAAAGATGACTTGCCTTTTGCTTTCGGCAATGGATCCAATATATCCACCCCCAAAACAACAAAAGGTATGGGAGACAAAACTGAATATAACTCTTTTGGTGGCTGATGTGGGATCGGACTATTCAACTGACACTTTTGACACTTTTTCACATAATCGGTAGCTTCTTTGAAAATTGTTGGCCAGTAATACCCCTGTCGAAGTACCTTATAAGCTAGTGACTTTGCAGCCATGTGATCACCACAAATACCCTCATGGACTTCCCGAAGGACATACTCAGCTTCAGAAGGAACTAGACACTTCAACAAGAGAGGAGAAAGCCCTTCGATAAAGATCTCCATCAATAAGCACGAAATTCGCGCTTTTATACTTCACTTTCTTGACCAACATCTGATCCGAAGGCAATACACCATCTAACAAGTAATCAAGATAAGGGGTCATCCAGCAATTAGAACGTTCCACACACATCACTTCTTCATGTTGGGTTGCTTCAAAACCTCTAAATAAACCGTCCCATCAAACGTATACGCTTCAGTTGTAGCTAGTTTCGCCAATGCATCAGCTATCGAATTATCTGATATGTTTATCCCTTGAAACTCATAAGAATCGAAGTATTGAAGCCGATCCCTCAACTCTGCCAGATACTTCACTATTCCCAAACCCCTAGCCTCATACTCTCTAGAGACCTGGCCCAACAGGTCCAAATAATCATGACCCACCAGAAGGGATCTTGTCTTTTTAAATGTATGAAGCCAATGGAAATGAATAAGGAACAACAGATTGAGTCAAAAAAAGAGGAGTAACTCTTTCAAGAAAAGGAACTAGTTGGATCTAATATCCAGATACTTTTATCAGAAGAGGTACATAGATGAACCGAATCAAGCAATGTTAGCAAATACTCCGTCTCATTAGACTCCAAATCCGTGAGATTTCTAAAGAAATGAAAATCCCAAAAAAATGAGTTTCCATCACACTTTATGAAGTTAGAAATGGGAGCATCATGAAGTGAAGAAATACGATACAAATGATTAAAAACAAGAGAAAAGTGGTTATCTTGTAAGTAATAATCCTCCAAGAATCGAATTCGATGGCCATCCCTAACTCCATATCTCAAATGTCGAATGGAGGAAGTATATCCCAAGATGAATTTCCAAGGACTTGCATGAGTAACATAAATCTCGAGCCTAACATCCCACCCATACAAATGCATGTCGAACTTGCTCATAATAACCTTATGCCCAAGTGAATGAGGTTCCAACGAAAAATCTCCAAAGGCATTTACCAATCAGAACAACATTCTTGAGTATCAAAATACCCAACCCTAAACCCCCCAAACCCCCCTCCTACTTAGAAAGACATTGTTTTTCACTTAACCAAATGATCCTTTCTCTTGTCATCAACTTTTGACCAAAGAAAATCTCTCATTAACTTTTCAAGGGTGTTAACTACACTAACTGGGATCCTAAAAAGAGAAAAATAATATAGGGGTATACTAGACAAGCAAGCCTGAATCAAAGTAATCCTACCCCAAAGGAAACATACACACCTTTAACCTATCTAAACGTCGACTCCCTCCCTCAATTACTGGATCCCAAAAAGAGACTGGCCTAGGATTCTCACTAAGCGGAACTGTAAGACCCCAACTTTTATGAATAAAGATTTAATTTTCTCAAAATATCTTTTTGAATAAAAAGGTGTGGATTTGATATAATGTTATAGTTGTGAGTAATATTTACAAATTTTACAAAGTAAGCAAGTTGTCATAAAATATTTAATTGGTCGGGGAATATTCGTTTTATTAGTGAATATCTGCACAACGGCATAATCATTGGCGGATCCCATAACGAAATTACTGTCAGAGTGAGAAAACGATAGAAATAACTTTTTATAAAAGCAACAGCAAAATTTTTACCGTTAACTGTTGAAATAACCGGTGATAAAAGTACAGTAATACGCGTGGTTGTATAGTAGCACATGATATTGTACAGTATCTTTGATTATTGATGCTTACGTGATAAGTCACTCAGTTTTATTCAATTATTGTCACATTATTGATTCAATTATTGTCATAATATTTTATATTATTAAATCAATAATTGAGATGACAAAATTATTCATATTATTATTTGCATTATTAATAATGTTTAGAAAGTTTTGTCGAGAAAAGGGGTTTGGTCACTTAATTGCGCGCCAATAAAGAGAAATACTTATCGAAAACCCCCCTTTTTCGTGGGAATGATCTGGTTGTTAATATTGTGAGTTATAATATTAATGATGAACGTTATTAAAAATGTGTTTTGTGAAGCCAAGTGAATTGAGATAAATAGAAGAGTATTTTATGAAGTATTTGTAAATTTGGCTTATTATATGGGCCTCCACTTACTCATTTTTCAAAATTGTCGGAAAAAAGTTATTTCAGTTTTGTTTTATTACTTATATATATATATATATATTATATTTTATTAGAATATTTATTGTTTGCATAGTACTGCATAGTGAAGTTTGTATTCAACTTATCGCACTAAAAATGACTTGGGAGAAGTTCCAAAAATTGTTCAACAATAAGTAATTTCTCGAAAGTATTCGTCACATGAAGGAGGTGGAGTTCATCAAGTTGGAGCAAAATAATATGATTGTATCGCAGTACGAGGCTAAGTTTGCCGAGTTATCCCGGTTTGCATCCCATTTGGTTGATAATGAGGAAAGAATGACGCTAATGTTTTTGCGAGATTTGAAACTCGAAATACGTCGATATTTCCATTTTCACAAACTTTGCTTGTATTTAGATATTGTGAATATGGCTCAGTTATTGGACCTCGATAATGAGTCAACCCAACTAAGAGAGAAGTCAACAAAATGATAATATCAGTGGTAACAGTCATCGAAGCGGTGACAACAAACGTGGAGGAAATCAACATGCCAGAAATGGTAACCATATCGGTGGTAATCATGACCAAGATAATAGAAGTGAAAATTTCAAAAAGAGGAGATTTAACAATGATGGAAAGACGTCAGCACCAACACCCGTTAACCACCGGTCATATGCTACAAATACGGAGGGGTGGGACACATCAGTCCAAACTGTACGCAGCAACCCAAAACGTGTTACAATTGTGGAAGAGAAGGTCACCTAACTCAATTTTGTCGTGTGGTGAAGCCAAGTGCAGTTGGGATGGTGACACCAAATGCCGTCCCAGACAAGTCGAAGCTGATAGTTCAAGGGAGAGCGTTTGTCATGACCTCCCAAAAAGCAAGGAACCCGAATGAAGTTATCACGGGTAAGCTAATCATAAACTCTTGCGAAGTCTATACCTTATTTGATACCGGTTTTACTCATTCTTTTATTTCTCCTATTTGCGCTCGCGTTTTAATTTAACTACGGAGAAATTAGACTTTGATTTATCTATTAAAACTTCGTTGGGAGAAACATTCATTACATTCACTATTTATAAATCTTGTTTGATTCAAATCGGCACCCTCACATTACCTGTCGATCTTATTTCTTCGAAAATATTTGCATTTGATGTGATTTTAGAGATTGATTGGTTAACTACTCATCATGCTAAAATTGATTGTTTTCGTAAGGTTGTTAGCTTTCATATTCCTAACCAACCTATTATACGAATTCAAGCAACCAAACCACTAAAGTCAATCACTGTCATATCTAGCCATAAATCCATTCGTTTATTGAAAAAGATGTCAAGCTTTCTTAGCCCATGTTACAGATTTAAACAAAAATACGTCAAATTTGAATGATATTTCTATTGTTAATAAATTTCCTGAAGTATTCCCTGAAGAACTTCCTGGCCTATTCCCAGAGCGTGAAATCGAGTTTTGTATTAACTTTGAAACTGTTACAAAACTCATTTTCAAAACCCCATATCGAACGACTCCAATTGAATTTCAGGAGTTAAAAACCCAACTGCAAGAATTGTTAGATATCGGTTTCATTCGTCCTAGTACGTCTCTTTGAGGTGCTTCTGTTCTATTCGTAAAGGAGAAAGATGGAAATATGCGACTTTGAATTGACTATCGATACTTTAATCATGTCATCGTCAAAGGTACCCGTAGCCTCACATTGATGACTTATTTGACCAGTTACAAGGCACTAAATTATTTTCAAAGATCGATCTTCGTTCCGGATATCATCAGTTAAAGATTAAAACTGATGACATTCCAAAGACTGCTTTCAGAACTCGGTACGGGCATTATGAATTCCTAGTCAAGTCTTTTGGATTGGGTAATGCTCATGCTGCTTTCATGAATATGATGAACCGAGTATTCAAGGAATATTTGGTTCATTTTGTAGTTGTCTTTATTGATGACATACTCATATACTCTAAAAGTCGTGAAAATCATGAGCAACACTTGAGCCTGATACTCTAAAAGCTTCGTGAAGACAAGTTATATGCCAAGTTAAAGAAATGCGAGTTCTGGCTTGAGGAAGTAACATTCTTTGGGCACGTGATATCAAATCACAGAATATTCGTTGACCCAGCGAAGATTGAAGCAATTCAAAGCTAGGAGCAACCTAAGTCAGTAACCGAAGTACGTAGCTTTTTGGGTTTAGCTGGTTATTATTGAAGATTCGTGGAAGGATTTTCTCGAATCGCTACTCCATTAACTCAGTTGACTCGAAAAGATACAAAATTTGGTTGGAGCGAGGAATGTGAGAAGAGTTTTCAAGAACTCAAGAATAAACTCATTTCAGCACCTGTTCTGACAATACCATCTGGTTCGGAGGAATTTGTCATCTACAGTGATGCTTTAGGCAGATGTTTGGGATGTGTTCTCATGCAACATGAGAAAGTCATAGCCTATGCCTCGCGATAACTCAAAAAATATGAGAGGAATAATCTTATTCATGATCTATAGTTGGCAGTTGTCGTTTTTACGCTTAAAATCTGGAGACATTACTTGTATGGGAAGAAAGTGGAGATCTATACGGATCATAAAAGCCTCAAATATTTCTTCATCCAAAAGGAACTCAACATGCGACAACTACGTTGGCTCGAGCTGTTGAAAGATTACGATCATAACATTCAATACCATCCTGGAAAATTGAACGTGATAGATGACGCGTTGAGTAGAAGATCATATGCGGGTACAAGTGCGATATTGTCAACGCAAATGCCCATTTTGTATGACTTACAAAGGATGGAGACAGAGTTAAAAACTTCAGGGACACACGTGATGATGTCAAATTTACGAATAGAACCGACTTTAATCGATAAAGTTAAAGCTGCTCAAGTTAAAGACCTGGAGCTGATGCGTATGAGGAAGAAAGTACAAGAAGGTGCTATTCAAGAAGCAAAAATTGATGAAGAAGGAATACTACGAGTCAGCTCTAGACTTTGTGTTCCTAACGACCATGATTTAAAGTATAAAATCATGATGGATGCGCACAACACACCGTTTGTAATCCATCTTGAGAGTACCAAAATGTATCGTGATCTTTGACATATATTTTGGTGGAGCAATATGAAGAGAGAGATCGCGGAGTTTATTTCAAGGTGTTTAACTTGTCAACGTGTCAAGGCGGAGCATCAAGTGCCAAAAGGTCCATTGCAACTACTTGAAATTCCAAAATGTAAGTGGGAGCACATTACCATGGATTTCGTTACTGGTCTTCCCAAGGTTTCTCAAGGCATAGATGCAATTTGGGTCATTGTTGATAGATTGACCAAGTCTGCTCGTTTCTTACTTATACGAGAAACTTATTCACTTGAATGTTTTGCTCATATGTACATAAATGAGATTGTAAGACTAAATGGTATGCCAGTATCTATAGTTTTTGATCGAGACCCAAAATTCACTTTACGATTTTGGGTTAGTTTGCAGAAAGCTATGGGCACGAATTTACGATTCAGTTCGGCATATCATCCTCAGACGGACGGGCAGTCAGAGAGGACTATTCAAACTCTTGAAGATCTATTAAGACTCTGTGTCCTTGAATTCAAAGGAAGTTGGGACAAGTTCTTGTCATTAGTAGAATTCTCCTACAACAACAGTTATCAAACAAGTATTGGCATGGCTCCATTCGAGGCGTTGTATGGACGCAAGTTTCATTCTCCAGTATGATGGGATGATGTGGGTGAAGCAACGTTGTTGGGACCGGAATTGGTATGTATGACAACGAAAAAGATTTAAATGATCCGGTAACGTATAAAAACCTCACATGATCGACAAAAGAGTTATGCTGATCTTCATCGAAGGGACGTGGAATTCAATGTTGGAGAGCATGTGTTGTTACGTGTTGCTCTATGGAAAGGAAATACGAGATTTGGAAAAAGAGGAAAGCTTAATCCTCGATTCATTGGTCCATTTGAAATTCTCGATCGAGTAGGAACTGTGGCCTATAGACTTGTCTTACCGCCAAGTATGTCTCGTGTTTACCGTTAACTGTTGAAATAACCGGTGATAAAAGTATAGTAATACGCGTGGTTACATACTAGCACATGGTATTGTACAGTATCTTTGATTATTGATACTTACGTGAGAAGTCACTCAGTTTTATTCAATTATTGTTATAGTAATTGTTGCATAGTATCTCACATTATTGATTCAATTATTGTCATAATATTTTATATTATGAAATCAATAATTGAGACGACAAAGTTATTCATATTATTATTTGTATTAGTGACAATGTCTAGAAAGTTCTGTCAAGGAAAGGGTTTGGTTACCTAATTGCGTGCCAATAAGGAGAAGTCCTTATTGAAAATCCTCTTCTTTCCTGGGTATGATCTGGTTAATATTGTGAGCTATAATATTAATGATAAATGTTATTAAAAATGTGATTTGTGAAGCCAAGAGAATTGAGATAAATAGAGGGATATTTTATGAAGTATTTGTTGTAAATTTGGCTTATTATATGAACCCCCACTTATCCCATTTTTCAAAATCGTCGGGAGAAAGTTATTTCAGTTTTGTTTTATTACTTATATATATATATATATGTATATATATATATATATATATATATATATATATATATATATACATGCCATGCCGTATAAGGCATATGTTATATATATATATATTATATTTTATTAGAATATTTTATTGTTTGCATAGTACTACTATAGTGTTGCATAGTGTGTGCATAGTGCAACATAGTGAATAATAAATTTTTCAGCCGAACGAATTCGGCACTCGTGAATTTCCCACTGTTCACCCGTGACTATTTCTAAATAGTACCCTGCCATTCTCCTATAAATAGGATGTTTAGTTTAGAATTGAAAATCTGACCAAATCAGAGAATTCTTCTTTTATAATATAGAGCGTATTTCTTTAGAGTTTAAGGAAGCTTTGAGTATAGAAAATAGTGCAAGTTTTCTTAAGAATATCCCTGTTATACTATTCAGAAGTATTCTCCTTTTAAGGTAAGGGATATTATTTTTGTTCAATATTTGTATGAAATAATATTTTCTTTCATACTATGTAGTATGTAAGTAATATTTTTTTTTTCAGATTCCGAATTCTACGCTCATGTTGAGAAGTTTTGCTTTTATACTCCTTGAAATTAGTAGAATATTCTTGAAATTTGCGCTTCATCTAGTATCTTTTTACGGAAATATTATTTTGAACATTCTTGTTAATTTTTAATCTTTTTTTGTCGGGGTACTATTTACGGTGTACTATTTCCGAAGTAATATTCATGGGGTACTATTCACTCGGATACTATTCACCCAGGGTACTATTTATGACAAAAATTGATTTCTTTTTTGTCCAAATTATTTTTGATACAATATTATTCTTGAATTTTACTCCACAAAGCAGTTATCATGTTGATAATTTGGACATTTTTGAACTATGGATAAATTGATTTATAAATCTTTAAAATTTATCTTTACTTTCATTTAATTGAATTTTTATATCATTGTCATCATCCTCATGCTTATATTGTGATGAAAGTTATCTTTGGTACATAGTGTATTGATGGACAGTTGTTGACATGATCATGACCATTGGTGATAATAATGAATATTCTTGACCCGTAGTGCATGAATAATTCGATGATGTGAATTATTTATTGAGTTATGTTACAACGATAAAATATTGGTGCTGAACTTTTAAATCATAGAAGATAGTAGATATCATGTTCTACTTGACTCTTCTAATGGATTGTTTATTCCGTTGCCGTTAAATTTGTTGTCTATTGTATTTTATCAGTTTAATACTGTTGAAGGTTAATGATAATTTATTCTGCATTATCTTAGTCATAATATTCTTTACTGGGCTAGTTGAGCTCACTTTTTGCTTTCATTGTTCTCTTCAGGAAATGAGAATATAACTGAGACTAGTCTGGGAACGGAGTGATGGTCCGAGATGGTGGCTATAGTAGTCATCACTATTTTATAAAATAGTGTGATAATAATTGTAATGATGATTCTATTTGAGTTTGAATATTGTTTACGAGATAATATTCGTGTTAAAACTCTCAGTTTACGTTTGTCGTATTGTATTAATGAAGTTTGTATTTAAATTCTGTACAATATATTTGGCGACTTAGAATGAGTTATGTATACCTATTTTGGGGGCGTCACAAGGACCCCGAGGTAACTAAGCTAAAAACTCCTCAATTCTACTATCAGCCAGAGACGAATAAGCTAAAAGCTCCCCCATATTCCATGTTGACCTCATCTACACTACATTTTGACAAATTAACCCTCATACCAAAAATAGCCTAAGAATTGTTTCAATAATTCCTCATGAATTTGGTGGTTTTATAAAATTTGATTTTCTTGGTGCTCATTAATTTATTGCAGTCGAGTCAATGAAATGGAATCATCATCTTTACCTAGACTAGAGGTGAGAATAATATGTCTGTCACAGTTCAATTACATTTATCAGAATATAGAATTCAACTGAAACATCAAAAAAGTGACAAACTTCATACAAGTGACCCTCACTCTGATCCACCTAGATTAAGAAGTGCCGATACTTGGTAACATAATGGAGGATTTTCATTTCAAATAAGTTTATATCCTTAACCCACATCAAGGGAGTAAAACTACAGCAAGGTCCACTGCCCTTCATAACTCTAGTTGGCAATGGAAGTTTTGACATGGAGGTGATTTGAATAAGTATTATTTTTGTGAGGATTTTTTTGCATCGTTAACCTCATTTTTATTTCCAAATTGGAACTACACTGTTTTTTATAGGTGAAAATTTAGTTGAACTTATCAGGGGTAAGTACCATATTTAACACCTATGCCTAAGGGTAAGTACCATATTTAACAGAACATTTCTGGGATGAAATAAAACCACTATATTATGTTATTTATGGATATGTAGTTTCTAGTTTCAGAGCATTCCAGATGAAGATGCATTGCTGTTAAGGCCTATGGGGATTGTTTCTTCCTAGAATTTATGTAGGATTTGTTTCCTTCCTAACTGGTTCAAGTGGTTATATATAGACTATATAGTCTTTTTGAGCATGTTCAGTTGGTGATTATGGACCATTGGTTTCATGAAAGATTCAGCGATCGACCATTATTTTCTTGTAATTTTTTTCATTGTTAATCGGTGATGGATTCGATCTCTCTTATATGCTGACCTATTCAAGTTACTAAAACTCAAATTTTTCTGCGTCTGTTGCAGAAAATTCATTTTTGCAAGATCTCCTGTGCTGTAATTATATTAAAACACTCGTTAGTTGGGTCACTCATTATTTGTAAATTTTCCTTTTCTTGGTTTTACCAGATCTACACCTTATTGAATCTACAAATATGAAGTTTTTACAACTTTGCGTATACCCACCCCTCTCTAACTGCTTTCCCTCCTCCCCCCTCCCCTGCCATGTATTTATCCAAGGTTGTAATGCTGATATACTTTCTCATGCCGTATGATTGAGTGTGCAACTGTAGGTTTAGTCAACACGGCGATGTTACTTGACTGTATCACAATAATGAGCCATCAATTTTGCTACAATTTGTTGCATTATCTTGCCGACATTTACATATTATTGGGTTTGGCCTGTACAAAAGATGTGTTCAATCTGTCAGTATGTTGCTTGCATGGTTCTGTAGATTTGTATGTTATTTCCTTTCTCACTCTCTTTTCTCTCATAAATTTTAAATTCTTTTCTTTTCTTTTGTCTCCAAGCTCGCAAACAGTGTAAATATTTCCAGTGGGCCAAAGTGCTAATAATGGCTAGTGGATTTTATGTCCAATGAGTGTGCTATGATGTATTAGTCTGTCTTATTCTACTAATCTTTAGATTTAGATGCTTGATGATGTTGATAATTTTGATGTCCTGATGTATATCAATTGAGGGGATAGCCAGGACCCATAGAACTATGTGCTGTTTCAGCTCCAAAGAGGTTTCTAGGAATAATTTTTCTGTAGCTTTGTCATTTTCCTTTTTGATGAAATAATCTCTTATTCTGGATGGACCATGTATAGTATGTATGTAAGCTTTTTAGAGTTCATCCTAATGATAACCTGAATCTGTGTTCAGTTTCAAGCACTATATTTGTGCTTTATCAAATCTTCTTTTCTCAAGTAATAATCTACAATAGAGTTTTTTTAATACACCCAAGCAGCACATTGCTTTTATGCATTATTGTGTTAGTGTTCAACCTTTAAATTCTCGCCCTCTACAGACAAAAACGTAAACTCTGATCTTCCAGAAAATTCACCATTAAGTTCAAGAAAATTTCACAGTTTCCTTCTATCAATCTACAATAGCAAGCTTTGCAGAATTCTCCCTAAAACTAGCTAAAAGAAATTATTCAACACTATGTCCTTCATACCTTCATGATATAAATAAACTGTGGATTGGAAGTTTGTTAAGTTTTCGATTGATTTTGTTTCATTATCTATCCATTTTGATGTATTATCTGCTCATTATGAATTTATAGTTATGTGGGACTTGGTCAATTAGGTGCATTGCTTAATGCAATGCTAATCAATGCACCTAACTGACTGCTCATTATGAATTTATGGTTACAAGAGACTTGGGGACGTTTGTTTAGAGTTGAATGGAGCTGAATGGCTGAATCGGTCAGCTATTCAGTGCGTTTGTTTTGAATAAAAATCGTTTGAATGGCTGAATTGGTTAGATTTTTGGGCTGAATAACCAACTGTAATTTTTTTGGCTGAGATGAGTACTGAATGAAGTATTTTATATATATTTTTACAATATTAACTATATATTAAGTAATATTAAATAAATTTACAACAATTTTGAATTTTTCAGAGGGGTAAAATAATACTCCCTCCGTCCCATAGTTAAAGGCTGATTTTCTATTTTGAGATGTCCCAATATATAGGCTACTTACTATTTATAAAATTTAGTTGGTTCATTATTTTACTTTTATGCCCTTATAATAAATATTTAACCATTACTCTTTTTTTGAAAAAACAACTTTCACTGTCATTATTTTTATCACCACATTTAATGTTGTATTCTCAATAAAAGAATTCAGTTTTTTAGGCTTTACTAGCTTAACATATTTTGTGTATAAAAGATAATTGTACCAGCAATTAATGAAGTTAAGAATTCCAGTGTGATAAGTAAGGAGTATTTAATTTATTCATTAATTCCATATTAAGGGGTATATGTGAAAATTTTTTGTTAAAAATTGTCACTTAAACTGATTTTCTTAAACTATGTGCCAAAAGAAATCAGCCTATAACTATGGGACGGAGGGAGTAAAAAGTTGTTATTCAGATATTTTAGACATGTCAATTATCAAACAACTTTTTTCATTCAGTATTCAGAATTCTGGTTCATTAAGTTCATTCAGATTATTTAAACATTTAGAACTATTTCATTCAATTTTATCAAACACCCCTAGTCAATTAGGTGTATTGCTTAATGCAGTTGTAAAATGCTCAGATTGCTAAGCATAAGAGTGCAGGTTCAAGTTTGAAGCATTCAGTTTGTCCAAAATCGTGGTAGTTGTGTATTTAGTCTATTGTCCAACCATTCTGTATAAGTAGCTTAATTATGACCAAAACTTGGTGATGGTTTTTATTATCCATTCATTATAATGTCTTAATTGTATGGAATGAGACTTCGTTTTATATCTCAATTATTTCATCTGCATAGTTCAGTTTTTGTTTTACTTTCTTTTGGTTACAATGATCTTGATCATGCCATAGTATACGATTCTTACTTTCTATTGTCCACATAATTGGTGCTCTTAAAACTCACTGGTTATTATTGTGATTTTTGGAAAATAAATTGTTTCTCTAGTCATTAAAGCGCAAAAATGAGGGGGCTGACTTTGAAGGTGAAAATGGCGAGCAGAACCCCAATCCTGGATTTGCTGAAGTTGTCAGTAGTCCTCTTCAAACACCCGTATCAGGAAAAGGTGGGAAGGCACATAAAATACCAAGGATTGCGAAGTTCAATCGAACTGGATCTCAAACCACTGCATCAAACGTTGGTGAGCATTACGTCCAAAATATCACATTGTCCCAATAATTTAAGTTTTTGCATGAGATATTCTATTATACAAAACAATGTGCACACTGAAGAAATTTGAGGCATAAAAAACTAAAAAAGCAACTCCTTTTTGTCAATCTGCAGGTTCCCCATCAGCCAACAATCTCACTCCAGCTGGTCCCTGTCGTTATGATACCTCACTAGGTAATATCTGCTAATTCCTCCCTTTGAATTTTTATTTCATATTTTCTTGTTTGTAACACTATGGTGCTTGTTTTCTTTCTTTATTTGCTCTATTTCGTATACCTTGTAAATTAGTGCAAGTACAATAACAGATACTGGTGACAATGTGATGTGAACTTTCAGGCCTATTAACCAAGAAGTTCATCAATTTGATCAAACATGCAGAAGATGGTATTCTTGATCTAAATAAAGCTGCTGACACATTAGAGGTGACTATTACATTTTAAGTAGTCATTTGCTGTCAAGTTCTTTTATTGAAGGGTTTATGCTGGTTACAGGTGCAAAAGAGGCGCATATATGACATTACAAATGTGCTAGAAGGAATTGGTCTCATAGAAAAGAAGATTAAGAACAGAATCCAATGGAAGTATGGAAAATCTTCTTTAAATTTTCGTGTTTTAGACAGAAGCCTCTTTCTATTCTTTATGTTGTGTGTGTATGTTCCCATCTAATATTCACTTCCGCATGGTGTTGAAAAATTGATTGATTAACTAGGGGACTTGATGCTGCAAGACCTGGGGATGTTGATGAGAGTGTTGGTAGCTTACAGGTATGTTAACATGTATATACTAATTACATTTTCTAAGCTTGAATGGTTTGTATTAGGGACTATCTAGGAAAATGTGTGTTTTTCCTATATTTCTTTTCAATACTGGTTTCTTTTTATTCATTTTTTATTATAGAGTGTCACTTTAGAGCCATTTAACCCTCTGGCAGTCTTGTGTATAGGTCCTAAATGCAACGTGAAAAGGGAGATAACATGAAGACTATAAATTTTAGTCACTTTACACGAATAGATGAAGGAATTCTGTACCGACTCCAAATAATTATGTTACCGGATTTTTTTTGTTTGCTTCATTATAATCATGTTAGATTGCCTCATTTTTTTTCTTCTTCCATTTGGTTTTATATGAAACAACCGGGTCAAATAGTATCTTCTTTAATAGTATCTTCTTGGGTCATCTTAGCCCACCACAAGCTCACCCAAAATGTCATAACTGAAGGTATATTGTTAGTAACTTAATTCTTTATATACAGACGACAAGTTTTTTTCATATCTTTCAATGTGGGACCGGTCGAATTCGTATTCCCACCTCCGGACCTCTCTCCATTGTGGGATAATACTACCAGCCCTTGTGTCCCCACATCTGGTAACCAGACCGGAACTTTCAAAAGTTAGCTCTAATACTATATGAAACGACCCGGGTCAAATCTCAGGTGAAATCCCAAGTCCAAATCAAATCAAATCCATCCAAACAAGACCTTAAATCACTAGCCCAACCCAAAAGGTCATAGTCTTGTTAGTAACTTAATTCCTTATATACAGACAAATTTTTTTCATATTTTCCGATGTGGGACTGGGGTGTTACATTATGGGTGCACTGTATCTAATTGAGTTGCATGGTATTCTGCTCTACAGTTAATGTTTGGTAAGTGATCTATCTGCAGTCCGCATATTTCAGCTATAAAACTTTCAGAGAACAATATAAAATGGATAATTGTTTAGGACCAAGTCAACATTTGTTCTAATATATACATTTCCCGCTGCAGGCAGACGTTGAAAGTCTTTCCATTGAGGAGCGCAGATTAGATGATCAAATAAGGTTATGTCCATATGGAAAGAAAACCCATGAATTTGGTCAAACAAATTTGCTCTGCTGATGCTTCTATACTGTTGCGCTATTGCAGAGAAACACAGGAAAGGTTGAGAGATCTAAGCGAAGATGAAAATAATCACAGGTAATGTTTGAATGTTTGTTTTCTTCTGTGACCTTGTACCAAGACATTTACATGTATTGCAGTTAGCTATCAAGTGATGCACTGTAGGTGCGTATTTAGTTGCCTCCTTTATCTTGTTTTATATTCCTTCTGATCTAGGTGGCTTTTTGTTACCGAAGAAGATATCAAGACTTTACCCTGCTTCCAGGTAATATCCCAAGAAATTCATGAGTTGCTTCGGTAGCTTCACGGTATCTGAGAATACGCAGTTTCCATACCACCAGTTACTTATTGCTACTGTTATTTAACCATGTTATTCATTACTCTGTTTCTAGAACGAAACCCTGATAGCAATCAAAGCTCCACATGGCACCACTCTAGAAGTCCCAGATCCCGATGAGGTAACATAAGTGAGCTATAAAATTCGAGATAATCTGTAAATTTAATACTCAAAAACAACTTTTCTTTGTTTACCAGGCTGTTGACTATCCTCAGAGGAGATATCGAGTTGTCTTGAGAAGTACCATGGGCCCCATAGATGTTTATCTTGTTAGGTACTTCTGCTGCTTTCTGATGTAGAATCAGTTTTGTGAACTTTTACCATGTTTTTTTCCTTTTACTGTGAGAAGTCTTCTTTTCTAAGCAATCATGTTAGTAAAGATGATAGATTGTCTGACGCAGCCAGTTTTTGCATTGATTCCTCCATATCCTTAGCTTTTTTCTTTCCTGTCTTTGTTTTTGCTACTTCAGTTATTTACTGTTACGTTTTTGTTAAATTTTAAATGTCTTAGTCAATTTGAGGAAAAGTTTGAGGAAATTAATGGAGTTGAGGCACCCTCAAGCATTCCTTCAACATCCGCAGTGGCGGAATATCAAGCTGCAGGAGTGGCAACTGAGGAAAGCAGCAGAGTAAATGAGACTGACATGCAGGCACAAAGTCATACGACATGCTCAGATGCTAATGCATCTCAAGATTTTGTGAGTGGGATCATGAAGATAGTTCCAGATGTTGATGTAAGTTTTGGCTTTAAATTTTTGTAATTGTCATTATCCAGACCATACTAAGTGTTTGGGAAACTCAAAACTCAAGATATTTTTATAATTCTTATTATCTATCCAGAGCACAAACACGAGCTGAATGCTTTTCTGAGAATGTACCATAAACATTTCTGTCAATAAACAAGTTTCTTTTGGCCTGTGCAGAGTGATGCAGATTACTGGCTTTTATCAGAGGCTGACGTTAGCATTACGGATATGTGGAGGACAGATTGTATCCTCCCTACCATTCTTTGATTTGTTCCTTTTTCTTTCTCCTCCACTTCTAGTATTTTTCTCTTAAACTCACTGAATTCCCTAACTCAAGAATAGCTGGAGTGGAGTGGAATGAGTTGGAGCCACTTCATGATGACTATACAATGGCTAATGTCAGTACGCCTCCACCATCCAGTGCAGCGGATGTGCCCTCTGCAACTAACACTACAGGGAGGTGAATTGGTGTTAACTATGAAACATAATTAAGGATATTCCAGCTTGGTAATTTCGAGTGAATGGTTTAATCATCTATTTTGAATGCTCCTGATTCAATCCTCAAGTTATTGTAGCTCCCAGGAATTAGCAAAAGTTCCTAGACAGAGGTCAGAATAGCAAGCCAGAAAATGGAAGGAGCAGCTGGTTCATTGTACAGTATTATAATGCAAATGATACCTGTTTAGGAATGAATAAAAAGGTCAAAATATTCTCCTAATTCTGCTCTTGTATATTATTAGTAATTAGCATGAGAAATTATGACTAGGTTGCCTCCATATTTTGGACTAGTCTGCTATGAACATTTGATATTTTGGCTGCATTCTCTGGTTTTGTTTTGACCATTTTTGGCATGGGAATGGGGTTGATGGCCAGTTATGAGCAGTCATCCAGATGTATATGAGCAGAAGATTTAAGACATGGTTCGCGCATCAGCATATCCATCACACTATAGAGGTGAGTCCCTCCACACACAATGTTGCTTGTGATGGTCTCTTCATCTAAATTCATAGAAATCAATGCAACAACATAAAAATTGTTTATTAATCTTTATAATTGCATGACCATGGCAGCAGGTGAATATATTGTTACAATATATAATATATGATATTAACCGCCCCCATATATACTATGAACCCCTACAAAATATGAGCCCATCCATATATATTGTATTGTGAGATGCATATGATCTTCAAAATATAATATCAATTATGAGATATTGGAGTAAATTAAATATTCTTTGTTTTATTTTTGTTGGTAATTGTTATACATAATAATTGTATAAATTTGTTTGGTTATCATTGTAATTCTACATTTTTTTGTCTTTACCATTTTCTTTTTAATTTCTAGTATGGCTAGAAGTACTCCTAGTTTTTTTAATTTCTAGTATGGCTAGAAGTACTCCTAGTTTGAACCCTCACTGATTCAAAATGATGTTGGTTTGTATATAAATTAGTGTGAGGATGAAAGAATTTTGATTGAGACGCTCATACACTAGTTGTGACAAAATAAAATGAAAGAGATACTATTCAAATTTCAATAATGAAAAATATAAGTTTTATATACCTAAATTATTGATGATTATTATAATTGCAAGTAGTTTTACTCGCCTGTGCATTTTAATATTTAATTCATAGGGCTAGTTACACTAATAATAATGTAGTCTTAATTTTCGTCCTTGGCAGTTAAAGTAGACTACATTAAATGGCTGGCTTGATGTAAAAGATCATGAAATTACAAATATAGTTTAGGACCGGATGATATAGAAAGAAAGAGTCACACTCGGTTAAAAATATTTTTTTATCTCAAACGGAAAAATTAAACTAAATTATTCATCTAAAGATATTAAAAATTATAAAACTAAAAATTTAAGCAATTGATTATTTGATATGGCATAGGATGCATTGAACTTCTTATTAAATAATTAGTCCATGTAAATATTGATGGGTCTTTATATTTGTAGCTGTTAGGTCCTTTTTATATATTTATTTTATTTAAATTGTTATGCTAAGATTGAGCCAATATAAATAAATTCATAGAAATTAATATAGCATAAAAATCGTTTATTAATCTTGAATTTTGCATGACTGTGATATGAACATATTGTGACAACATATAATGCATGCATGAGCATGACATTTCCCCTCTACTGGGCAATACTATTTTTCAGGATTCTGCGCATGAATGGGGAGATATAGGGTTAAATATATTTTTTCTCACTCTATTAGGTCGTTGATAAATATATTATCAATTTGAATTTTTTTTTATAATCGATTCATTGAACTTTAAATCGTTAATTTTTAACGGAATATTTACATCAATTTTTAAATGAATATCAACGTCAGCTCAGCTGTTTCATGTGTGATTATTTTAACTACTGTCAGCATAAGAAATTAAATGAGTTTAACTATTTTTTATTGACTTTTTCTTTACAAATTATCATAATACTCTCAACATTAATAATGAAAAATTATTAATATTTTTTTCTTTGGTAAATTTGTCTTTTATTGTATTAAGATATATTACATATATTATTAAAATAAGAGAAATTTAGGTAAATTTTGAATTTGAATAATGTCTTTAACATTATTCATAAGTATACAAATTAAAAATTAAAATTCATAAAAATAAATTCAAACTTTAAAAATATAACAAAAAATTTGAAAATTAATTATTATTTTTATTTTTGAAAATTAATATAATTATTATTTATATTATAAAATCATTAAATATAAGCTTAAATATATATAAAATAAATATTAAATATATTAACAAACAATTAAATTAAATGATAAAATATACTATTAATTAAATTCATTAATAATAAAATATATTAATGTATAATTTTTACAAATGTATTTATATAAAATTAATGAATTCATACTTTTTTTTAATTGAGATGGATATATTGGGGGACATTGGGAAAGAAGAATCAATGATGAATTCTTCAATTTTAATTCCTATTTTGATTTAACGACGATATTAAGGATGTGACGGAAGTATCAGAGATTTGAATAGACTTGATCGAAATGCCTCTACCTTCAAATCTTTCTTATAAAATCCACTCCTCTTCTTCGAACAGCTCCAGGTTGCTTTCTTGTCTTTGAGAATAATCTCAATAGTTCAAGGCAGTTGAGAAGCGACTTGGTGGGGAGTGGGGGGTGGGGGTCTAACGAAGGAGGTTGGACCACAGCTGTGAGAGAGAATCAAGTTCTGAACGAGATTCAAGATGATGAAGTAGATTTGACTTGACTACTTCCGACTACAGATCTGGGTTGGGAGTTTTAGAACTTGATTTTAATAAGTTTCAGATTTTTGATTTCGAATTATTTTGGATTTGTGGTGAAGAAGATGATGAATTATATTTGTATTTCGGTTAGTTCTGATTATTATGATGAATTAAATTTGGCAAAACTAATGATTTAGTTGACACGTTTTTATTGAACACCTAATTGAACTTTTAATTTATTAAATTAACTAACTGAACAAATTAAAATTTTTAAATTGAGTCATTATGTCAAAATCTGATTAAATATCAAATTGGTTCAAGTTTTTTCATACGTGGAAGTAAAAAAAAAGAATAAAATAAAAAATGAGGTGGCTAATCAGTAATAATGACAAAGAAATAATAATAAAAAAATTAATCTTTAACTCATTTTTAACATTTTAAAGTTTTAAAAATGAAAAACATAATAAAACAAAAACTAATAAAAATAAAACATTTTTTCATACATTAAATCAAATTTATTAATCAAGATAAATCAAATCTTAATCGATTAAAAAATCAAACATATTTTCTTTAAAAAAAGACAATATTAATAACTAAACATTAAAATTAAAATCAAAAAAATTTTAAGTTTCAATTCATCCAAAAAATTAATTTAATTATCTCCTCTTCCATATCAAATTATTCTGTTTCCATTTTTTTAGATTTGTTCTTCTATTTTATTTTTTTAATTCCTATCATTTTTTAGATCTGTTCTTCGAGAAGGGTGGAAGGATGTGGATGGTGAGGATGTGGTGAAGAGGGGGATTTAGGCGGTAGAGGGTGGTGGCCACGGGAGGGTTGAAGGATGTGGATGCGGCAAAGGGTAGTAGCCTTCTTGTGATTTGCCCCAACAACGCCCACTTCTTCCTCTTCTTCTCTATCTTCTTCCACCACCTCCTCCTCCTCCTCCTCCATGGCTCCGCCTCTGCCTCTCATCAATGCCTCACTCGCCATTGGCACCAGATCCGATTCCCTCACCGATCCATCCAAAAAGTCGTCGACCCAAATGATGGCAAAAAGATAAACTAAAGATGAAGATTTGGATTTCCTCATGCCGTCAACCCAGTCCTTCCCAATGGCGTGAGTCTCTGTTTTAATTTCTTCTTCCTTCTGTCCAGTAAATTTTGTAAACTTTTTTTTTTTGGTTTTTATTAATTAGAAGTTTTGGATTCCTTTTGGCAACTTGTTCTGAATCTATTGTTAGTACTATAATTACATATATATAAAGTTATATTGCTGGGAAGTTCTATGTTTTGATTCTTCTTATTTTTAGGAAAGATGACGATTTTTTAGATCTATTCTTCCATATATATGTAATCTGATTGATTTAATGAATTAAAATTTTAATTGATTGTATATTATTATTTTATTGATTGATGTAGAAAGTCAGGGTTGACGTTTTTTATTTATTTTTTTGCCACGTGTAATATTTTTAATTTTGTATATTTTTTTCAGCACCACGTAGATAAAAAGTTAGCATCTATCTATTTTTTTTTTAACGGAGTGACCCAATTTGAAAATTTTAATTAGTTCAATTAGTTAATTTGACAAATTAAAAGTTCAATCAGGTATTCAGTAAAACGTGTTAACTTCGGTGACCAAATTATTAGTTTTGCCATTAGATTTGGATTTGTGATGAAGAAGATGATAAATTCAGATTTGGTTTTGAAGTGAATAAGATGATGAGTTATATTAGATAATTTTGTATGTTTAAAGTTAACTTAAAAAATTTAAAAATTAAAAAGATAATGTGAATTCATTAATTAATTTTATATAAATGCATTTGTAAAAATTATATATTAATATATTTTATTATTAATATTTTTTTATTAATTTAATTAGTTGTTATTTTTTAAATAACTTTAGTAGTCAAAAATATAAATATAAAAATCTTCTAATAATTAACAACATAAAATTTATTTAACAAAAATCATGATAATATATTAAACATTAACATTTTTCATTCTTTCTTATAACTTAAAAGAATTGTGAATTTTGTTTTTTCATACAGATTAATTTTTTCGCAATTGATTTTAAACAGAATTTTTCATAATGAAGAAATTAAAAAAAAAGTTGTGTAGTTTGTTGGACTAGTTTTCTTCAGCGCCCATAGGTGTTCTATTAGGCCGATTCAGAAAACTTTGTCCACTAAATATTGTTGCTATATATATATATATATATATATATATATATGATCGACTTTCTTCTTTATTCTCTATTAATTATTTTGTTGAAAGGATTATTATCTCAATTCTTGGCTTTTTAAAAATATTTCTGTGTTTGATAAAATAATGCAGCCTTGATCTTTATCATGGAGTCCGAATGTGTCAACTCAACACAACACAACACAACACAACACACACATTAAAATCTAATTAACCAGAGCTAGCCTCAATAGGAATCAACGTAACTATGAATGGTATTGGACAGATGCCCAGAACATGTTTGGTATATAACCGAATCTATATACATTAGTGGGTGAATTAAGTCTCATGGATATATATATATATAGAGAGAGAGAGAGAGATTTCTCTACAAGTTTGTTTTCTTTGTAAACTTTTTTTTCCTAGTTCTATATATATATATGTCCAACAATGTGTGCGAGAAGATTTATAGGAGGATTTAAATCTTATGGAATTTATTCACGTACAGCATATGCCAATGCAAAGGTTCCCTTTCTGCTTAGTGCATGACAATTAGTATCTATCTATCTATCTATCTATCTATCTATCTATCAAGGTTACTAATTAATTTGAAAGATAAATTGAATGAGCCAGCCAGCCGGTTAACACCATATTCCTGTACGTGTACGTAGTGATGCAGCAGTTCATCATTCCATCTTGTTAATGCTAGCTATCTAGTTCAAATTTAGCTACTGGGAGTGGCCCGGCCCGGGTGGATTCAAAGTACTAAATCTTATTTTCTTGCAATATTATCCCATAACTTAACTTCAAAATTATAATTCTATAGCGCGCGGTAAAATACAAAATGCTCTCTCCCTCCCTCCCTTCGCGGAGGGGGTATATATTAGTGATGACATTGGATAAACATAAATTAAAAACAGTACCTATCATCAGCATCAGGAATATATATATATATATATAGAGCAAAGATCAAGTGCATATCCCTTATCTTATTCATCCGTGCTCACTCCCTTTAGCGACGGACCCGACGACGGTTGTATGACCGAACCGTCGCCGGGTCCGTTACTAAAGAGGGGTAAGCACGAGTGAGTAAAATAAGGGTATGCACTTGATCCGGACCGTGTGTATATATATATATATATATATCCTTACTTAAAGAGTCAACTACCTCTTAAAATACTTCCTTCTCCTCCACGACAGATTGGATGAGATCTAAAACTAAAATCCATCCAAGTCCCTACCCCAAAAATCCCCTTCTTCTATCAGTACTCTCCATCAGGAATATATATATATATGTCTTCCAACAAGAAAAAGCTCATTTGGAACATACTCAAAGCCAATTCAGGCTGTGGCTGTAACAAACTCAAGCAGTCGGACATCATCCAGCCCAAGCCCAAATCTCTCATGGACCAAAAACCCACCAGTCTTTACAATTCTTCATCAAGCTTTTCAGAAAAAGGTGCAGGTGCGGGTGATGATGATGAAGACGACTACACTTCCACCACATTTTCTCTCAATCTTGATTCATTATCTCAAAATTGTTCCGAACATGAAAATGATCCCGCCACTGCCAAAACCTCCGGGAGCATCGCTGTCGTGAAAGATTCCGATGACCCGTATAACGATTTCCGGCAATCGATGCTTCAAATGATTATAGAAAGAGAAATCTACTCCAAGGAGGAGCTTCAAGAGCTTCTCAACCTGTTCTTGGAGCTAAATGATCCGACCCAACATGGGATTATTGTTGAAGCTTTTATGGAGATTTGGGACGAGGTGGTCTCCAAGAGACCTTTCATTCCGGGACAACCTTGAGGAGGATCGATCGAGGAGTCTAAGCTTTAGGTAAGGTGACATGGCACGTGCCATCGGCATGCATGCACGTGATGACATTCAATTGAAGATGTGAAGGGGTAATTTGGTTCAGAATATCTGACTTCAATTTGAGTTATGTGGTGGGAAAAATATATGTTAGGTCAGGACTTGAATGCATGATATTGATATATTTGATGGAGAAGATAACAAGCGGATAATAATATTGATTTTCTTGTTACTTTAAATTAACAGACAGATCAGATCACATGCATATTGGCTTCTTATTTTAATGATTAATTAAGTAGTTGGGTGTCAATTAATATTGCTACATTTATATATGTTTATAGATTAATACGACTGGTTTATAGATCCTGCATTTTTACAAGCATAAGGAGTACCATATGATGAAATGTTTTAATTATGACGGTTGTCAAAGTAAATACATATTTAATTTTATATTTGTACATTTATTTCAACGATATTTTAAACTTTCAATAAAAGTTATTGCTATATATGGCAGCATAACGGCCTTAATTAATCACTTAAAAGTTTGCAGTAATTCTCTAGGTTCCATATATTATATGAAAACGAAAACAATAATCTAGCCGACAAGACAATCTATATCTATATATATATATAGCAAAATTGTTAAGGTCAAGATCGATAGAGTTTAATTGAAACCTCGGTTTAAACTTGTAGGTTAGATTGACTAGAGTATTTATGAATGTTGTTATTCAGTAATTTACTAGGGTAGTCTTCGATATTTAATCTCAAAAAGTATTTTAAATAATTTGTCATGCATCTTTACGTTGGTTATATATATATATATAGAGTCCGGATCCAGTCCGGGATCCCGGACTCTACTAAAATACGGACCTTTTTTTTTTTTTTTTTTTTTGCTTTTTTTTTTTTGAAACAACAAAAAAAAAAAAAAAAAATTTATGGAATTGAAATTTTTCCATAATACAGTGTTTTGGGCGTGATTTGGATGCCTATAACGAAATATGTCTGTACAGTCTGGGCAGACTGTACATACATTGGTTGGGGTAGGTGTTAAAAACACACCCAAAACACTTTATTTTGGAAAAATTTCAGTTCCATAAATTTTTTTTTTTTTTTTTTAGTTGTTCTACAAAAAAAAAAAAAAAAAAAACAAAAAAAATCAGGTCCGGATTTTACTCCCGTCCGGGAGTCCGGACCTGATCTCCTTTGTATATATATATATATATATATATATATATATAGAGTCCGGATCCAGTCCGGGATCCCGGACTCTACTAAAATACGGACCTTTTTTTTTTTTTTTTTTTTTGCTTTTTTTTTTTTTAAACAACAAAAAAAAAAAAAAAAAAAATTTATGGAATTGAAATTTTTCCATAATACAGTGTTTTGGGCGTGATTTGGATGCCTATAACGAAATATGTCTGTACAGTCTGGGCAGACTGTACATACATTGGTTGGGGTAGGTGTTAAAAACACACCCAAAACACTTTATTTTGGAAAAATTTCAGTTCCATAAATTTTTTTTTTTTTTTTTTAGTTGTTCTACAAAAAAAAAAAAAAAAAAAAAACAAAAAAAATCAGGTCCGGATTTTACTCCCGTCCGGGAGTCCGGACCTGATCTCCTTTGTATATATATATATATATATATATATATATATGGGTCTCCATCCACAGCAACCGGTTGTTGGGGAGCAACCCCTTTTATCCAGCCGGTACAAGCTGTACCGGCCTTAGAATTTTATTTTTTATTTTTTTTATAAGCCGGTACAGCTTGTACTGGCTGGCAAAAAATGGGTTGTTCCCAACAACCGGTTGCTGTGGTTGGAACCCCTATATATATATAGAGTCCGGATCAGGTCCGGACTCTCGGATTTTAACAAAATCCGGACTTTTTTTTTTTTTTAAACAACTAAAAAAAAATTTATGCAACTTGAATTTTTACATAATACAGTGTTTGTTTTGGGTTTTGGGTGTGATTTGGATACGTATAACAAAATATGTCTGTACAGTCTGGGCAAACTGTACATACATTGGTTGGTGTAGGTATTAAAAACACACTCAAAACACTGTATTATGAAAAATTTTGAGTTGCATAATTATTTTTTTTAGTTGTTCTACCAAAAAAAAAAAAATAGGGTTCGGATTTTGGATCAGGTCCGGACTCCCGGACCTGATCCGTGTTATATATATATATATATATACGAAATGTTTCAAGAGCATAATTTTTAAATAGCATAATGCCTTAAATAACATAATTTTATCAAAACGACGTAATTTTGGAGGGACGCGGTGGCATAGTATTTACAAAAATACCACTGCGCATTTACAAAACGACGTAGTTTTGATAAAATTATGTTATTTAAGGCATTATGCTATTTAAGAATTATGTTCTTGAAACTTCCCGTATATATATCGGAAAGTTTCAAGAGCATAATTCTTAAATAGCATAATGCCTTAAATAGCATAATTTTATCAAAACGACGTAGTTTTGGAGGGACGCGGTGGCATTTTTAAAAATATGCGGTGACATAGTATTTATATATATATATATATATATATATATATAAAATCAAGATCAGGTCCGGACCTCCCGGACGGGAGAAAATCCGGACCCAAAATTTTTTTTTTGATGGAACTGAAATTTTTCCATAATACATTGTTTTGGGTGTGTTTTTAATACCTACACCAACCAATGTATGTACAGTCTGCCCAGACTGTACAGAAATGTTTTTGTATAGGCATCCAAATCACGCCCAAAACACTGTATTATGTAAAAATTCCAATTCTATAAAAAAAAAATTTAATTGTTTCAAAAAAAAAAAGCAAAAAAAAAAAAAAAATCCGGATTTTAACAAAATCCGGGAGTCCGGACCTGATCCGGACTATATATATATATATATATATATATATATATATATATGATTCGTCCTTACTGAAAGTGCATGTGGGAGAAGATCTTGGTTTCTCAAATGAAGCAATTAATGCCTAATTAAGTTTCTCAAGGGAAATAAATAATTTATAAATAAAATTCATTTATATTCAAAAAATGATATACATTTGGACTTGAACATCAAACCAAGCAAAAGAAAGAGACGGTTTTGTTTTAAATGCGGGCGTTACACGAGAATTTTTGACCAAGAGAGACGAGTCTCCGGTGATACACCATGATTTGAAGAAAAAAGTCAATATTTCATCTCAATTCAACTTGAGAAATAGAGAATTCAATTATGTTTCAATTAATATTTAAATATAAATAAATTTTAAATATAATTATTTATATTTAAATAAATATAAATAATTATGTTTCTCACTTAAATTATTGGAGTAATTAAAATTCCTATAATTACATTTTTATAATTTTATCTATTTTAATTGTAATTATGATTATTTTATTTCTATTCTATCGGAAATTGGAAATGTACTTTTTTCCTAACTCTATACCTATGTAATTAATTCATTCATTCATTATTACTACTACTTTTAATTTGTTTCATTCATTCACTCTGCCGATTTATCCCTACTAAAAAGAGTATTAACTATTAACCCAAACATCTTAATCGCTCAGTTTAATAATTTAATTTTACTTTGTACATAATATATTTTCAAATAATTTTATTAATTAACTACAAGTTACTAAAAAATTACTACTACTAATTACACATTAGTACTAATAAACCTCTAATCCATACACCACTCCGGCATGTTTTTCCGGGCCATCGCTGACAAAGTAGATGTCTCTCATTTTCTGAAAGGCATGCCAGGTAAGCAAACTATCTGAACCGGCCTGGTGACACTTCCCAACCGCCCGGTCCACATCAAGCATACTAGCAACCCGGTCTAACCCACCATACAAGCTCTTGCAAAACTTCATCAAGTGCTTCACATCATAAACTTTATTTCCGAAAAACACCCTCATAACCTTCAAAAACCCATTCAACCCAGTCGGCAACTCCCGGCCCGTCAGTATCTTCACCAAGTACCCGAAATCATACGCGCTGTGAAACGTCACCCAACTCACCGAGTCATTACACACAAGCCCCGAAGACATCATCAACTCAGCAAATCTCGGCGAGTCAATCCCATCCACTCGATTTCTTTCAAAGTCGATCCCTTGCCGTTTTAATAGCTCGATGGAGTCAGCCGCGTGGGCATCACGCGTCACGTCAAAGTCCCTAAAATTAAACTCCCAGATGTACCGGTGACCGCCGGAGCCGAGGTCCGGTAAGTTACCGGAGGCGTCGGAGAGCGTGAGGCCGAGCTGAATGAGGTTTAAAGCGTCAACGTTTGACTTTAAAAGCTTGTAGTGATCGGATGGACGGCGTTGGCGGTGGTAGGACTTAGTATGGTCCACCGCCGACCGGTATACAACGCCGGGAAACTCAGTATCCATTGAAATGTAAGAGAACTGATCGATTAGTTCTCGAATTAATTCGAATTCGGACTCCAAATTTTCCGACCAAACCTCTCGGATTGTGATGGGATTTGGTTTGGATTCAGCTTCAGATTCAATTTCATCCATTGACATAATTCTTGCTTCTTAATTAAATAAACAAAATTCACTTCTCCACTCCAGCTGTTTATAAGCAGATGAGTTTTGAGAGATAAGAGTGGTGGTTGGTTTGTGAGGTGAGGATCAGGGGATGGGAGGTGGAGTTTTATATGGATAGATGAAGAAATGGGGTTGCTTGGAAAGAGGGGATGAATGAGTTTTTTTTTTTTAAATATATAGAAAGTTCAACGCGTTGAGGTAAATTGACTGATAAAGTGAAGGTGGGGGAAGGATGAGACTAAGGAATTGGTCCAAGTTCAACTCCTCACTTGCCACTATTTTATTATTATTATTATTATTATTGGATAAAGACAGCATGAAGAGTGATGAGGTAAGGTTTGTTCTGTTGCTGTCAAAGTGATGAATACAGCTTTGTCCACGTTGCGTATGTTTAGGGGAACTTATGTGATTACGTGTAATGTAATCTATATTAAATTAATTATATAAAAAAACGTTAGTTCTGGACACTGTTTCAACTAACACTCGTCCAATGAAAGATCTAATGACCTGGGTTGGAGTCAGCCGCTACTCTCTCTAACGGCCAATCAAATTCTTTTATCTTAGCCGTTACTTCTCTAGTGGCCTCATTATCCTTATAGATAATACTTATTAATCACTAAAATAAAATAATAAAAAATTATAAGAATAATCAGTAATTATCTTTATATTTATCCTTATTTTAAAATAAAATAATAAAAAATTATAAGGATAATCAGTAATTATCCTTATATTTATTAATAAAATAAGTATGTATAAGGATAATTACTGATTATCGTCTTATGATTTTTAATTATAAATAGAAAATAGTTATTGAGTTTATATTATATTTTTATTCAAATAATTATTCTTATACTTATCCTTATATTTATTAATAAAATAATTATACTTATTAATTATTTTATTTTATAATTATCCTTATTTCTTATTTATAATTAAAAATCATAAAACGATAATCAATAAAGATCATAAGGATAACCAGTAATTAAACTTAACGGCCAACATAATAGTTGAAATTGTTTTCTATGAATCATTTTCCTATATATATATACGAGAAATATGGAGTTGCACAATTTAAGTAAATATATCGGTCATAAAATCGTCATAAATATGGAGAGATAATTTTATATATATGTGTGTGTGAAACTGAAGTGTTATAAAATCTGTCCGTCATAACAAATATATCCGTGAGAGATTTGTAAAAACTAAAATATATACCAAAAATAAAAGAGGAAGAAACTATGTATTCTGATATTCAGTTTATGAAGCTCCCACAAACGAGTAAAAAATTGACTTGTAAATAATAATAATAATAATAATAATAAATTGTAAAAATAATTATTTTCTGCGGGGATGCGACAATTTGAAGTTAAATCCCACATTGAACCAATAACTTGGCCGGTGTAATTTGGCTTTTGGATGCGACAAATAAAATAAAAAATACAGTACTTGTTGTATTTGGTGTTAAACTACCGCCTAACACATGCATGATCCAGTAATATTATTTATAATTATAATAATGAGATACTTCATGAACTTGTTTCTTATATATGAAATTATTATTAAGCACCTTTGATGTTGTTTTACTTGTTGAATTTTTCATTAAATTATTAAGTATTTAATTATAATTATTATTCATGAACTTGTTGTTTTAATTGATTAATATAATATTGAGATCATTTTTCAGCCTGTTTATCGACACTGTATTGATCAATTGACTAAAGTAAACTTTATGCTAACTGGTCCCTTTAATTATTGAGATAAATTTCTAATATTTTTTGCTTTATTTAACTAGCTACTATGTTAATTTTTAGAACTCTGCAAGGTGGGCATGAAAATTGGACGTTTCATTTATTTGTATTTTTACTCGTCATTAATAGTTAAAATACAAATAAATAAAATTTAATTCTAATTTTTATATTCACTTGTTCTTATACTCCATGAGAGCTTAAAATCATTAAATGAAAGTGCTATTGAATCTATTTTGGTCAAATTGATGACCTTTTCTTTTAAAATTTTCGGGTCGAACCTTCCAACCGATGACTAAGCACGTGTTTTGAGTGTACGTTATTTTATTTTAGAAATATAATTTTTTTCACAAAAAAAATAAATAATATTTTTATAAAATCTCATCCACATAAAATAGGATAAACTATTTTTTTCTTAAAAAAATTATGTTGAATCTCATTTTTAACATAAATATTTTGGGTCATAAAATAAAAAAGTTTAGATCTTACTTTACTACAAAGTTTAATGTCAACAGCAAACAAAATAATTTTTATTAATTTATATTTTCCTTTATTTTCTTTAACTTGAAACCAGATTCTTATATATTGAACAAGTCAATCAAGGATGTCTTTGGTATTTAATATTTTAATATGGAGCAGGAGTAGTATCTAAATCAAAATTAAAAATGAAGGACTATATCGTCAATTAACAAATTGAGAAAGAGGTTAGAGCATTATTCTCTAATAGACTCTCTATCCCTATATATGATTTGACTCCCCAAGGTGAGGGAATCAAAAGAGCGTTCCCTATTTATGTAAAATGACATTTCACACCCTATTTATTGCGATTTTATGTTGGTTAAAGGATCTTTATCTCACTTAATTGCTGATTTGGGTATGCATGCCTATCAAATTCACTCATTTTTATTTTTTAAACAGAGGATTTAGAGAAGAAAGAAAACTATAAAAAAAATTAAAAATCTGTCAAATTTTGATTTTGATCATTTTTGTAAAAAATATTACTACTAATTATAAATTTATTATTTTATAATTAAAATAATGTTGTTTTAGTTCTCATAAATGCATAATGATCGTTGCACATTTTGATTTTTAGCAATATTTATTTTTAAATTAAAATAATTGCAATTTTTAAATTTAAACAACAATTACTTTTAAATAAAAAAATAGTTACAACGTTCAAACTATGATTTGACTGTTGAAACTTTCAAATTTCAAATTTTAACTTTTAAATTTCAAAATTTCAATATTTAAGGAATCAATATAAGGAACATATTGAGTACATAGTGAAAAAATTGAATCTCTATCCTACAGAATGACACAATAACACTACATAATAGGGATAGAAATAAGAAAATTGTTGCGAATGCTCCTAGACATAGTACAGATCTAAGCTAACTTTCTGCATTCATGTATTTTATGATCTCTGTTTAAAGTCAACCAAATCGGTTACTCTATCTAGTATTACAATCCTCTCCATATATAATAGTAATCCCAAAAGGCTAGCATTCTATAATTATAATTTGATTGATGAAGATAAAGAAGCAAAGCAAAAAGCTAGCTTAGATTTGGATGCATTAATTAATTTGACCATAATTAAGACTCGATCGAAATGAAATTAATAGTATTTGGTTTATATATTTATCCAACACCTAAACGTGTACAGCTTTAATTAACTCATCAATATACGTACGTACACATGTAACTACATATATCTTGTACACGTGCGTAATTAGTTTCTCTTCTTTGCATTCGATCTGCAGCTTTAACTTATGCTAGCTCTCTCTTTTTTTTCTGTTTTGGCAAGATGCATGCATATATATATATATATATGCATTGCAAGCGTATTTTGATATGTACGTACGTACGCAGATGATAAATGCAACCAGCCGGCGTCACCTCATCCCTCTGTTTGAGCTTAATTTATTGATTTTCACACGTATTATTAATAAGACTCGCCTACATTCTCATTACTTTTTTTTATTCATATTTCTTTGAAAAATATATGAATATTTAATTAGATGGGAGACACGAATTAATATAAAAAAAATAACTACGGAGGATCCAAAGACACAAAAACTCAGTTTAATTTGAATCTATATATTAATTGACCGTAGACGAGTCGTTTAATATTGAAAACTCAGTTGCACATAATGAAAACTAGCTAGTTTATAATCCAACAATTTCATGTTATATATATATATATATATATATATCTAGGCAGTTGAAACAATTTCACTGTATAACCGTTCTGAATTATATTTAGTGTAAATTTCTCCGGTCAACTATTTTTCAAGTGTGAGAAATTAAATGGCTAGTCGACTCATTGATCAAGAGGTCAATATGTAATAGACTTGAATATTTCTCGAGCATCAAAATGATGGCAAGGGCCGGGAGGCGGGAAGGAATATATAACCTACCAGAATAGCATAAATGAAAAAGGACCGTCCTTTTGCAAGAAAAGCTCAAAATTAATGGATGTTAGAAAGGGGGTAGTGCAGAACCATGCAACTGCACCGGAGAAAACTCTACCGTCAACTGCGCATGATCAGACAGGGAATAATTCTCAGGCCACATCCCTCTTTCAACCTCCACAGGAGAAAGCATAGCTTTTTTCACATTGAAACCAACCGTGTTTACTGTTGGTTTTGATTGTGTTCCAATTTGTTCAATCTCTTCTTTCTGTTTAACTAAACTGCGGGGATCCCACTCCCTCTTCAAGACAAAGGCACAAAAAAAGAACTTAATTGATCAGTCTAGCTAATATCTCCGAAATAAAAATAAACACCACATCTAATGAAGAATGTTACGAAGACTAAAGGACAGCCACATACAGAATAGTGTGATATATCGATTGCGCCATCCCCACTGGTGTCGATATGTTCCCAAAGGTCCCTTATCTCTTCAGGACTAAAGACGTTATAAGGGGGGCCAATCAACCCTATCTGAAGTAGAATCAGTAATATACAGAATATATTAGTCACAATAATGTGAATATTATTTGTAAAGAAAGCAATACAACCTCCAAATATTCTTAAGAAGAGGATCGAAAAAATACCTCAGCAAGAGCTTCAGAAAACTGAGAGTAGGTTATGTAACTACCATCAGTTTTAGGATAAGCCAGTGGATGGGTACCTTCAGTCGACACTCTACTGGGCAGGTTCTGTGGGATAAACAAGAATTAAACCAACCTTTATATAAAACTCTAATACATAAAGGGGCTATATAAAAAATCATTAGACAAATTTATCCTACACACATAAACATTTCCTAGAAGTGCTTCCATGAAGCTCCTTTTTAGCGGCTTCCGATAAACATTAGGATTAAGGAGCCAAACAAAATCCACAGCACATATATTTCCTCTATGGTTGCGATGACTAACCCACTGCAAACATAAAAAAGAGATTTGGCCTCCCCAAGTTACTAATCATGCATCAGCCTGGGAAAAAGATGATCAATCATCAAACAAACAACGATGAAAATGAAAATACCTTGCAGGGACCTCCAATAGTGTCCACAGAGTGACGAGCCATATCGTAGGTTGAGACAAAACCCTGTGATAACAGAAACTTACAGACATTACCCTTCATGCTCCCATTCCAGTCCCTACATAAATTTTAAGTAATACGAGGTGGGAGAAGTAAAACTTTCTGGACAAAATGAACAAAGATAAATGAAACTAAGAACATCAAGTGCAAATAAACATATCATTACATTCAATATTCTTGGTTATTTAAAGCTTACCCACATAAAATGATAGGGACAGCTGGGAGCTTGTGTTCATGGCAATATGATTCTATGAACTGTAAAATTTTGTATACCTTTAAGAAGCAGAAGGTAAATTACTGTTACAAATCTTATTGGTCAGTCGAAACATGACATAGTCAGGTGGATAATAACCAAAAACAATTACCTGTTGTAACCTGACAAAGCAATATCTAGAATCATGTGGAAAGATTAAGTGAGTATTTACAACAAGAGCATTCCTCCTCATTTCGCTAAATTGGTCTGCATGAGGAATAAGTAACTCAACATACAAGAGTTGAGCAACACGGTCACCAATGCCATTGAACAAACATTCCTTATAGTTCAAAACATTGAAGCAGTTTTGATGCACTGCTGTTAGCAGACCTAAAATCAATGAAATTGTTAACCACCCCTATCCAGCTCAAGAAACTTATAATTAAGATAACTAGATCCCAAATTAAAAAAATCATTTTAAGAATCAGCACAAACATTGAGCAACAACATTTTAATTACAATAACAGAAACCAATTATACAACGAAAGCCAGTATTTAGGTTTACCTATAGCATATTAACCACTACACCATTTTATCAGCATATGAATAAAGTAAGAACAGTGAGGTGGAAGCAGAAGTTATCTTCGAGGGGGTAAAAGGAACAACATATAGAAATGAATTCTCATTTTATCATTTATTCCCGAAAATAAGGGGGCCAAGACACTGATGCTCTTTACAAGATAAGGTGCGTAAAGTTACGTAGGTTGTACACAGTGCAAAAGAAGTTAGGCAGTTTCCTGGATATGTTATACCTGTATAAAATGTCTTCATAATTCTAGTTAGTACAGAAGGGAAGTAAAGTTAGGATGAGTACCCCCCACCCCCCTCTTTTTATTTTTCCCAAAAGATAAGGGGGTAAATTGATCCCCAAAGCAATCACATGATCTCAGATGGAAAAAACGCCAAGTTTATGGTATCTGGATCCTACCTCCTAAGCTGATGCCTAGGCCAAATTAAAACCTATTTGCATTGAGGATCTGGCTTCCTGTTATCTTTTTTTTTTCTTTTTTTCTCAAGTAATAGTTATAAAAGAAGAGCATCAAAAGGGGAAGTTGGCCCAGTACAGGCTGAGTATACAAAAAACAATAACAAAAGCCCAAAACCCAATTTCCTGCAATATTCTAGCAGACATGTTTTGAGTATTAGAATCACTCAAAGGTTCAAATATTATTCTTGACCCATAACTTTCTTCCGCTTATTCACATGCATAAATTTTAAGTTCTTCTGTAATATGAATTCCAAAATATATTGAGTTATTGACTAATGTGAATTGTTTTCGGAATAATGGCAGGAATCCTTTTGCATTGCAAAGACTGAAGAAAGCTATCTAAATACCTTGGACCTTTTGACCTTCCCCAAACTGAAAGTGAAACTTCATTCCATAACTAGAAAATAGGTGTTTATAACTTTATAAAGTAATACAATATTTGAAACTATATAGAACAAACCTTAAATCACTTTGACAAATCTATTTAGGTTTATGATGCAGTGCAGGGTGAAGATGATATGTATCCTTCGAGTTTATAGCTAACAGAAACCTCTGTTTAGAAAATGTTCATAAGTTTCCTGAAGCACAAGTTCCGGCATTGGACAGACTCGTAGATCTTCGCCATGGTGCTTGATTTTCCTTGAGAAAATCAAACGTTTTGGATTAATACAGGATACTCTCCAGAAACATAGACCAAAAGATGTGCATAATTTTTCTTGCTTTGATAGTTTTCCAAGTAAACTGTTTAAAGTATCTAGTGACTAGTGAGGAGTTCAACTAACATTTCTTGATTTTCTGTTTAGCAAGGGGATAGATTATGTATAGCTTATGAAGATGAAGCTGCAAACACATCCTATATTATTTTCAAAAATTTATCCTCGGTGATATATCAAAATTTTTTAACAAGTCTCCCCTTTTCATCCTATACTATAGCTCAAACTTCTTTCCCAGTTCTTCGCCCCTAACCACCCGCATCAGTTTATAGAACCTTGTACTTAAGGTAGAAGATAATGAACTTTTTGACCTTCCCCAAAGATGTTGACAAGTAACTTATTCAGGTAAATGTATATTGAGGGTCTGTTTGGTAACTACTTTGATTCCAAATTTACTATTTCATTCTTTTTAAATAGTAGCAGAAAATGTTGTCTGATAAGTGATTGTTTTTGTTTTGGAAAAAGTGGAAGCAAAAAGATGAAAACATCAAAGCCTTGCATCTTCATTTTTGGCAACACATGGCTACTAGGAAATGTTACTAGATTTGTGCTTTCAATAGTAAAAACAAATAAAAGCACAAACATATGGAATAATACTCCCTTTGGTCCAAAATACAAGTTCAAATTGACTTTTGAAAAGTCAACTTGAACTATTTTTCAAATCCAAAAAAAAAAAGAATCCATTTAATAGTGGTCAATACAATTATGAATAGTATAAACTACAAACAACATACCACACACCATTACATGGTATATAATTATATACTTGTATAGTATAATTAATAATTATAGGAGTTGTGCATCACAAGTTGGCAAACACCATATATTACATGAAATAAAAAATCCTATATACTAATTTCTTAAATAACTCCATTGTATCATACTAGAAGTCGATGCTAAATTAAGTACATCATCACAAAGGCCAATATGACGTGAAAAAAGAATCATATTTCGTCCGATTGACACAATCACGCAAAAGTCATGGTTCCCAGGTGAAAGAAAAGGAAGAAAGCAGCAAAATCAACTGAACTTCACGCCTTTTCAAACAAAACTAGTTGGGGTAGGCTGAAAATAATACATAAACTAAATAGCCCGGAACACAAAATATAGAAACAGTATCAGTAAAGAGAAATTGTACCGTCTCCCCGGCTGTTTGTACGAGCTAGTATGTAAGTTTTATAACTGGCATCCCCAAGTCTCTTCTCATACATTCTAACAAGTTCTTCATTACCCACCCAAAATTCCTAGGTGAAAGAAAAAGACCAATATCAAGACCAAAAGGAAACCGCTAAATGAAAACATGCAATGATACAAATAATAAGAGTAACCTGCAGACAAATAATTGAAGATTTTAACTCCAGTAGTCTATCCAATACGCTGTCATTCCGAAGAAGCCATAGTTCAGGGTATTCATTCTCACAATTCTGAAAATTTCAACCACAGAAACAAAAATTACTGAATCATTTGAAATGAAGCACCGCTTTCATTCAGAATGAAATGAGTACAAAAAAGACATATACCTTGTCACTCAAACGCTTGTAAATTGGGGCGAGAATATTAAAAGTAGTACACGAAACACAAGCCAAGAAACCACCATTTTTGGACCACCGTTCTTCATCAGAACCTCCTCCGTTGGAGTTATCCATTAAACTAAGCAACGAAAAGCAGTCTATACCAATATAAAGAAAAAAAAATTCTCAGGGGACTTTCATCAAGCACTTAACATCATTAATCAAAAACTTGCCAGAACTTCCCTAAATAATGTTTTAAAAGTAAAAATCGAATGAATTTCTGGGTATCTAATTCTCTAACAACGCATGTTGGACTTGCAGTGATTCGACCCACTTGAAAGAATTGACAAAAGAATATTTATTCAAAACAAAACATTTATCAATGTTCTTATATTTTTTGTCCTGATAATAACAATCCCTTTTTTTAATATAACTTTTATATATATATATATATATATATATATAGAATACTAGAACAAAGACGAAGTACTCATATGTAAATTTGACCGATATTTTGGTACAAATTTGAAAAGTCGTGTTCAAATCCCAAAAATTTTGTACTCCACTAATTAACATTTGGTAGGTCTTTTTGTCGGAGTTTCTTAAATGTTGACGAGGAGGGGTATCATTTCTTTTCTAAGGATGAGCGCGGAATTTAATGGACGTTATGAGAGAAGCAAACGGGTAGATATAGTGCAACTTTCATAGTATATCTATATACTACTACTAATTAAAAAGGGTGATGGTGATACTACTACTACTACTATCTATCTATATTCCGAACGAATCCGAGTAGTTAGTGATGTTTAAATTCTCAATTTTTTTTCATATCTAATTGAATTGGTTTTTTATTGTCCGTATTTATTATTAACATTAAAAAAAATTATGTTAATTTTAAATTTAAAAATGTCTTTGAAAAATCTTAAATTTTGAAATAAAATAGTAGTATTATGAAGAAAATACCAAGGGTCTCAAATATTTTGTACCCACATTAGTCCTTCACAAGCAGATAAGTAGTACTTTGTAACCTCTACAGATTTGGAACTCGACTCGAGAGATTTAAGAGGGAAGAAGTGTGTAATTCTAATACTAATAAAATGAACTATGAATCTGTTCACTGTAGATGACTTTTTATTGAGGATACATGCATAAAATAACTACTTAAAAGACACTTATTTGCTTAGGATTGAAAACAAAGAACAAATCCTCCTCCACAGCCACAAAAACTTTTTCACCCTGTTGTCTCTCCCCTCCCCCTCTCCCTCTCCAACACCAGACGGATCGAAAACCAACAGAGCTTCATCTAACTCCTCTCCCTACCCCTCCTCCTCGTGAGCCATCTCCAGCACAAGCTCCGCCATAGCACAATACAACACGTTCTATTCCACAATAGGATGATGCTGCAACTCTTCACACTCTCTTTGTTTCCAATGCCAATATGCGATCCAAAGGCTGATGGTGGTTCAACAAGACTTGTAAAAATGCAGGAACACTAATTAAAAGACTAGTATATACACTAAAAGGTCAGTAGGAGTTGACATTAATAACAAAAATAAATAAATAAATAAATAAATAAAAAGAAAATAGCTTGTTATTCTTGCCGAGTAAACCCACTCACATTTCTCAAAGAAGCCAACTTAGTAATCCTCCAGAACAGTTAGCCCAAAAGCTAGAAACGGTTCCAGTGACCATAGGATTTTCTTCAGAAGATGGATCTTCAACACCAGATATCTGTAAAGCAACCAGCAAAACAACATTAATATGACAATAGAGCCTCAATTCTTCTCTTTTATTGGAGAACAGAGCAAGTGGTTTGCTATTAATATTAAAGGTTGAGAGTCAAAAGCCCAGACCTCGATCTTTATTCTAAAGTATGTGTTCTAAAAAAATTACCATTTTTCATGTAAACAATACATTTGCCTCAGGAATGCTATGTGAACTTATTAGCTCAAACAATGCACTTGCAATATTGCTAACAAAGTGAGAAAATTTGTGTTTCGGTAATCTATATGTTCAAGATTAACCAAGCACCAAAGTCAAAATCAAAATCATGATAGTAGTAAACGATTTAAAAATCGACTGCATAAACTTACCAGTTCACCCCTAGTTGGTGATGATTTCATAGGCCGAAACTTCAGTTACCTGCTTGATCTGTCGCCCATTCTATTACCATTCTTAGAACAAGAAGTTATGACCAAAATCTTTGACTTGCCAAAGTTGTGCCAACAAAGACAAAGAGAACCAGTAAAGTCAGGATTAACAAAAGTGTAACGCTATGGTGATTGGCCAACATATCAGACAATGTACTCATCAGCCAATGTGGTGACTGTGGTGAATGTGTCTGTACGTCTTCCCCACCAGAGAAGTTTTCATCTCCAACTTTAGATGCTTCTGGATTTGAGAGAGAATTTATTTCCTTTTCCCTCCAGAATCTGATTCTTCGGTTTGCTGTTCCCTGGGAAGGTAGCATACTTGGCATGTTACGATGAACTGGCTCCTTAAATTTTACATCAATCTTAGGTTCTGTGGATAGCAGAAGATCTGAAGTTGTTGATAGGGAAGATTCATCAAGCTTGACAATGTCATCATTTAGTATATCAGCAAAACAATCGTCTACATCATCACTACCCTAAAATTCAAATACCAAATCAATCAGAAGGTATGGTTCCAAAATGCAAGTAAAAGATGAAACTTGAAATCAATCCTGCCAGTAGCCAATCACGTGAAACATATCAATACAACACATTTATAGAATACAGTACATATTTTGCACTACTAATTATTTTTCCCTTCTTTTGGAGTATTTGATTTTTCAAGAAAATACTACCACAATAGTGTAGCAGGAAGAATCTTATGCTAGACAAAAACCAGGAGAAAGCATAAGTGCAAAAAAAAAATCACCTTCTGCCAGCTGCTGCAACCATCCTGAAAAATCTCATTTGCTGGTTTATGATCAGATTCACATTCAGAATTGATATGTTCAACTGAATGAGAATTAGCACTGCAGATACAGTCCTTGTAACTGCCATCAACGCCTTTATGTTGAAGACCTTCAGCTAAAGCAGAGGTACTAATATCACCAGGCGATGAATGCCTCGATTCTTTTCTCGGAGTATCGTGAAAATGGAATTCACAGTTTCTACGAAGGCGGCAAACAAACAAAGAATCCTATACATACAGAAGGACAACTTAGCAACTACTTAATTGACCAAGTAACATTACATGGGATCATATTCACGAGAACTCATCATTTTAACTCATCATTTTAGTAAAGAATAACTGTGACAAAGTGTTGCTAGGGCTAACTTTAGAAGGAACTTGAAAATAAGAGAAAATGTAAGATATCTTAAATCAAATTTCTTGTCAAATACTGCATAAAGGAGGGGAAAATACAGATCTTTATAGCCGGTTCTCTCAAAACCAAATTTAACAATATCATTTGCTGAAAAAGGCACATCTATGCCAGCAGAAGGAATCTATTTCAAAGAACATGCAACAACTATGATGCAGAGCACTTGAAAAAAAGTCTAGTAGCCCTAATTAGTACCACCTCTCTATTATTTATTACCACATACTCAAAATCATAAGTTTGTTACAGTATAGAGAGTTTTGTGACATACTTATACCCTTAATAATACATTTTATAATGCAAAAGACAGCTACAGATTCTACTTCCTCAGATCCCTGTTTTCCTAAGAAATCAGGGATGTTTGTTTAGAACTGAATGGATGAATGGCTCAATCAATCAGTCATTCAGTGCGTTTATTTTGAATAAAATTCGTCTTAATGGCTGTATCGGTCATATTTTTGGGCTGAATGGCAAAGTGTAATTTTTTTTGTTGAATTTAGTATTTTATATTTAATTTTTTTTTAACAATATTAATTATTATATTAAGTAATATTAAATAAATTTACAACAATTTTGAATTTTTTTAGCGGAGTAAAATAATAAAAATCTGTTATTCAGATATTTAGACATGTCAAAGTATTCAGAATTCTGCTTCATTCAGCACATTCGGATTACTTAAACATTCAAAACTATTTCATTCAATTTTATCAAACACCCTCTCAATGAATCTTTCTAGGTCAATAGAATTTCTACTTGCAATTAATTTAACATTTCTTTCCAATGTATTGTCATACTACAGCTAACTAAAAGTATTGGGTATAGTTGAAAGAAGCTGGCTGAAAGATTAAAACTTGCAAGATTATTTAACCCTCAATCTTTCTTCAGTGTATAAGGTTAATCCTTCCATGTTACAATGCATATTCTGAACAATTTTTAATTTACAAAAACAACACCAAAGAAATATATGGTCCTTAGCAATGTCTAAACTACAGAAGAAATATCTAAATTGTCGGTGATATATATAGTGAGAAATGATTGATTTTATACATATATAAATAACTAACACAATCAAAATGATATTATTATAAGAAGCTACATGTATACAGTATACAGTATATTATAAAGTTCTTTCTGGCCCAAAGCAGCACACGGAGAGACCTTGTACATTAAAAGCAGTGCCACAATAAGACCACCATTGGACTACTCTACATTACATATACAAAAGGACTTGCAATTTCAGTTAAAAACATCTTCCACATAATTATCCTCTCCACTAACAATAAGCACATTGATTAAATTAAACTAAGTTATATCCGACATAAGAAGTTGGAGTACTTTTTGGTTGTTATAATTGACAGGAGTTTTGTCAATTGAGTGACCATAAATATTAGTATTGCAGTTTATTTCCTGACCCCAACCAATTAGGTGATTCACTGCAGACAAGCCATGAGAGAACAGAGATAAAGAGATGTTAGTCCTTTGAAACTTTCTGTGACATGGACTAGGGGATACCCCAAGTGTCTTATGTCAGAGGATGTGCTTTTCACTTCGATTTCTTTGTTTACATCATTACATAATGTTGGTCATAATTTTGAATGGTAGCAAAATAGTTCCAAAATTTTCCCTCTAGCAGGTAAAGGGAGGTTGTTTCCATTAGTTTTAACAACTGTAACAAATTTCTACAGTAGAAAGGAATAATTAATTAACTTACATGAGAAGATTTTTTATTTTTTATGTTTTTTTTAAATTTTTTTTTTGGGGGGGGGGAGGGGGGTGATAGAGAATTTACATAAATTAATTGTCTTCTTCTTTCATCACCCAGAAGGCATTACAGCAACTGGATTGAAAATTATCCATAATCTTCTTTCATTCCTCAGAAGGGTCTACTTTAAATAGATCAAAATTGCCTATAAAATTCCTCTTCCGCAACTAGCAATTAAGTTGCAGTTTTCTCTGAAAGTTTAAGTTAATAGAAAATAACATGACAACCTATACTATGCTCCAAAGTTTAGAAAAATTTCTCGTATGAATTTTTATGAATTTGAACAGACAAATTATCATAATCATAATGTAGAAAAAGGAAACCGTGCAACTGCACCAACATGGAAATTACATGAAAGTTGAGGTCTTGAACCAAAGAAATCCAGAACCTCGATATCAGGATGAAGTTGGAGAACCAGAAAAAGATTGTGGAGAGATTTCAATGCATAATCAACTAAATTTTACTTCATTAGTTATGCGCATAATCTAATATACAATTCATTATTTATATGATTTAAGCTACAAGACATAGGTACTCTCTTAACAACCATCAAAAATGCCCTTCACATATAATATAATGCATATCATATTTTTCAAATTATCATACTTATCCAAATAACACAAACTATCTATTCACATAATGTGTCTCCGGACCATATTTTATTTTTAAAACATCTTTTAACCATTGTGCACTTTATGTTTTGGGAATTAAACGGATTGAGCTTTTCACACACTGATTTCATGTAAGAGATTAATAGATCCACCTGCTGGAATCCCTTAGGAATCAAACTTTGGACCAGTAAATCCGTTTGCGAGAGGAGACGACATCTATTTTTATAAATCTTCTGGGGATCTGACCCCATTTTTGAGATGATCAACCATTCAACCTGAAGTTTAGGTACTTTGCTATATGCTTAAATTGTATGAATTCTTCTTGCAATAGTAAAGATAAATCAACAGTGGAAAAGACAAATGATGTCTCAAGTTCAGATCTGAAAATGAGAATTTTCGAGATGAAGAATCAGCATTTCATTCTCTAAACAACTGTTCAATGTACACAGAGATGGGGCACATGTAAGCCAAAAGATAAAATGGTTTCTACTAGAAATTGTTTTAAAAACCTTACAAGGCTCATCAATTTAATAGGATTAAATCTGACACTCATATATATACATATACATATACATACATATATACATATACATATACATATATATATATATATATATATTATGATTGGATTTATGCAAGAAGAAAAGAAATGATATATTGGTATCCTAATTTCAAACCAGTCAAACAAGTAGTAGGTAACTCGATCTTTCTGCTCCTAGTTCTTCTTATCCTTCTCTGGATAAGTATCTAACTCAACTTATCTACTTGATAAATGCATTACCAGATATATGAAAGTAGGTAAAATTTCACAAGCCTCTCCTACCTAAAACCAAGCACTAAAAAGCAATTCAAGAACAAATCATTTAGTAATATACTATAAAATATAACAAGCGAGCATGATGTCTTGTTGTATCAATCAACACCCATGACTATATATGTGACATTCAGATACGTCTAGCTGAAAAGAAAAAAGAAGGGGGGTGGGGGGATAAGTATCTAACTCAACTTATCTACTTGATAAATGCATTACCGGATATATGAAAGTAGGTAAAATTTCACAAGCCTCTCCTACCTAAAACCAAGCACTAAAAAGTAATTCAAGAACAAATCATTTAGTAATATACTCAAAAATATAACAAGCGAGCATGATGTCTTGTTGTATCAATCAACACCCATGACTATATATGTGACATTCAGATACGTCTAGCTGAAAAGAAAAAGAAGGGAGGCGGGGGGAACTAAATTCAGAGTGTTATAGCAACACAGCAGTTAGTAAGAAGGTAGAACATCTCAGTTGCTGATATGACAGGTACAAAACTAAAACAATTGTTAACTAATTAATTCAAATCATGTACCTCTTACAATTATTAATATTCTTGTCAAATAATTTTTTTAACAATATTCTTAAATAACAATGACCAAGATTACCTGAGAAGTTCTGCTCATACAATACTCATGCATTATCCATTCTGTTCTCTCCCCTTTTGGGGCACGACCTTTATGGAAAACCAGTGTCCTCTTTGTGCCAATAATATTTGAACCTGTCTTTACATTGCGTTCTTTTCCTGTGGCTTTCCAGTAACCGGATTCAGTTGCCCTCCTACTCTGCAAGCCTCTTGGGTACTTCCTTCCACGAGCAGAAAAGAAAAACCACTCATTATCTGACTGAATAATTGATTTGGCTGGTCATACATAAGTTATCAGTAATTAGTTGGTACACCATTGAATATTAGCATCATTGCAAAGTCATCACAGTAAGACCCACATTTGTAGGTGGAGAACCATATACATAGTTAGACTGATATGTAAAGTTAACAATGATGAAAGGAAGATCCAAAACAGCACCTTTCTAATGCAAAGTCAAGCAAATTAAAACTAAACATCCCTGTGTTTAGACTTCATTAAGGGTGTATTTTTGTTGGGGGGGAGGGTAAATCAGCATAAATCCAACATATTGTGAATCTGGAATATGAAGTCATTTCTTTCTAATTTAAAAGAATGTTAATTTATACATTTCATGTCAAGAACAAAAGAATAGGACAGATTTGACCCTTTATGAGGAACCAAAATCTACATCGGTACCAAAATTTACATCGGTACAAAGCGCCAGACAATTAACAGTAGGTGAACTAAACAAGAAGATTCTACTAACTTCTCTTGACTACAACTCTTTTTGACTCTTTTCCTATTTCCCCCACCAAAAAAAAACACAGAAGAAAAAAACGTAGTTTAGGTGGTACAAGCATCCCACCTATTTGATTTAGCCATCCACTAAGCTGAAAAAATTTCCACAAGCACCTGATGGATTCGTACTAATCAGGCAACAGTAACAGCCAGAAGCGTGACACAAGTCATACATGTCAACAGCAGCTAAAAGGTCATCAATTAACTTCCGACTTAATAAACTAAGGGGTTGTTTGTTTACTTCTAAATGAGCCTAAATCTGACCGAATAAGTCATTAAGAATATTTATTTTACAATTTTTAAACTCTGAATACATCTGAATATTTTTGAACAATTCTTCCAAAAAATTGTGGTTGAATCGGTAAATAGTATTGAATGATATTTTAACTTGCATACCCTCATTGACAATTAAAAACTACATTCAATATTCATTTTGTTTTATTATTGTAAACAAATTTTGTTAATGTATAAATTGATTTTAATTTTTCTTTAACAAATTGATCAATAACCGAATTTAATGAATGTTGTTGTAGTTTTTTGTTTTTTGATTTTATGAACAAATAGAATAATTATTAATATTTTTTAGTGTTTTATTCCTAAAACTTTATGACTAATTGAAACAACTTGGGTCAAATCCCGAGTCCGGAACAAATCTTGAGTCAAATCCCAAGTCCGAATCGAATCGAATCCATTCAAATAAGACCTTAAATCACTGACTCAATAATATCTTCTTGAGTCGTCTTAGCCCACCATAGACTCACAATAATATATTCTTGGGTCATCGTAGTCCACCACATGCTCACCCAAAAAGTCATGACTTGAAGGTACTATTGTTAGTAATTTAATTACTTATACACAGACAAATTTTCCTCAAAGATATTCCCGAAATAATATCTTTCGATGTGGGATTGACGTGTTACAAACTCTCTCACTTAAATTGTTGATGTCATTGTGGGGATAATATCACCAGCCTTCGTGTCCCCGCCTTCAGCAATCTAATCGGATGACCTGATCCGAGCTTTCGAGAGTCGGCTCTAATACCATATGGTCAAATTCCGAGTCCGGAACAAATCTTAGGTCAAATTCAAAGTTCAAATTGAATCAAATTCATCCAAATAAGGCCTTAAACCATTAGTCCAGTAATATTTTTTTGAGTAATCTTAGGGCTCACCCAAAAGATAATGACTTGAATGTACTATTGTTAGTAATTTAATTCCTTATACACACAAATTTTTTAAATATTTCGATGTGGGACTGAGGTGTTACACTAATAGTATATTCCACCAAAGATCGTTCAAAAGTTTATATTTAATTTATTTTCAGATGTAATTATAAAATTGTTCATAAAAGCCAAGAAGGTTAAAATAGAAAATATAAGTATTCAAATCTTTTACATAGAAAATTATCAAACACATTATATCACTTTGTATTAAGATTTTCTACTTCATTCAGCGCATTTATATTTTCTTATATATTCAGGATTTTTCATTCAGCCCTAACTACATTTAGAGCTTGGAATACACGAGGAAAAAAAAATACAAATAAATATAAGAAAGGAAAAAATCTATCTTGATTCAAAAAATTCTAATTCAAGATTAATGAATGTAGTGCCATATAAAAACCTCTAATAAAATTTTAATTTTCACTGGTCTTCTCTTTTTACTTCTTTCCCTTAGATTTCCCAAAGCTATGAAAGATTATGGGATAGGACTATTTTACTAGTTTAATAACTTTAGACACTATTTATCCTTTATTTATACATGTATTTAGTCTGACTACGTTTTTTTATTTTTTTAGTTATAAGGCGACTAACAAGTTCTAGGGGAGGTGGGTGGTATTATATAGTACCCTTTTAATTTATCAAATGAGTTAAATATCTTGCTAATAAAAATCACACATTTAAGACCTACTTTCATTTTACCATGCTGTCAAGTTTATTCATTTCCAAAGTCTTAGTCTTCATTAACCCATTTTCATACTCTATAAAATTCCCCCGGCCCGTAGAGGAAGACCTATTTGATCTTATTATATCCTGCTTGGCACACAGCTTTATTAAAACAACTTCTTACAAGAATAAGTTGTTATGGAAGGTGTTTTACTCAACTTATATCTTTATTCTAAATAACTTAAAACAAACACTACTTTTAGCTTATTATTTACTATAAGATCAGACACACAGGGACTTGGTCACTACAGGCACACCAAAAGAAACAAGAACAAGGATAACAAAATGATCTTTAGACCAGGAATAAACGAAACACTAACTTGAATCCGCATATTAAAATCCTATAGATGGAAATTAAAGCACATTAACAAAGTTTAAGGAATACAATAATTAAGCAACAGAGCACGAGATTGGACCTGGTAAATCCCAGGGCTCGAATTGCGTTATATCAATCTCAGCAATAACTTCCACACAGTTATCAAACCCCTCAATCTTCTTCTTCAGGTAGTACAATATCAGCTCTTCCTCCGTCGGAGAAAATTTAAACCCTGGAAATGATCCTATCGAAATCTCCCCCTCCTTCGACATTTCAAAAGCTTATTCCCCAACAACACAAATCAAAGATACACTATATATATATATATAGATCTATATACAAAAATATTCTTTTCAAATGCTTGACGATGAAGAAGCGTATATACTTTCTCTCTCTAAATTTGTGAAAACTTTCGGCTGCTTTTTTTGGATGGAAAGAAGTGAGAACTTGACTCAGCTATAAAATATGCAGTACATAGTGTGTGCATATATTGGGGAGTGATAGCAACACGCGGTACATAGTGTATGGTTATAGCCTTATAGGGGAATGATTCATACATAGGGCTCGTATACATATCGGAAACGATCCAGAGCAAAAAGCAGTATATATATATACTAGCTGGGTCCCGTGTCTCCGGCATTGTATGAACAATATGATTTATCTCAAATTTTGAACGACCAAAATAATTTATTGAGTGAGCTGGAAATTTAAAGTCATTTGTATTTTATTAAATTATTATTAGATTATTAGATAGATAGATGTAATAATTAGATTATTATTAAAGTTATTTGTCTCCATCTACAGCAACCGATTGTTGGGGAGCAATCCCTTTTTTCCCAGCCTTGTACTGGCTACTTAGAATTTTTTTTTATAAGCCGCTACAAGCTGTAGCGGCTGAGAAAAAATGGGTTGCTCCCAACAACCGGTTACTGTGGATGGAATCCCATATATATATATACTAGCGACAACCCGTGCCTGAAGGCACGGTGTAACGAAAAATTAAATTAAAATTTAAAAAATATTACATTATCTAAAGACATACATACTCAATCAACAATACATATTCAACCACCAAAACATCGAGCTAGTCGGTACTAATTTCACTAAATTTCGGCATAATTTCCTTTAAAAATAGATATCCGGAAAATTCTAAACTTATCTACAAAACTTACAATCATCAATACTTATCTGTATGTGTGTGTTCGAAATTTGAATAAGGAGGACAAGAGAGAGAGCTGCTGATGTGTATTTTGATGTGACATTTATGTATTTTCTCTCTCCGCTCTGTTTTATATTATAGAATTATAGATATATATATATATATATATATATATATATCTAATAAAATACAAATGATTTTAAATTTCCCGCTCACTTAATAAATCATCTGGGCCGTCCAAAGTTTGGGAAAAATCTCACCGTTCATACATCTATCTAATAAAATACATTTATCTATCTAATAATCTAATAATAATTTAATAAAATACAAATGACTTTAAATTTTTCGCTCACTCAATAAATTATTTTGGTCGTTCAAAATTTGAGATAAATCATATTGTCCATACAGTGCCGAAGGCACAGGACTCAGCTAGTATATATATAAAAGGTGAGTAGTTTGTAAGAAATTAATTTTGGTTAATTTATTAATATTAAAAATTAATTTTTTTTGTTAATTGGTCAATTTATTATAAAATTAATTTTATAGTAATTGAATTTATAGAGAATAATGGATAATAATTCGTACTTGTTTTAAATTAAAAATAAAAAAATATTATCATTAGTCCAATATAAGAACTAACAATAAAAATTTTATATTCATAACTATTAACCGCGAACAACATATTACTCGTGTCGTCCCTATTAATAATAATCAATACTGTTGAAAATAATAATAATAGTAGCGAAATAAATTTTTATTAATTTTTATATTAATGGTGTAAATCTATTTTTTGATCTACATTAATTTTTATTTGTTCCTATATTAATGTATGAATTATTATCTATACATATATTCTGTATATACGGGTATATTTAGTTTTTGGATGTTAACAGTTAGATAACTGACGGCAAGTATGGACACGTCGGATGATGACATGGAGGTGGAACGTGAATGTCACGTGGAAAGTACACGTGTCGAGTAGTTGAGAATGATGACGTGGCAATTATTGGTTTGGGTTAGTCCACGTGTTGGATCCCTAGAGTGACGTAGTAACCAAGAAGTTACAAATTACTGCAAATTAAATTGTGTCAGTGGTGTGACCAGACCAGGCTAAATCTAAATTGTTCAAGTAACGGCTGACAAGCAAATTCATGAAATTTATGCTGTTTTACAAAAATAATCGCGGTTATTATAGTTTTAATTTTTTTGTAAATTGATTTATGAAATACAATATTAAGTATAACCATTTGCATTAGTGAAAGACAAATAATTCTACATCAATTTTAAAATTTAAGATGAAACAAATTGACTAGGAAAAATAAATCAGCTGTTTTTTGGGGAGTATATCTTGCTCAATCAGTTGGTTGTTTTCAAAAAAGAAATTGATATTTACAAAGAAAAATAAAATATTATCATTTCCTTCCATTCCAAATGTAAAATATTTAATAAATACCATTAAATTTTGTACTGCATAAACTATTTTGAAATGATATTATTATTTAATGATAATAATTAACACTAAAACAAGCAAGCAAGGATTTAATTAACATTTCTCACAAGTGGACCAGTTTCTGATCATATATATATAATTAACTTAGATTTTACTTTTGCTTATCATTTTCCTTCTCGGCAACTTCTCAATTAAATCTGAATCTGCACTAAAACAGTTGTCCTGAGCATTACATGTCAGTAATTAAAGTTTCAGTTATAAGAAGCAATTCTGATCCTAAAACAATTCACCAAAGTAACACTTGAATGAGACCTGTCGAGATGAATCAAAAAGGATAGAAATGAAATATGCCTTCAAAACTAGTTTTCCTCTCCGTCTACTCCATTCAGGTTTTGGCCAACTGCAAACTGAATGAAGGTATTGAAGGCCAATACAGACCATGGGAATCATCCACCAGGGGCCCACTTAACTTCTTTTGCGGGGGTCCTTGGCCGTTGAACCAGACCTCTTTTTCTTTTGTCCCCATCCCCATGTAAGAGTGTCCGAATTCTGCAAATTCCAAAAGCAGTATAATTTTTAGGACAAAAAGAAAATATCTTAATTAAGGATCTAATCAAGTTAATTTGAATAATTTCCTCACCCTAACATAAGCATTAGGACTTGGCCTTCTTCTGAGCTTGCTTCCAGTTTCCAGGAAATGAAGCACCTCGTTCTTCGAACGCAATCGACGTCCTGAGGTTCGTCCAATATAATACTGCACAAGAGACGGTTTAGAACATATTTCGTACTCACAGAAGGCTTTTAGTTTCATTCCTCACGCCATATATACCAGAAACGACTGCTAACATGTTACCAATCAAAATATCCAACCGAAGCAGTAATTATTGGCAATAACATGAGCTAGTCACATCCCATCATGTAATCTAAAAACTGATTCTAATCTTTTACTAAGAAAATAACAAGAGATACCCCCTTCCTCTCAAAACATAAGATACACATGTATACATGTGTATGTGTGTGTGTGTGTGTGTGTGTGTATATATATATATATATATATATATATATTAAGAACAATAGTACAATTTGTAAGTAGCACTGCTTCTATCTCATATCAAGTGCTTAATGACAACATCCAGACCTTAAAAAATGAACTTCAGATGCAAAAGAATCATCTCGGAAAAACTATACTAATAGCCATTTTTATTTTAAACACTCTAATTCCATGTTGAAAGAACAATTCTACAATAGCTAGCAATTATTGGAAGTTATTTGGAACTGTCAAAAAATAACAATTCAAGGAGGTGTGGGACTGTGGGAGGAATGAAGTCCACTGAATAACAATATGGAATTACATGTTAGTGTTTGACAGTACTGCAATAATAAATGACTATTTTACCACAGCAATTAAAGGAGGAATAAAGGACTACCCCTCCCGTAGTTGCAGCACATTTTTGCTGAATTAATCTCATCCAACTAGCTTCTACTCAAAGCAAAACCAGAATTTTCTCAAGGGTAGTTTTTATCAAGATGGTAGCTTTTGCTGACCAGACTTAATGAAATGAAGGGGCATTTTGCTTTGTATCCATTATCTTCTTTATTTCCCCTTTTTCTTGGATCAGTGTGGTCTCAACATTCCTGCAGTTTGTTTCAATGTGATAATGGATGATTGTTATACGAGGGCTTATTTTATTGGGTTAATTATTCTGGCACAACTACGATGTCCTGATCTATTGTAAATTGAGACCTACTATAAGGATTTGAAATAGATTAGAGGTAGATCGAAATAAAAAGAGATTCCACAGTTTAGAAAAAAGTTAGTTAGGCAAAAAACAAAGAGACAATTTAGAGCACTATTGGAGAGAAAATGAATTCACCTTAGCCAACGATCCAAACTATGAACTAGTAAAGGTATTTATAGCCGAACAACTACTACTCTTCTACTAAGCTACTGTTACAGAACCCCCCCCCCCCCAACCCACCCACCCCTCCCCACTCGCACTTAAAAAGTCAATGTCCTCACAATCACGGATTTAGATCAAGATCAGGGAAGTAATAAATCATACTTTCTTCCTCTTCACAAGCTGCTTCATCTAGGCTAGCATTTTTCCATTGTACCAACACTTGCCTTAATTGTGTCCTTTGATTCCTTTCTTGATAATACTACTCTTGTTCGCTACTCTAAGAGGGCTAAATGCCCAACTGAGGGTAGAGCGGGCATGGGAAGGTCACCATCCTACTTTTCAGCTGAGATGTTGCTGGCAGCTCCAATTTGTGAGCACCAAACCAATCCTGGTGAGCACGCCCATAGAACTTTGGGAGGAAGTTTCAAATTTTCCCTCTGCATTACAGAGAGGTTTGGCTGTAAGGTTGAACTACAACTAGACAAAGTGCCCAATGTCAAATGTCTCATCAGTTCTCCTTTCAACAGCTATAGTGGTGCTTGAGAATATCAGCAATTGCTCTTTTCTTTCTTGTATGACATCTCCAACTGCAATGACTTTTGATCCTTCTTGATGAGGTGAAATTAGCACCGAAGATGGTCTACCATACACAACTTAAGAGAGGGTAGTGCCCTGGGTTAAATGGTAGGTCTCATTACCAGCCAAAGGCTTCACCTACTTGGGGTGTGATCACCATTACTTAAGCCGTACACGTGTAACTTAGGATGAGAGTGGTTGGCTTAATGGCATGTGCTACACCATAATAAAAGGCAGGCCAAGTGATCAAATATTGCACTCTCAAAGGGATACCCACACAAGTTCATTATTGGATTTGCCTGGTGCAGGGATCTTGTGAGGGGGACGTGAACCCATGGATTAGTTGAATGCTCTAATGCTGTGCTTGAATTTAAGGAATGGAAATGAGGACGGAATGCAATGATTTTAAGGTATTTTAAGTGTATGTTTGGTTGTTGTTGATGGTGAGTGTTGTCATATAATGACAAAATTATCACATATATCCATTCCATTGGAATGAATTTTATTCCACCTTCTCCACATGGAATAAAAAAACAAAAGGATGGAATGAATTTTCATTCCATTGGAATAATTTATCCTCCAAAATAATCATCAAATACACTATTTTTATTTCATTCCTCTATTTCATTCTCTCAATCCAAAGCATGGTTTCAAAAAGGATGAGATAGGAATATGAAATGGTTGTACTTACTCAGCCCATCACTAACCGCCCAAATAACTTCAAAGCCCTTGGAATTTGGAAAACCAGAGATAAAGTCAACAGTTAAGTACATTCAAAATGTCTCTAGTATGGGCAGAGGTTGCAAAATAGTTAAGTACTTCTAAAATATCTCTGGATATGGTACGTGCCCAGCTTTAACTCTTTGAAAACTTTCACATTCTGCCACCCAAGATTCGAGGTTTGGTTTCAGCCCTACCCAAGGAAAATATTGTTGCACCCTCTTTTCAAGTAGCTTGATAACCAAAATGACCACCTACTTGTGCAACTCCCCTAAAATTTGCCTCCTTATATCACCATTCACCGCCTAAGCCTACAAACAATATTCCTCATGCTTCAGCTGTCCCTAACTCCCTATTCTAATGCGTACTCATGAGGTCAATTCTGCTTATAGATAGCTCGGACACAGTAACTTATAGATTAGTCTCCCAACTCCTTCATAGGTCTCAATGATTGGGTCATCAATAAAGGTTTAACTGTAGATATGGCTGTAGCTTTCTCTTGCTCTCATATAGTAAGTCCATCAGCCACCAGTTAAATCGAAAAAGTAATCGAATCAAAAGTTATCAGTTGTGTTAAAAAACAAAGGTGTACAAATTTACTACTTCATGATATTGTAGGACAAGTTTTCTTCTCTAATTCAGCACAATATGCTTTGAAATTCTCAAGTTCGTATGATGGAAGGAATTTGTCTATGATTCATACAGAAATGTGAGATATATAGAATGACTAATTGGAACTGAATTAGGAAAATTATGAGGGACAGGTCGCAGAAAATCAGCCTGATACTAACTTACTACAACACTGATGGTTCTGCTCTATTGGAAATTGAGAGGCAGAAGGATTTGAACGATATTTTCTGTAAACAGAGGTAGAGAGAGATTTAGAGTTCAGAGAGAAAGATAGGCAGAAACTAGAGATAATGAAATTCACATTAACCAACATTCTTAAGTAATCACTAGGTATCAACTGATGACAGTTCTAATGACAACTATTCTACTAAGCTACCATGACATATTCTTGCTTATAATGAGATGATCATGTGCATAGAGAATTTCTGTCAGATGTCTGTGTTTTTAGTTGGACTAAATTTTCCTCTTTCTATTATCAAACTAGCATAAATAATGTGTGCAACTAAGTAATATGAGGTGTTCAAACAATGATTAATAACTTTCCTGGCTTCATCTAATTGCTAATATATAGATTCCCTTTTTCATCTGTTTTGAAAGGTTGGCTGTCAATTCAATTATTGAATACTGTTTAATCAAAGAGCATTCATTTAAAACAAATTCGTATGAAATACCACCAAGGATTCTATCCCACTACTAATGGGAATTATAAAACTTATGAGATTGCTACTACCCATAGTAGCAACATTATAAAGGTATTCTGTGTTGGTTGAATACATGCATATTTTCCACAGCACATTAAAACTAAAATATACAGGTTCATCCAATATATTTCATTAATTTCCACTACAGAAGATAAAGAAATTTTTCAGAAAGCTCTTGAACTAATAAAAAAAAGAGAGAGAGAGAAATTAACAAATACCATATTTTCTTTAAAATCCGATAATAATATTATTTCTACAAGAAACAAATTAAGTATGTATTCTAAATTCTTTACCAAAAATAGCATATAATCCTAGTGGTTTCCAGTTGAAGAACCCAAAGCCTTTTTTAGATGAGATTCCCACTTAAGTGGAATTTAGACACTAAGAAACCACACACTTATAAGCCATCAAACTTAAATGTACATGACTCCATGTAAACCTTATATACTATTTAGTAAAAAGCAATAAACATAATATCTATATCAATTTCCTAATAGAATATCAAAGATCTAAATAAATGGTATCATGATTATATTTACCATGATAATATATTAATTGAGAAATAATTATACCTTATCAATCTTTCCAACTGAGGCACCGCTCTTCCGATGCTTGAATTCAATTCTCCAATCATTAGGCAATGACATTGGCCTCCCCTCATTTGCAGGAAAGAAAACTTGCAACGCTTTCTCACAAATCTGTGGACCAGATTGCTGAATCTTAGAATTAGTCATCTCGACCAACTCAATTTTTGTTGCAAGATTTGAAAGATTAAATTGATTGATCACCGGATGAATGAAATGTGCTAGATTATTATTTTCAAGATCTTGAGCTTTGAATTGATTTGGGTCTGATGATGCGCCTTGAACGTCAGTTATCTCATGTCCACGTATGTTTACTGTTTCATTTTCGCCAGGTTCTAAATTAAGATCGAATCGATAAGGTGGTGGGTTGGTGGAGGTGCGATGGTGAAATTCAGGAAATTTTTGGTCATACATGTCAAGATTCTAAGTTTAGGGCTACGAGATAGTCTGGGAGAGATGCTAGATCAAATGAATTGAGCTTTCTGATGCACTAGAATGACAAGAATATTAAAATGTGGCAATCTATTTAGCCCAATGTCAGGCCAACGTAGCAACATGTAAAACAAAGATTTTTCTAGCCCATGCTACTTAATTGACCTTGAGCTAGCTGGGCCAAACCTAAACCTTTAGGCCATAAGAATAGGTTTTTTTTCCAGTTTTTGTTAATTGTGCAATTTACCATATGCAATTGTTCAAACAAATAACAAACTTGGTAGTCATTTTCATAAATTAGGACATATCATATGGGATTTAAGATTGAGATTTCCATCCAAAATCTATAAAACGAAAATGGAAACCATGTTTGTTAATATTCATACATATACTAGGTAGCACATTAAACAAAAAATAATAATTTTATGATTCTTGTGGCTTATGGTCCTTATGGTCATTGGATATGCTTTTAATTAAGGCTTGGGTTTGGCCCATTCTAGCCCAAGATCAGGCTGGGGCAAATATTGGTTAACAAAACAAAATGCCTTCGTTACACTAGTGCTAGAGCTACATTGGGAAAGGCTAGAAATTAACCACCCTTTTTTATATTTTCTAACATTTTTGCTCAATAAAATTAATAAAACAACACATTAATTATTTTATTTTCCTAACCATCTCAAAATCGCTAATAGCCTTATAACTATGAACGATAAGTTGCATAACTAGAAGGAAAAAAAAAGTATTCTCAAGCCCTCTGGTTTGTTCTTTCTATCATAAGGTCAACTTAAAGGTAGTATGGATTAAAATATATAGTGCAAGGCTTGCCAGACATTCAGCTAAATAAGTGGTTATATTTTTAAAACTTTATCCTGAATGAAGAGAAAAAGAAAAAAAAAACTATTTAATTTGATTAAGTATCTCTCTCAAAAGATCTCTGAAACCTAAACTCCAAACCTTGACATGGATGACAATTTTTAAACTCTAAACTTTACAACAACAAATAATTTGTTAACCCCTAATAGCACTAACTCAACCACGTTTTTAGATTGTCGTCCCAAATATGGAGAAAATAAAGTTGAAGACTTGCGTGGATATAAATAACTCACGTCCAAAGCACATCATCGAACCCATTTTATTACAAAACTCAAGATACTGAAAATGATAACCTAACTCATTTCATTCATCCGATCGGACAACAAATTTAACCTTTCAAACCTTGCAACAAAAATCGAATTAGTGAAGGTAACTAACATTAAGATTCAACAATCTGTGTCCGACGACACTTGAAACTTAAACAAAAGTATATGTATTTGACACTTCAATTTAATGTAAAAAATTAACACAATTGAAGAGTATCTATGTCGAACTCTTCAAAATACTGTGTCCAACTGGACACACTAGTTGGACACACCATCCAAGTCAGTGTAACATAGATCCTGAATGAAGCGCATAAAACACAATAGTTAATTTGATTTAATATCTAACTCAAAATATCTCGTAACCATAAACTCAGTAACTTGATGACAATTTCTAAAAGTTAACCGCCTCACCTTCACCAACACACTACCTTACCCATTCGACCTAAACTTAATACCTAAACAAAATAAAGAACAAGATTTTTGTGGACATGTCTAAAAGACAACATCGTCCGAACCAAACAAAGCAATAAATCATAATCCTAAAAAGAAAACCTTGTTCATCACATTCATTTGGTGAACAATAGATATAATCTTCCAAATTATTTTACAAAAATTAGGCCAATGGAGGAAACTATAAATGAGGTTCAACAATCTCAACCACAAAAACTAAGAAAAGCATTGCAAGTATTTGATGCATATGAGAAGAGGCTGAAGTGGAAATTTGAGGGTTATAGAATAGAGCTCGAGGGCCTCTGGAATAATGTTGCCTCAGTTGGAATGATTAACAAGGTAAAACTATTTCTCAGTTATTATATCGTAGACAAATTTATTGAGAGAACTTTACTTGATCAATAATTCAAGTCGAGGCACCATGCTTCCAACACTTGATCTCAATACTCCAATCCTCAGTCTCAAAAGCGGTTCAAAAACTTTTGCAAAATGATTTGCCTTAATCTTGTAAAAGTGCTAGTTGCCTCCATTCTAATTTTTTGTAACAACATCTGAAGGGCATAATCTTGTTGGCCATTCCATGAAAAACATGAAATGAGGTTTTATTCTCAAGCTACTAACTTATGCCATGTTTTGGTTATGACAATATTGTGTTTTGGATGTGAGCCATTTCATGGCCACCTATGTCTTATTTTCAATTTTCTTTAGATATCAAGTTAAAGTCGAATGTGGCAAGTTGATCAATTAATGGAGGTGATGCGGTAAAATGAAAGATTTCTTGTCTTCCATGTTAAGGTTTAACACCTAGGGTTACAAGAGCTTTAAGACCTAGTGTGTTTTAAGATGGGTAATATGTAAAAAGATCTAAAATGGTGACTAACTAGTCAAACGTTAGACTGAGGCAACAGCCTTACAACAACAAATAATTTGTAACTTGTATTAACAATAAATTGGCCACATTTTTTTAATGTTCCAAGTGAAGTGCATATGAAAAATGCACTAGTTAATTTTATTTAGTATGTCACTCAAAAGATCTCATAACACTACGCCCAAAATTTGATGACAATTTCTTAAATTAACTGTTTCACTTCTATCGCCTTACCCATTCGTCCTTAACTTGATACATGAACAAAATGAAGAACAAGATCTTTGTGGACATTGAACAACTCATGTCAAAAAAACATCGTCCCAACCAAGCTAAGCAAAAATTCAAAATACTAACACAAAAACCTTGTCCATTACAATCATATGGTGGAACATTGATATAATACTTGAAATTTTGTTTATAAAAACTAAGTCGATGGAGGCAACTATAAATGAGGTTCAACAACCTCGACCATGAAAATTGAAGAAGGCATTGCAAGTATTTTGTTGCATAAGAGAAGAGGCCGAAGTAGTAACATGAGGATTAGAGAATTGAATTCAAGAGCCTTCTGAATAATGAAGCCTCAATTGAAAACAAGGTAAAATTATTTCTCTATTACTACCATCATAGACAATAATTGAGAGAATACCCTAACTTTATCAATAATTCAAGTCAAGACTCCACACTTCCAACTCTTGATTTCAATACACCAATCCTCAAGTAACCACTCCTACCTATTCTCACAAGCAGTTCAACAAATTTTTCAATGATTTCCCTTATTCTAATAGCCATGATTGCAAAACAATGATGCTAGTTTTTGTAACAACATTCGAAGGAGATAATTTGTTGGTCACCGCATGAAAATCATGAAACTTTTGACTTATGGCATGTTTTGGTCATGAAAATGTTGTGTACTAGATGTGAGGCCTTTCATGTCCACCTATTCTTATTTGGTATTTCTTCTAGGTATCAAGTAGAGGTCGAATATGGTAAGTTGATTAGTTGATGGAAGAGAGGCGGTAAAACCCAAAAACACTCTTCCATGATAAGGTTTTAGTCTAGGGCTACGAGAGCTCTAAGACAGATAAAAAATAAACAAACTAGTGTATACACAGTATCTACATGATATGGAAATAATTGGAAAGTAACTAAATATTGTAAATCATTGATGTGTACAATAACAAAATTTATCAAGAGGTAGGGGTGTTTAAAAAAATTCGGTTTTTCGGTTTTTTTACCGAACCGATTGAAACCGGTACCGGCGGTACAGGTTTTTTTCGGTTTCGGTTTTTCAGTTTTTTTAGACTTTTCGGTACCGGTAGCGGTAATGAGAATTTTTGAATTCGGTAAAAACCGAAAAACCGAATAAAAACCGAAATTGATATAACAAGCCAACACTGTACAGTACTGCAGTAGCTTGAATTGATATAACAACAACAATTGATACAACACCCAGCCAACTACAACAAGGCAACAATACATACATACTGCAGTACTGCTTCAATTGATATAACAACAAGCGAATTACAAGTCTACAACAATTGATATATAATTGTATTATTTGTATATGATTTCTACATGCAACAAGCCAACGGCCCAACAGTACAACAAGCCAACTACAACAAGTCAACAGTATAACTGATATATAATTGTAGATGATTTCTTAGTTTAAAAAAAAATTGTTAATATATTAAAAAAAATTATTTAATTATTATTTATTAATAATTATATATATTACCATGCATGCGGTATAACCGAAAACCGAACCGAAAAAACCGGTACCGATTTTGTACCGAATCGGTACCGAAACCGGTAATTCGGTACCAATTCCGGTTCTTGTTTGTTCGGTAATTTTGGATCGGTACGGTTCGATTTTTTCGGTACCGGTTCGATTTTTTACCGATGAGCACCCCTATCAAGAGGTATAACAAGATAAAGTTAAATCTTTTTATATACTCCCTCCGTCCCAAATTAATTGCTCAATTTTGACTTTTTAAGTCAAATTGACTATTTTTAGAATTAATAATTAAACATATATACATATATTTCTAAAATTATAAAAATTGGGGTTAGTAATAAATTATATATTTGTTCTTTTGGTTATAATCTCTTCACCTATATTTTAGCAAAAATAGTAAAAAGATTAGTTTTAAAAATGGTCAATTTGATTTTAAAAAGTCAAAATTGGGCAATTAATTTGGGACAGAGGGAGTATTTAAAAAAAACTATAACATTTGAACGAAGCAACAGTTACCTGGGCACATTCAAGTTAACGGTCTCAAAAGCGATCTTTAGGACATACTTTTGAAACTTCTAAGTCTTTGGAGGCCTGAGTTCCAAATCAACTTTTTGATATTCGATATCATCCTCGGAAAGTAGACCGAACAAAAGTCTATTCTGCAAACCAAAGGCTTCTATTATTATCTAAAAATCAGTAGTCTAGAAAAATAATACTATCGATATAAAAGAATCTCCAACACCTACAGATTATCCCAACACTTAAAAGTATATGCATTCTTATATCAAGCAAGAATTCAGAATATCAACTCCTCAATAGAAAGAAAAGAATAATTGGGGTAGGTTATCCATTATAGGTTTAGAGAGAAAGAAATAACCACATTCGTAAATAAAATCCAAATGGTCTTTTTAAGGATCTGATCATTTAAGTTGCACATCTTTGATAACTATTAAGTGCTTACAAAGTTAGCTACTTAAATAGTTATATTGAACTCATCTTATTATAGATAGTATCTACCACTTGAAAAATATTTTTTAAAAATCCACCAAAAAGAAAATCAAGAGAAGATGACTTGGCTTAACAGAAATAACTACGATCAAGCCATCTAAACCATTATACCAATTTATAATTTATTAAGAACTATGAAACCCATTTACTTCTTCGAGTTATTTATAAATAGTAGTGGTAAGATATGCATGCAAAACCAGCTATGCCTGGCAAGATAGTAGAAACTTGTATAAAGAATGCATCTTCTCCCGTAAACAAATTTCAAACACAATTCCTAGAATTACTAATCAAATCCTACTACTTTGAACAAACTTTGTATGTGTGTGTATATATTGATAAACACATTCACGAATTCTTCCAAGGAGTTCCTTACATTTTTGGAAAAAAATATAGGGAATAACAATATATCTACTCCTATTAGTTCTTCTATAGATACTAAACAAACAACTTAAACTTTCACTAAATAAAAAGAATCCTCAATTTTTAATTGTATACGACATACGAAAATAAAAAATGAAATAAAAATAAAATTAGAAGAGTAAGAATGGCATCAAAAGGTCTGCTACATAAAGAAATTTAAATCTTTCTTTCAATTCTTATATCCTTTCCCTCATCATATCCCTCCTCCCCAAGTTCCAAACATAAACCTATAAAAATAATGTATCCCAAAAAATCATAACCAAAAACAATTAAAATAAAAAATTGTTCAAGCACATGTATGAATACATACTAGCACATATATGTATATATACATACAGATATATGAATATATACACATGGATATACGAAGGTATACACTCACATATATTACAAAATTTGTGTGTGTGTATATATACACACACAAACGTACAAGAGTAATGCTACATTTCCAAGAGAATAATGATGAAAGCAAGCTTTTCAACAAAATGATCCAAAGAACAGAACTAAGTATACAAAAATTAAACGAATAAATACAAATTTGTATATGAGAAATGACCTATCCATGGAACCAGCGGACACAACGTCTCTCCAATTCTTTCTTCTGCCGAATGAGGCGGAGTTTCGGCAGTTCTGAGTAATCTACGCCGCCGTGCGAATTCGCTAAGTCGTAAGTTGCGCCAATTAATCTTCCGATTCAAAGAGCGAATTGAATTACGACGCAACTGAAAGGAGAAAGTATGTATTGCCATATTGGAGGAGTGGGGCGGGGCGGGGCGGGGCGGGGGAGGAAGCGGTGCGACTGTAGGCACAAAAGAGTTGAAGGGCTTTCTATGCGTAAAAATAGTCCCTTACAAAAATTTAGTAAAATGATATATTTATGCAATATTTTTTTCTTATCAATCTTTTTAATGAAAAAAATTATTGTTTTTTATTTATTGTTGGTAGATTTTAGGAAAAAAATTGAATGTTTAGATTTAAGTATTATCACTAAACATTAAATATTATTTTTTCCCTCATCTTTCTATGAATAGTAAAAGGTTAATATTATTATTTTATACACCAATTTAATCAATAAAGTATTAATTGTATTTCTTAATGAATGTGTTTATTCCTAAAACATCAATTAAAAGAAAAAGGATGAGTATACTACTTTTATAAATATTAATATTAATATTACTATAATTTAGGGTAATGATACGAGACTCTCCATTCCATAATAAGAATCTCATTTACAAAATCTAAAAATATTACGAATAAATTGTTATTCTATATTTTTATCTATAAACGTGTAAGTTTATTTACTTGTAATTGCACAATTATGAGATCAAATTTGAAGATATTGTGTCATTTTAAATGATTAACGATAAAAAAAAGTTATAATATAAAAAATAAGTCTTTTATTAAACAAAAAGAATTTACAAATGAGACTTTTTTTTGTCAAAGGCAATAAAAGGTTATCATTGATCATTTACTTTAATTTTTAATAGAGTAAAAAAATTGAAGAGGGTGTGGAGTGGTGGCTGCCATCTTAGACACCAAACCAAACGCAATCACATCGCATGGAAGTGTTTGACAAAAACTGAATAAGTTTAAATTTAAATAAAAAATATCGTTTAATAATTAATATTTCTAAAACATCTGAATAACAAAATTTTATTATTTTATTCCTCTGAAAAATTTAAAATTATTATAAATTTATTTAATATTACTTAATATTTTTTTTTACTTCATTCATCAGCTCCTTCAATTAAAAAAATCTGACTTAGCCATTTAACTCGTCCATCTTTCCGATTCAGCATTGACCGATTCAGCCATTCAGACGTTTAGCTCTAAACAAACGCCCCCATAAGATTGAAAAGTTTAGAACAATGTTAACAAAGAAGGACCACATTTGATGAACACTGTTAGCAAAGAATGTATTCTTTTAGTTTTAATAATTGAAAAAGAAAACCAAAAACAAACAAACAATCTTAAATTTCGTGTACACATTGTTGTACGAAAAGTAAAAGAGCACAACAACAATGTACTGGATTTTGGTCAGGGATTGCTGAAAGAAAACTACCTCAGATATAAAAAAAAACAGTCAAATGTAAGTAAAAGCAAGTCTAACAAGTATCAAATCAGTGTGTTCACACAAAGTACCGGACCGCCGACTATTTTTTTTTTTTTTTATCAGGGCCTGATGAGCTCCCACTAACCTGAAAACCAAAAACAAACAAACTACCTATAAAACTAGTCTACTTCCAAGTAAAAGCAAGTCTAACTTGTACCAAAACTTCACCTGAGACTAACACGAGATTTAACTCGGACATAAGTTACAAAGGGGCTGAAACTGAAGGGGAGGGGTCGGTTTGCAAGTTTTATGTCCTCCAACTTGAGTGGAATTGGAATGTCTTCAAGTCGAGGTGCTCATCATGTCACAGATGCGCTCAAATGTAGTTGTCCACTCTTGTTTACTCGACTTAGGTATCTGCTGATCGCCAATCAAAGGTTTCCATAAACCCTGAGAAACATCCACGAGGGCCCAGCTGACTTCTTCTGGTGGATTTTGGAAATCAAAGTTCCAAGGAGCAGGCTTCTTGCTCTTTGAGTCAGACTCCTTCTTCTGTTTATGTGTGCCGGGGGTTTCCGAATTCTGCAAATTGTAAAAGCAGTCAATTCCGTAGGACAAGAGAAAAAAAAAATCTGAATGATCTAACCCTTTAAATTAAGGATTATACCAAAAAAATCAAAACATGTTTTGAAGGATACTCTATAAATTAAAGAAGCATTCCCTTACCGTAACATTAGCATCAGAATCTAGCTTTTTCTTGACCTTGCTTCCTGTTTCCAGGAAGCGAAGCACCTCATTCTTTGAACGGAATCGTAGACCTGAGGTTGGCTCAATATAATACTGCACAAGACACAGTTCAAAGCTTTCAATTCTGATCCCCACGGCATATATGCCAGAAATGAATCCCAGCATGTAACAAATGCACTATCCATTAGAACTGAACTGATAACTACAATACAAAGCAGAAGCACTCATAAAATCTCAAAACTGATTCTACATCTGGTCCCAGAACGTGATACCCCACCCCACCCCACCCCACCCCAAACCAAAAAAAAACAATAAAGTTATAACTAAATGTTTTCCCCAAACAAATAAAATAATTAAGAGAATAACAAGGGAAAACTGAAAGAGAAATCTATCTCATACTCCCACCCACCATGCAGATTGGTACCATATTTTAGAAGACTCTCAACTGTTCCCCCACCCCCCACCCCCCACCCCCCACCCCCACCCTCACCCTCACCCTCACCCTCACCCTTACCCTTAATGTGGCCATTCTTGCTGCATGCTTCTTACATCTTTAATCATTCCCTCCAAATGACTTAAAAGTAGAGGTGGACTGATTGATTTCATTTCATTAATATCAAAATCTTCCCGAAACTTTCATGCAGGTACCATCTGAAAATTACCTCAATAATATCCAAGATGATCCCATGGTTTATCAGTTTGGTACTCCAAGAGGCATTCAATGCTGCCTAGATTAGCTAACTAAAGCCAGAAGGAATATGAAGTTCAGGAATGATGAAAATTGTATAACTACCTCCAGCAGTTTTTGCTAAACGGTAATCCTAACTGTGCGTTTGTGAAACTAAAATAAATGCTAAAGGTGTGTGATAATTTTTATGTTTATTGAATAATTTATTGATTTTTATTAGGTTGATTAGAAGATAGTTTTATCTTTGTGAAAAAATGGCATCATAAACGTCTATAGTAGTAAAGAAATGATATTTTTAGCACAGGTGTAAAAATTTTAAATAAATGATACAACTGTGTACTTAATTATATATGTTAGAAATTAGATTTTGAGCTAGAAATATTAGTTCTAATTGTAAAATATAGTTACTTCTAAGAATTAAATGTAACAAATTCCATTGCTTAAATTTGTCTAAATTTGGTTACCTTTGATTGCAGATGCGGAATGTACCCTGATGTTGAGAAAACCACAGCTGCAACCATCATTGATGAGGTTGCACCAATGAAGATGTGTGTGTGTGTGTATATGGAACAACTTAACTATCGCAACACTATTGTGTTGCAGAGAGGATGTTGTCTTACCGTAAATTCGAAATTAGAAATTTTTCTCTACTCCAACACTTCGTTGATGTAGTTAAGATATTCGGCAACATTTGTGGAAAGTGTTAGTTTATAGAAAAATGACCATTAGAGTGCAAGATCTGGTGACCATATGAGGCTTATTATAGCTACTATTTGTTATGGTTCGGATATATATATATATAGACCATGTGGTTCATTGATGCATAATGTATTCCAGATCTTTTTATCGGTTCATTTTTGTCATATTTGGCTTCCAAGATCTGGTCACCAGTTAAGGCTTATAGCTACTATTTGACTATTTGTTATGGTTCATTTTTGTATTCAAGATCTTTTTATCCGTTCATTTTTGTTATATACCAGTTTATATTGAATTCTGCAAACTGCAATTTTATTTTTGCTAAAGGTGCAAAAATAAATGCACTTTGATAAGAAAATAGAATTAATAATAGGATTTCTTTAAGGTTTTTTATGAGAGAATGTGTGTGTGTGTGTGTGTGTGTGTGTGAGAGAGAGAGAGAGAGAGTTCCGTGATTGTACACTCAACATTTCTTTATTCAAGCGACAAGTTAAAATTCAAGAGAATTATAGAGTAGGGGCTAGTCTGAACATTTTACAGGTTTGATAGTAAATCTGTAACAAAGTAAAAAGTCTTCTAGTGTTAAACTTCAATCGTACGCCTTACCCAAATGTACTTTTGGTGTTACTCAACTGTTCTATCAATTGGATCATCATAATTATAGAAAGTCCTTGTATTTCCAAACTCAAAACGTGTCAAGTATTGCTATGCTCCTTAAGTGATTAACAACAATGATGGCAAAGATAATTGTGGAACTAATTTGGATTGGAAAGAGATTTTTAGTGTTGACTTTTAGGTTTGTATGTAATCTTCATCTAGGACATAAAAATCCTTTGACTGTTCCAACAAAATGCAAAATAAATAAAAAAAACATCCAAGCTTCTATGGCCAACTCATTATAAACATACTAGGGGTTGTTTGTTTAGAACTGAATGGTTAAATCAGTATCGGTTAGCCATTCAGACGATTTGAGCTGAATAATTTAGTGTCATTTTTTTAGTTGAATAGGCTGAATGAAGTTTTTTTTTACAATATTAACTATTATATTAATTAATATTAAATAAATTTACAACAATTTTGAATTTTTTAAAGGTGTAAAATAATAAAAATTTATTAACTATTATTCAGATGTTTCAGACATGACAATTATCAAACTACTTTTTTTATTCAGATTCAGATTCATTTACTCCCTCCATCCCAGGATAAAAGTCCTGGTAGACTTTTCACGCATATTAAGAAGATGAATGAAATGACAAAATTGCTTATAATAATGTTATTAAATATGGAGAGAGAATTAGAATAAGAAAAGTATGAGATATTTAATACTACGGGTATAATAGAAAAATATGTGTAAAAGTTTGGTTATTAAAGGAAAATGGACATTTAACATGGGACTACCCAAAATAGTAATAAGGACTTTTATCATGGGATGGAAGGAGTAGTTTTTATCAAACACTCCCCCTAAGACTTTAAAAAGATTTCCCACCTATTATTTGAAAGTGATATGCACACAAGCCAATCATATTTGATATTATGTAGCATATACTTTGTAATATTATTCATTTGTTAATAAAAGAAATAATTTATTTAAAGACATTTTCTTTATTCACATTGTAATGTTGATTTAATTGTGATAAACTCATAGTTTTGAATAATGCTTTTAGAATCATGATAATGATCATGCTAATGAGATCTAAATTCTTAGATAGCTCAAAAACTAAAATCGTTCCTAATCGTTGAATTACTAAGAAGGGATTAGTAAATCCGGATAAATTAGTGCATACTACATACTATGCTTGTTATTATGTATAGATACTAAAGCAAGCAAGTATGTAGGTGCTTATTAGATAATAAGTTCAATGAACGTGACTCGCTAAAAGAATACCTAATGGAATTTTACTTGTCTGTCAATAGAAATTCCTAATGTGATAGTAGTACAAGTGATCCTTAGACTTGAGATCATCATAGTATCTTATGTATAATGAGTTATGCTTTGACATGTCCCTTAAAACCTTTAGTATATCAAAGGGGTATGTTTGGGTATAATAAGTTGCATATAGAGATAGGTGAATGATCAACAAAGAATCTACCACTTCTAGTAAAAGAAGAGAATGATCTATGTGATTCGATAAATGACAACTCAGTACTAAGGCAGAATGAAATTAGAAAGGAGCTTCTAATTTGCATTATTTAGAGTTGTGCATTTGAGAATAAAAATGCATATAATCAATTAAAATAAGACTTGACAATAATTTCATGTCTTATATTTGATTGGGATTTGTATGGTAGAAGGATTGAATTGTATTATAACTATTCGTTGAAAGGTTTTTTATGATTAAATATTAAAATATATATTATCTAAAAAGTCGTTGATCGCTAAGGAGGTTTACCTTTATTGTGAAATAAATATTATTTATTTAAATGAATTAAATGATTTAATTTAATTTATTTATTTAAATAAGATTAGAAATTGTTCTAATTGATTTATTCTACAAACAATAACCAAAAGGGTAACACTGCAAAAGAAAAATATTTATTTAAGAAGTGAATGGCATAATCGTAATAATAAGTTAAGTATATTTAATTTATACTATGGTGATAGAATAAATTAAATAACTTAATATTTATTATTTAATATTTTGAAAATACTAATTATAAATTAATAAGAGTCTTATTATTATTATTATTATTTATTTCCTAAATGGTTTAGAAATTAATTAATAAGAATATTCTCATAAAAGTTCCTAATATAAATTATATTAGGAATAAATAAAAACCCTATTTTCCTAAATAGTTTAGGAGAGTTGTCTACATCTATAAATTAGAGTCTTATTATGGATTAGGATAACCCACACTTCCATTAGACTTGGAAAAATACTCATAAATTCTCTAGAGAGAAAACTAGGATTTGCCACTACCCATTTCTTATTTTCTTGAATCCTTATTATTCCTCGGTGAATCACCTCTAGAGATCAAACACTTGGGTGACTAACATTGATCAAATAGATCTAATTGGTGGAATTCAAAGAGGACGCAAATGATTTGGAGTTGAACTTGTACCTGATGAAACTTTGTTCTCCAAATGTATAATTCTCTATCTCCTTTGTTGATTGATAATTGTGCATAAAAATGATCATGATTTTGGGTTTGTAAACATTTTTAAAATTCGATTTTATCACGCTTCCACTTATTATATGCAATTTGTTTGTATGCTCGTGAATCTTACAAACCTAACATTATTAACCAATGATGAATAATTCGTTCTACTTCCACCAATTACTAAACATTTGAAATAGCATGTCCTACACATAATATCTAGCTTGCACAAGCTGAAACTCATCCTTATACGCTAAATGCACAAAATAAAGGTTCAATTGCTATCTATCTCAAACGCTAGTTAATTCAATTTTGCTATCTACAAACTCTGGTTCATTTGATTTTGCTATCTATCTAAAATCTCACATAACCATAAATTATCACACCGACACATAGTTAAACTTAACATGTATGAAAAAAAAATTATATTCTGACTACCTCACATCCAATAGCTCACAACCACAGCCTCCTTTGAGATTCGTCACATCTTACCTTACAATTGAAACATTTAAAGAACAAACCCTAGCTAAACATGAAAGAGCTTGCATTAATAACACAATATCCACATAACCACACCAAGGCAAAACTCAAAATTCTGAAAAGGAAAATCGAGTTCATTACATATATATAGTGTCCAACTAGTTCAACCTTCAGATGTTGTGACAGAGATTAAGCAATGGAGGGAACTAGTACCAAGTACCTCAAAATTCAAGCAAATATACATGTACTCCTAGCCAGACCCTAAATTCGAAGCTAAGCTAGGTCGTCCGACCCGACCTCACTATTTCTTCCTGACCTATTTGACTAGCTAGGAGCAGCAAGGTCCATAACCACCTAGTTCCTATACAAGGTACTACAGCTAGGGTGAGTGAAGTTGGGGCAACTTAAAAAAACTGATCCAGGTCTTGAATTCAATGATTGAGAGTGACAAATCAAGGTTCATATAAATATATTGCATCAGATTCCTAATTGTAAGTGTTGTCTTCATCGGTGTCAAACAGCTAACCGTATTTTGCTCGCTCACTTCTGCAAGATTTTTGACTCTTCTTACAACTGACATAGCTGGCAAATCTTACTATTTTGGTGTAGCTCCTTGTCTCATTCTTCTTTAAAGGGCGAGGGTGGCAGCTTTCTTGTCTTTCTCGTCGCGGGAACTAAACAACAGGAAAAGACCCGACCGAGGCTTCGGGATATTTCTCTATAGATGGATTCAAATAGGAAATTGAATAGAATTGAACTTTAATCTTAGATAAAAAAAAATATTGATAAAGAGAGAAGAAATTACAACACGCAGAGGATAAGAAAGCAGCCTCAAAAGAAAACCAAAAGAAATCAAAGAAAATAAATGGAATAAATATCAAGGCATTAGTGAAACACCTACAACCAATCCCTATGAAGAGTTGACAAATTTCTTCGAAAAGCACCCAATGCATGAGAGTTAAAGTAAAGCAAAAGACACTACATTCCAAAACAAATCTATATCATCGCCGAACGATGAAAAATCATACCATTCATCTCAATACAAATTCTCCAAAAATTGGCGAACACGCAGATCTTCAGAGTTCAGATAATAACAAATTTGGAGATGTAATTTATAAGGTCTACGCATCTATCACACATGTATCTAGTGTTAAGCCGACCAATACAATAAATCTATATAAATTCAACTTCGCAACACTTGGCACACAAACTACAAGATAATATATATATATATATATATAAACATATATATATATATAACATTTTTCTATAAATAATAAATGTATAATATATAAATATATAGAACAAAAGAAGCTATCTCACACCCCACCTAAAACCTCTTTTTCTAATCACATTCTATAGTCTGCTATTTATAAAAGGAAGATGATAGAACATAAAATATAAAAGTATATGAACCTGCAACTTACTGCCAAAAGATACCACACATCCCATGACATTTACTTTAATATGCATGAGCCCGACCGCTCATAATTCATCCAACCACAAAATATCCCCACAAATGGAGAGGTGAAGGTGGTGAGTTGCGCTGTCAGCACACAGCACATACAACTGCAGCATCATACTTCTTTTATGCACCAGCAACTGAAGCTAGAATATTCCTTTCAAGGTGGAGACTGCGGAGTAGCAGATGGTGAGCTACAATGGCTTTACTTAACCCTAACGACCAAGTGAGCTAACCCCATATTAAATAAACATAAGAATAGAAAAAGAGGCATAGTTAGTCGAATAATTTGATACCAATTCAGGAACGATTAAAAGGATACAGTTGATTAGCCCAATTCCTTATTTGGTAGGAGATCGAATAAATACCAATTTGAGGTTAATACACTAACTACCAAACTACTTAGTGCTTTAGCTGATTCCCCTATAGAATCTAAATCAATATGACCTAAATTGTAAGACTTGAATCACACAACCATAGTCATTGCCTAACCATATGGTATATCTACGTACTTGGAGCTCTTTAATTTAAGTTCATATATAATCCTTAGGGAGAAGAAAAAGAAACAATTTTCACTAAATCAAGAATTAAATTCCAAAGGCTACTATATGTATTAGATGTGTAATGATTCCAATTTTACAACTATTAGAAGAGAATGTTACTCTATCAACATCTAATGGTTAAAACAGCCGATTAGGAAAACATATATTTAAGCATACATACTTTTATAATGCTACCTACACCATCTTTTCAAAAGAAATAATAAATTTAACATTTCAGTTAACATATATCTACGGCAATAAAACATCAAACCTTGAAATTAAAATGATGAAGTAAAGAGATTAAAACAATTTTAGGTTGTTTAATGAATAAAAATTACCCTATCGGTGGATCCGGCTGTTTTCCCATTAGATCGAGTCTTAGAGATCATGTTCCAACTCTCCGGTAACCAGTCTGGTCTCTCCGTCTCCTCTGGGCCTTTTCTCTGCCGCCGTGACGGCGGAGTCCCAGTAGTTTCCGCCACCGGACGCTTTTGTTTCTTTTCCTTGGATGGTGGAGACGGTTCGGGTTGACTTGGTTGTTCTGTGTCCTTTACGCCGCCGTTTTGATTAGCGAAATCGTTGTTGGTGGCGATGAAAGAGTCCGATCTCAAAAGAGGGTCTGGGGGTATTTGATCAGGCTCGTACCGGTACGTATCGTCCCAGATTGAACTCGATTCTGGCATTGGTATGAGACGATACGGCGGAGGGAGAGATGGAGAGAGAGGAAAAATTGTGTCAGAAGTGAGAGCTAGTGACGAATTGCGAACTGAAATCAAGTGTTGGGATCGTTCAGTAGAATTTTGTAGGAGTGTTATTGTAGTAATAATTAAAGTAATAAATTGTGTTTATGATGTCACGAATTGTAGGATATTTTAAATTTTTCAATAAAAACAACTACTGCTAAATTATTCAAAATGTTTTTAATTAATAACCCAAGCCACGAGCCACGTGTACGGTGAATGAATCGAGTTAAGCCGAATATTGAGTTGCTTAGATTTAGTTTATAGAATTTATCAAATTTAAAATAAGTTTGATTGAGACTCGTTTAAGTACCGAGTCAATCTCGAATCGAATCTGAACAGTTTGAACTATGCAAACAAATATGATCAAAGTATCAACATACAATTGTTATTTGAAAATACTCGAGTAATTTATCAAATTTTAAAATTTACTCATATTTAAAATATTTTATTTCAAATTGAGCTTGAACTTTTAATTGAACGAATACGAATTAAATTCGAACCGTACGATTCATTTTAAACCATTAGCTATGTGTCAACTCACCTGCAAAAAAGTGAGCTTTGGTCACATTTTTAAACCCAGACAAATATAGTAGGCCCATATCAGCCAAGTTCAACGGACCCATTTCTTAATAACATTCTACTTCGGTTCGAGTGATTCACAAGTAGTTCTTATTCGAGTATTTTTATAATATTTGATATAATTTTTATTTTAATTCGTTCATGATATGCCCGCAAACAGTTAATGATCCGAACTTGCATATTAGTGTTGGTTAGATCGTGTTACTGAAACATGTTCGATTTTAACTTATTGTGTTCGAATTCAGTTCGAATTCGTTAAATTTCGGATCAGATTGTTTGCATCTCTAATTCAAACTACTTTAGTTCATTAGTTCTTTTTTTTTTGCTAAATTTTAGTTCATTAATTCAATTCACAACATTTACACATTGTCTTGTAGTTTTAAATGGGATGAAAAAAAAAGATAAAATAAATTGGGAATGTTCTTGGAGTTTTTTTCTGGTTCGAGTGACTAGGGGGTGTATTTAATAAAGAATTTTAAAGATTTTTAAATATTTTAAAAGTTTGGTTGTATTCAATCAACACATTTAAAGAGTTTTATAAAAGTTTAGTGGTATTCAATTACAACTTTTTTAATGTCTTTAAAAGTAAGGTGGTATTAAATTAAGATTTTTATAAAGTCTATAAAAGTATTTTGGTATTCAAAAAGTCATATACTTTTCAGATTTCTATTAAATGGTAGAGTTTGACCGACTTTAAAATAAGAATTATAACTATCAACCCATATCCAAAGTCTGATCTCATCTCTAACGGGATGTATTCAATTAAGATTTTTAAAGATTTTTTAAGTGACATACTTTTATAAAATTTGTGGGATTTTAATGACTTTTCAAATACTTTAAAGACTTTTTTAAAATGACTTTTATAGACTATATGAAATAAGTAACAGACTTTTATAAACTTTTTATCAAGACTGTGATAGACTTTTGTATACTTCTAATATATCTTGCAACTTATATTAATTGTTAATTAGCTCATGTGTACAACATCTCCCTCTTTTTTTATGAACTAGAGTAAATCTCATTATATTATTGTGGTGTGAGATTTTATATATGTTGAAAGTGTTAATATTATTCTACTCATTTAATAATACATTTGGATACTCGGATACCAATAAAACTTTAGAAATTACAGACGCAATAAAAAAATTAAACTCACTTTTCATTGAGCTATATATACTTTATGCATATGCGTACGCTTATTTGGAATGATTGTTTTTCATTCCAGTCTACAAAATTTGTCATCAATACTTATTTACGTAACTAGTAATTAAAAAATTAATATAAACATTTGCAATATATATCGATTTCCATTCAAATATTTGAATATTACCTCGTCTTAGTATCAAAATTTGCGAATAAAAATAATATATACTTGTTTCATGTATATTTTAAAATAGCTAGTTATTTTTTAAATAAAAAATTATTTTTTATTTATATTCTTTTTAATAAATTTTTAGTTTAGTAATGTAACATATAATAAAATTATGATAAAAAAACTTGAAAAACTTATATATTTTATACAACTATATATCACTATAAAGTACGTACTCCTATATAAATTATTTTCCTTCTCTCTCACTTTTTTTTTCATTTAACTCTGATTCTAAGTTAATTTACGAAATTATAAAATTTTAAAATATTGTGTATTTATTTTTAGTTTTAAAATAATAACGTGTGTTTATTATTAAATAACAAATAAATTCAAAATTTAAAAATTTTGAATTTTGTACGTTGACTACAAAAACAAAATAAATATTTTATTTTTGTGGGTACAACAAAAGTATTAATTATTCTAGATTATAAAGTAATTAGAAATATTGGATTCATGTGAAGTAATTAAAAATATTGGATTCATGTGAATTGTATTTTAAATTTATTTAGTTTATTAAGATGAGATATAAAGTCTTTAAAAATCTTTAGGGGGGGTGTATTCAATTAAGATTTTTAAACTTATAACCTATAACTTTTATATATATATATATATAGGGAGCGGATCAGGTGCGGGATCCCGCACCTGGTTAAAATACGGACCTTTATTTATTTATTTTTTTTTGCTTTTTTTTTTAAAACAACTAAAAAAAAATAAATAAAAAATTATGGATTTGAAATTTTTTCATAATACAGTGTTTTGGATGTGATTTGGGTACGTATAACAAAAATATGTATGTACAGTCTGGGCAGACTGTACCACCATTTTTTGGTATAGGTATTCAAAACACGCCTAAAACATTATATTATGGAAAAATTTCAGTTCCATAAAATATTAAATATTTTTTTTAGTTGTTTTAAAAAAAAAAACCAAAAAAAATCAAAAAAAAAAAAGTCCGCATTTTAACAAAATAAGGGAGCCCTTACCTGATCCTGTCTGTATATATATATATATAGTTAAATTATATAGTAATTTGCATAGTACATTGAGCCCATTTTTAAATTTTAAGAGGAAAAAGATGTAAAAAGTCTATGGACCAGCCCAACCAGTCGTACCGATCATGGGCCTCACTTTTCAAAACCCAGTAAAAACTGGATAAATAGGTATGCAGTCCTTCAATTTACCCACACTGGTACTGGACGTTGTACCTGACGAAGCTATATAAGAGATTGTGGGGTCAATTAATCATACTGAAAAAAATAATTATTTTATAATATAAGGTAAGTTTTAAAATTTTTAAATATTATATATAAATAGCTTAAATATAAATTATTAACTTAAATTATTAATTTTTTTTATTTCGGTGATCGACTTTTTGATTTTTTCAATCAAGTCATTAACAATCAATTTTTTTTATTTCAGTTCAATTGCAACTGTCATATCATAAATTGATGATGTGGATGTGACAGGTGGTGTGTATATGATTATGTGGCAAATTAAGACTCATTTTTTATTTAACTTGGATCATTTTATATAATTGAAAGGGCATAAATGTAAAAAAACAAATAACTATAAAAAAAGTTAATTACAAATTCATCAAATCATCTTCTTCCTCGTTGCACGATCGCCCTAGCTGCATTACCAAATCCATAGTTGATCATAAAGAGGAGTTACAGCCTCCTAAATTTTAGGAAACCTGAAAAAAAATAAAGAAAAAGGTGGAAAAGATTCTAAATCAAGCAAACACAAGCAATTTCAGCATCAAAATTAGTTTCAAATAGCATAAACGGCGACTCAAAACCCTTTTCTTCTTTTTTTTCTTCTATTTTACTTAGATTCGACATGGGTGCGGATTCTTCTACGCTCACGGTCCGAGCCACCGTCATCCAAGCCTCCACAATCTTCTACGACACCCCAGCCACTCTAGGTTCACTTTACTCCATCTTTTCAATCCCAATTTCCACTTAATTTTACCTGAAAATTTGTTTCCCCCTTTTTCCTTTTCCTCTGTAGCTTTATAGATTCAATTTTATTAAGGTACACGTTGTGTGATCATACATTCCTTACCTGCTTCTTTAATTCATTTGTTTTTCGGAAAAATGTTGTCCGACTATAGATAGCCTTCGGCTCCAAATTCTGTTTGTTTGGTAGGGAAATGGTAGGTAGAGAAATGAAATTCAATTGGTTTGTTTATGTAGTGCTTAATTATCTACAAATTTAAAATTTAAAATTGAGTTTAGATTATGTAAAAGGCACTTGTTTCACTAGGGCTGTAAATGGTAACCGGAAAATTCGTATTCGTCCGCATCTGTATTCGAAAAAAAGCGGATATTATTCGTATTCGGAAAAAAACGGATATATCCGTATTCGGTTTAAAGGTATCCGTAAATAAACGGATACGAATACGGATATAGGCGTATTCGTATTCGATTAACATCCGTCCGTAAATATATCCGGCGGATACGGATATCCGGATTTCGATATCTGGAATCCGTATCCGAATAACTTATATATATATATATACACACACACACACACACACACACAAACTCACACTTAATATTTACATTAATTAAGTTATTAATTAATGTAAATTATTAATTAATAATTTACCTATATAAGTTGTTAATAATTTAATATATATATATATATATATAATATATATATATATATATGTATTTATTAATAACTTACATTCATTGATTAATCACTTACATTTATTTATATAAGTTATTAATATATACGTGTGTGTGTGTATATATATATATATATATATATATATATATATATATATATATTAATAAATCATAACTTAGATTCATTAATTAATCACTTTAACTTATATTCATTAATTAATAACTTACATATACATTTATATATAAGTTATTATATATATACACACATATATATTAATAACTTGCATTAATTAATTAATAACTTACATATATATATATATACACACACATATATATTAATAACTTACATTCATTAATTAATCACTTACATTCATTTATATAAGTTATTAATATATATTTATATATATATATATATACACACATGTTTAAGGACAACGGTCGAGAGGCGGGAGCAATGGACAATATAATTTTATTGTTAAAATGTGTTAGGTCTGAATTAATTTAAAATTAATCTAGAAGGGAGAGTTAAATAAATTAATTCACGTTTATGAATTTTTGGATGAGATAGTATTTATTACTTTCATTTGCCTAATTATTTAGAAACTAGAAGTCCAAATATGTAAAATAAGTTCAATGTCAATTTTGAATCAAGTTAGATTAACTAGTTGTCACACATACATTATAACTCGCACTCTTCATAAATATAATGAAATCAAATAATTTCTTATAACCATGTAATTTATTTATTGAGGATAAATAATAAATAAATCTCCCATAAATATTACTATTCATTTATTAAATATTAATTTATTTCTCTTTTTTATTATTTAATAAATTTTGAAAGAATAATATTGAGATTTTAATTTTAATTTGATCCATCAAACAAAGTATCGGTTACATTATTGAATTTTTTTATTTTCACCCAAAACGTCAATTAGCATGTTCCTCCCTTTATGATTAGGATGTTTAATTAATATGTATGGTTTAAATATTAAATTGTGTTTAATTATTATGTATGATTTAAACTTTAATTTTTTTTTATTGATAAACGAATTCGGATATTCGGATATCCGAATAATTTGTCTATTCGGATAAAATAAACGGTAACGGATATTATCCGTATTCGAATATTTTTTCGAATACCGGATACGGATAATATTTTTAAAATCCGCCGGATACCGGATACTGATACGGATAGCGAATTAATTTTCCGGATACGGATACGGATATACCTGTATCCGTATCCGTTTATTACCGTTTACAGCCCTATGTTTCACTGTGGCTTTATACAATTAACCATATTTTATATTTAGTATTAACATGAAATGATAAGAGCTGTCAAATACCCCTCTGTTCCACAAAAAGAGTCTTATTTGCAAAATTTAATGAGCATTACGTTCATGAATAGCTTCCATACCAAGGCCCTTTGAGAATGTATCACTTTGGGATATAATTTTTTGCAAATACAACTGTTTTTGTGAAACAAAGGGAGTATAATAACTAAAGTAAGTTTTGAATAATTCAAAATCTGAACAATTCAATTGCCAAGAACTTGTTAGCTCCCCATGCAAACCATGGAGGGTAAAAATAGTTATAGCAAAAATGGCATATATTAATTTAAAATAATATAAATTAAATTATTATTTAATTTAAAATATTATAGAGAGATATACATATATTGTAATATTGTTGTGCTCTATAAAGCCACAGTGAAAACAAATGCCTTTTACATAATCTAAACTCAATTGTTGTTAAACAAATGCCTTTTAAATTAAAGTATTATTAACCATATTTGTTTTCTCAATTGTTGTGCTCTATAATGAAATGATTTAAGATATTATTTTAGGATTCAGATTCTTTTCTAAGCAATTGTAAAGCTACTTATGAGTTGGATTCTAAAAAGATATATGTCGAGTTACAATCTATTATATCTCAAGCAGCTGTAATTATATCTGGTTAGTGGTAAGAAAGAGTAAAGAAAATGTGATGTAGTCTTCAATTTTTCATTATGTGGGCTCCCACCAAAAAGGAAGGCACTTAAGAGAAAAAGTTTGTTTTCTTTAGCATTGATTTCTAATTTTTTTATTTGTCAGTTATTAGAGCATCTCTAGCAGTGCCGGAGTCATAAATCCTAGACTAATTTAGTCTAGGAACACATATGTCGCTCTAGCAGATGGATTAAATATAGTCCATCCAATTTTTCGGCAAGGCAAAAGGACTATATCAAGGAATCAAAACTGATGGACTATAATTTAGACTATAATTTTTAATATATTTAAATAGGAGAGATGTTGATGAGGAAGAAGGAGAAGGGAAATGGTGAGGGAGGAAAAGGGGAATTCTGAAGAAGAAGGAGGAGGAAACAAGCGGCGAAGTATTTTGTTAATAATAATTTATATTTTTATTATATTTGATTTTTATTTTTTTATTGATAATATTTATTTAATTTATTTTTTAGATGAAAAATTATGATCCTCCTATGTATTATATTATTTTTTATTATATTTGAGTTTTTTTGAATTTATTGATTATTTTAATCTTTTTATATTATAGTCCACCGAATAGTCCACATGATAGTCCATCTGCTGGAAGGATCGAAGACTAAAGGACATCTGTGAACTAAATATAGTCCAGTAGATAGTCCATCTGCTGGAGATGCTCTTACTCCAGCTTGTTAACAACAAATGTGGGGATGTGGGGATGTGGGGATGTGGGGATGTGGGGATGTGGGGTGATCTTGGTGTATAAAATATTTGCAGAAATGTTGGAATTACTATGATGTTTTAATTATTTATTCAGTTAGTAGTTTAGGTTGGGAGGTTTAAATATTGTTTACTCTTCTGAGTGCAGAGTTTTATCTATCACTAACCTACTCAGAATAAAATATAGTTCCTGATTATCTTCAGATAAGGTGAAAGGTTGCTGGCTGAAGCAGCCTCATACGGGTCTCAGCTGGTTGTGTTTCCTGAAGCTTTTGTGGGTAGTTATCCACGTGGTTCAAATTTTGGAGTTACAATTGGTAGCCGTACGGCAAAGGGACAAGAGGAGTTCAGGAAATATCATGATGTGACCATTGATGTACCTGGTGAGACCCTGGTATTGTGTTTTCTTTTACATATACATTGGTTGGTTATAGGTTTTGACTGAATTAGCTTTTACAACCATTTTTTCACTAATTTTTGAGTTTCAAGAATTGAAGCTGTGTTATGGTGGCTAGGCCTCAATTTATATACATTTCATTAATAGTTTTGAAACTTAGATTTTGATATCCCTTTGTCACTATAATTGCCGCTGATGCTGATTTTGCCGATGTTTCTGGAAAGCACTCCAGTTTGAGTGGCATGTGATTGCTGCATGTTATTTTCCTCACAGTTCAAGCATTCACACTTTCTAATGGCCAGTTGTTTAAGCAAATTGTTCTAAATCGAACTAGCTGGAGATTTGTTAACCTTGTCTAGCTTCTGTCTACAGATTTTAAAGTGTTTTTATAAGGTTAATGAGAAGTATCATCTACGGAGGTACGAGAGCTTGAGTAGGATTTGTACTGTACAAGTATGATATTATTGCACAATTCACATATGCCTATAGTAAAATATTAACTTGATCCAAACTAGTAAGTAGTAACTAAACTTTTTCCTGTGCTATTATCCTTTTAAATTGATAATTCTGTCTTTGTTATATATTTATTCAAAAATGTTCCATTGATATGTGGTCAACTAAAATTAGAACTCCTGCTTTTAACTATTAGAACATTTGTACCAGTTCTCCAGGCTTGATTCAATCATAACCATGTTCTATTTTTAGGCCCCTTTGGGTTGATATAGCGATGAAACTTAGATGTATGTGGTTCTGGGTTTCTTTATACTTTATATCTTGATATATTTGGGATTGAGGGAATTACTTCGCAGGAAAAGAAAATTGTTTCAATCAACCTTACATTTGTTGACCCAATATTTTATTTATTGATTCCGTAGTTTATAATTTTGTATATATACTTGTGCGGTTACTCATGTTTCTATACTATTATTCGTTATGATAAATCAGGTCCTGAAGTTGATCGTTTGGCAGCCATGGCCGGAAAATATAAGGTATATTTAGTGATGGGTGTAATAGAGAGATGGATATACACTCTATTGTACTGTCCTTTTTTTTGATTCACAAGGTCATTACCTTGGAAAGCACTGAAAACTCATGCCTACAGCATTAGAGCGCATCATCTGGGGCTTTGGGGATGGATCTATGGTTCCAGTTTTTGAGACTTCAATTGGAAAAATTGGTGCCGCCATATGCTGGGAAAACAGAATGCCACTTCTAAGGACAACAATGTATTGTAAAGGTTAGTATTTGATGCTGGAACATATATTTTGTCAATCTTTTCTTCTGTTTGGCCTACAGTAGGTTTAAAACATCTCTTCTATGTAAGCTGCTCTATGTAAATAACTTTTCATTTTTAGTCTTTTAATCAGCGTGGGAACATTTCTCAAACCTTGATAAATGGATTATTTGGAAAGGAAAAAAATTTTAAGACTTCAAATTTAGAAGTTCTGTATGAAGAAGATTCATCTGTCTGTCTGTTTCTCCCTCTCTCTCCCTCTATATATTCACATACATATATATATATATGTATATTTAAATATACATACATATACACACACACACACACTATTCTGCTCACTTTTGTGTGCAATATGGTTGAAACCAATGACAAAACTCTAGATCAATGTTACTTGGATCACGGTTTGATATAGGAGGCAAAAATGGGAACGGAAATCACATTCACAAAATTTATCTTTAAATTGAATTCATAATGAAATTGCGAGTAATTTTTATTAACATACAACATCAAAGAGTGATAAGATTTCTTGTATACATAAATTGCATAAAAATCACAATAAAATATTTTTCACTTATAAGTTATACTTTAAAAGAGGGTAAAAAGTGTCAAACAAACCTATACATGTACAGCTGTACAGGAAAACTTATTCAACCAGCTAACCATTAGAATTATATTAAACCAAAATAAATAATTATAAAGACCTAATTTATAATATATATTGTAGAATCCTAATTAATTTCATATATTTTTGGAAGACATGCAATAAAAAAATATTAACACAAAAAAATTCAAAAACTCAAATAATAATATACTCATCACATTTTTTAACTATAAAGTAAATTATGTTGAAATTAACAATAAAATCCCTGACTCTGTAGTTCCGCCATCGATAGCTTCTGGAATAGAAGTTTTAGTCTCTTGTTACGAAATAGCTAAACAACTTTTGGATGGCTAAACTTTTATGTTTCAGAATGGAAGTGTTCCATCTGTTCTTACCAAAACACAATTTGCTGACATGTTACCCTTTTCGAGTAACACCCGACTGTAGACATTGCATTTCTTTTAAATATTTAGAAGAAATAGAAATATATATAATGCATTCCAAGAGCCTTGATGTGATAAAATATGTAACTGCAAGTGCACAGAGCCGGTCCTGTGTTTTACAAGGCCCATGGCAAAAAATTTCAAGTGTGCCCCTTTTAGAGATGGCAAACGGGCGGGCGGGCCGGGCTCAGGCCGGGTCCAAAATGACCCGGATTTTGACGGGCTGAAATTGTGAGGTCCGTGGCCCGGGTTGGGCTGGGTCGGGCCGCGGGCTTCTTTCTTCCTTTATTTATTTATTTTTTAACAAAATCTTGCTACACCAAAAATAGTAATAATAATAAATATTAAAAATAATAAAATAATTTATAATAAAAAATTATTCTAATTACCTACATTAACTACATATCTCAATCAATTAAAATTTTAATAGTATTATAAATTACTTTCAAAGTATATAATCAAATTTAATTTTTTAAAATTATACTTTAAAATTAATATAATTTATTTAACTTTTAAAAATATCTAGGATTATTACATATCTACAGATACAAGGATTGTTACAAAATAATTCTATTTGGTACGGATTGTGACTTTTTTGGAGGTGTATTCAACACAAGACACATAATTTACACTATATAACTATATAAAATTCACTATTTATTAGTACTAGTTTGTTTATATAAATATATAAAATTCACTTTAATATCTTTTTGTTAAAGGTTAATTACTATCTCGAGAGCAGTTTTGCCCCTGCCCTGGCCATATATTAAGTTCAATTGTCGTATTTTTATTTAAATGCATATTTATGAAATATCATTAATTATGTACAATAAATTATACAATTAAATGAGAATTTAAATATGGATAAATTTTTTTATTTTTAATATACATATAAAGTCAACTAAATTTTTTATCATATTGCGGAGGGAATAATAAATATAATATTAAAACTCATAATCAAAAATCAAAATAGAACTTTTGTGTTTTCTTAAATTGTTAGCATCTATGATATAGAGATGTGTAATATAAACATCTTTTTAATCAAGTATGCCATATTTTGCAGTTAAACCGTGAATCAAATATTTATCCTCGTCAGTTAATACAAAATATTTTAAATTTTGCAGTTAAACCGTGAATCAAATATGAACTGAGAGGGTTGAAGAGTTTTTTTTGTGGCTAAGAGTCTATTTTGATTCTCCATATTAATTTATTGATTTATTTTATATTATATTTTATAATTATTCTTTTATTTTTTTATACACATATATACATAATTTTTAAAAAATTTTGGGCCCTCCTCAACTTTGGGCCCTGGGCGGTCGCCCCGATGGACCTGCCCCAGGGCCGGCTCTGCAAGTGCACAATGTCGAATTGAAGAACTGGCAAGTACAGGTCGAACCCACAGAGACTAGATCAATTCTTTAATATATCCTTAATTAATATTTTAGGCAAATTAGAAACAAAAATGGTGGAGAAGATTTATTAACTAAATTATGCAAACTATTAATTAATGACGAAAACTATTAATGAGAAAAGATACCTAGGAATTACAATCCACCAAATATTAACATAACAAATAATTTCTTATTTCCTAAATCAATTCCCAAATTATTTTCCCTTCCCTTTAAAAACAATGATTCATATAATTAATATGGGCAAGCATAAGTTATGAAAAATTCACAGATTAACTATAACTTATCAAAACCTCACAATCAATATAAAAATCATATGCAATTTATGCAGATGAAAATATGGTGAGAATAATTAGGCATTAATTTTGTAACGGAAAGAAAAAATATTTTTATGAAATATTTAGTTTCATCATAATCTTAGGTATTAGAAATTTAGTTAGCCATGGAATTAAAAACAAAAACAAATAATATTAGTACTACTATTCGCATGAAATAAGAACAATGATTAAAAAGAGAATTTCTATTATATAAATAAAAGAAAGTTACAAATACTCCCTGACAGTAGTACCAGACATGATTGAAATAAGAGAAAGGACAAACTCTCAATATCTTACTCCCTCCTACACTAGTGAAAAACTGAGAAAAAGAAAATAACAAGTGGTGCTTTCTCTCTAAAACAAGAGACCTATTTATAGGGAAAATAACTTTGAACCCTAATTGAACTTGGACACTTTTGTTCCCTTTCCATGTAGGATTCAACTTCCTAGTGACAATCAACTTCTCAAAAAGATCTTCTAGATAGACTTTCCTTTCTCTTGTTGGATTTGACTTGCACACTAAGATTGTTTCACCTCTTTCCTTCTCCTTGTAGGATCCTTCTTGGACATTCCTTATATGAATAAGAGTATTAAATATCGCTTGATCACCAAGATTTTGACTTTATTGCAACAAACATTAAATCCTACAAAATAAAATAAAACATATTAATTTAATAAACTAATATAATTAAAAGGACAAAATTAGGGATAATAAAATGTATGAATTACGTGTCTATCAAATACCCCCATACCTAGCTTTTGCTCGTCCTCGAGTAAAATAAAAATAAAATAAAACAAAAATTACACTACCCCATTTTCGTAGGAAACACGATTGCACTTAGCATGTGCAACAAGCCTTTAAACCCCAAGGTTACCCCAAGTGGACGAGTTGTGTCTCGTGAGGGTTTGCAGTGAATATACCCACAAAATTCAAAAATATTTTTGGGTTCAACAAATTATGAAATTGAAAGAAAGCTTCTAAATATTTATGGGCATTATACATAAACAAGATTAAATTCAAAATCACACTTTCACCTTATCGAAAATACTCGATCTTCATTTTAGACATCATCCTTCATTAAATCAATTTTATGTGATGCATGTATGTGTATGTGATGTAACTCTTAGTAGCGATTTTTACCATGAAAATCAAGCAAACTCTTTTTTTCTTTGTCTTTCTTTTTTTTCCTTCCTTTTCTCCATTTTTTTTCTTTTTTTCTTGACTTGTGGATTGTCTCATTTTCTTAGGATTTTCAGAGTTACCCATGTAGAGCGAGCGTTGGACCAATGACTCCCAAACCAAATGGCTTTAGGGCACTAGGTGTAGAGACACCCCTAAGGATTTACTAACTCGAGTAACAAAGGCCACAAAATTAGACTAGTCAAGCTGCTTTTATCCATCATACTTTTCAGCGTGAATATCGATGATTCCCGAGACTTGGATACCCAGTTATTTCGTTTAATGGACATTGAAGCAATTATTTATTTCTTTTTTTTTCAACTTTTCTCAACTTCATTTTTTTTATTCTTTCTTCTTTTTTTTTCTTTTTTTTTGAAATTACTCGAATCATGGTTTATACCCCACAACTAAGAATTAGTGCAAACGTGAAGTGCAAAAATGCTTGTGAAATCAATTTTAAATCCAGATGGTGTTTTGAACTAAGATTTCGTATCTTATCAAAAATTCAAGAGTTCTAAATATTTCAATCTCACTCATGAGTTTTGCTCCACAAACACTTATTAGAATTAATTCAATTCATTAAAAGTCAAATAAATTTTTTAATTTTTTTCAATTTTTTTTTCATTTTTTTCCCGATTTTTCCTAAAAAGAAAAAAAAATCTAATACAATAATACAAACAAACTCCCCCCATACCTAAATCATGCATTGTTCTCAATGTATGCAAATGAAGAAAAGAGAATAAAGATGTGAAAAATTATACCTTGTATGCGGGACATTTGTTCTGCAAGAAAATGTGATGAAAAAGAAAACAAATGTACATATCTACAAATTTTATGCATCCTAAAAACTATGCGAATTTAAATGATCAGTGATAATAACAGACAACCTAAAATGGATTTCGTATGATTTTCAGGAGGTCTGGGTAATTGGAAATAGTTAGAATTTGCAACGGAAGAACAATTGTGAGCATACCCGACTGATTCTTTTAAAATTGTGTCAGGGAAGGATAACGAAAAATGATAGTTCCTTTTGAAAAATTCGAACTTCATAAAATCTATCCAAACTTGCCATCCATATTCGTTACCAAGGGGCTCTAAAACATTTTCATCATTTTGAATAACTGTTATACCATGTTTAGGCACCACTGGATTAACACATGCATTATTTGAAATGGGAGATATGATCTCATTATCTAAACATGGAAGATTATCATTGTCCACAACCTTTGGTTCATTTGTTAAATCATATTTAGTGTTTCTGGAAAGCGCTTCAGATGGACCCAAGGTAGACTTAAAATGATCATAAGAGGATTTAAGGTCAATTTGATTCTCTTGAAAATGCTCAAAATGTGTCAAACTTGATTCAATTATAGGTTCCAATCTAGAGTAAGATTTTTGGGCTGTGGAGTCCAACATCTCATTGACCTCATTTAAGTATTCAGTTTCATCCCAATTTTGACCAAAATAATTTAGACAAAAGTTAATAATTTCATCTTCCCCCGTAAGTTCATTTCCCGACATTTTCTGAATCATGTTCACTTCAACGGACTGGTCAAACAAATCACTAGTTTGCTCTCCCACATTAAACACATTTAAGTCAATTGTCATGTTTCCAAATGTCAATTTCATTAGTCCATTTTTACAATTGATTAACGCATTAGAAGTTGCTAGAAATGGTCTACCTAAAATTACAGGAATTTGACCATTGGGATTGACAACAGGCTTGGTTTTAAGGACAAAAAAGTCAACAGGGAAGACAAAATCGCCAATCTTAATGAGTACATCCTCAACTATTCCTTTTGGCACTTTAATAGAACGGTCAGCTAGTTGGAGTGTGACACTTGTCTTTTTCAACTCCCCTAAGCCTAAGGTTTGGTATACAGAAAATGGTAATAGGTTCACACTAGCTCCTAAATCAAGCAAAGCTTTTTCAATTAACGTGTCACCTATGATGCATGAAATTGTAGGACAACCGGGGTCCTTATACTTCACAGGGACTTGACATGACAAGATAGAACTAACATGGGCTGTTAGAAAAGCTTTCTTAGGAACATGAGTGGTTCTTTTATGTGTGTACAAATCTTTTAGACATTTAGCATACGAGGGAACTTGTTGAATGGCATCTAGAAGGGGAATATTAATTTTCACTTGTTTGAACACTTCTAGAATTTTGTCCAACTGGGATGACTGCTTGTTTGAAATAAGTTTTTGAGGGAATGAGGCTTTTGGTTTAAAGACTTTGTCATTTGATTCAGAAGATGTGGTTTGATCATTTTTTGACACAAGCTGGGTAGATATACCTACGGACCCAAAGTTTGTGGGCTTTTCAGGTTGGGCTAACTTTGAAGATGGATTATTAGATTCAACATTTAAATTTTTCTCTTCTTCATTATGAATTCCAGCATGATTGTTAAATAATTTTTAGACCCTTAAGAGATTACAGAATTCACATGATTGACTTGGTTGTTTTCAAGTGAATTAACATGATAAGGTTTTTGAGTAGGGACTGAAAATTTTGGATCGGTCTCGGGTTGATTGGGAAGCTTACCCTTCTCTCTTTCACTAACTATTGTGGCCAATTGACTCATTTGGATCTCTAGGCGAGATAAGGTTTGGCTAGTGCTTTGCATGAAATTATTAAAATTATTATGAGATTTCATTAAAGTTTCCATGCTCTTCTCTAAAACGTTAAGTCTCTTCTCACTTTCATTAGAAAAACCTAGTGGATATTGGGTTGTTGAACTTGAATTTTGGTACGAACCAGGGTTTGGCTTTTGGTAAGGTTGAAAAGATTGATTTAGAGATTGATTGACCTAATTGAGTCATCAGACAATTGTTGAATTTTCATTAAGGCACAAACTTCCTCAAATTCCTGAATAAATAAATATGCATCTTCTATCCCCGTAAACCTAGGTAACATATTTATAAAATGTGGCTTAAGTTCAAAATTATTACTAGTTATCGGTGGTAAACTAATACATGAAGGTTGGGCAGAGCGGGAAGGATAACATCGATCCCTTAAAGAAACAGTTTGGGCGCCCTCCATTTTTGTTAAAGTGAGATCTTTTAAAGTGAAATCCGAAAAATCAAGTTTTCTCACTAATCGTGATGTTTCGTCCCTAATCCACACTTTTTGCATACACTAATTAGCAAATAAGCAGATAAGCACAATAAAAATAAAAAAAAATTAAAAAAATAAAAAAATAAAAATTACTTCTAAGGTTAACCTAAATAAAATCTAGACAGCTCCTAACTGTTCCAAGTTACACCGCAAGGTCCACTAAATTCGAAATTAATCATACCACTAGCCAGGTAAGTGTAAGAAAGGTGGGAGTCTCTCCGTAGATACGGTGACTAATTGAATAACCACACAATCTTTAGACGTATACCTTTTGAACCACTTGCCTAGACACCAGTAGTTTGATTAATCTAAAATTCACTCCTCTTGGAGTTTCTTGTCCTAATTGAGCTCAAGAGTCCTAGGGGCCAACGTCTACTTGATTTTATTAGGAGGTCATGGTCATGCAAAATGCAAATTGGGTTGTTTGTGGGCCAAGGAAGGGTGATGAAATCCCCACCTTATCTTGTTACAGGTTGTGCCCTTAATGTTAGATTAAAGATGAAAATGCACAAATAAAAAAACTATAAACAAATAAAATGTCCTAAAACTATGTGAATTACGAAAGAAAGAGAAATTTTGACGTACCTCAATCCTCCAGCAATTACCACAGTTTATATTTGACAAAAAATAAAAAATAAAAAATAAAAACCATAACAGGATGTGCTCTACGTGAGTGAATGCATGAATGCGACAAATAAAAAAATATATAAAAAAACTAAACTACTATTTTTTTATTTCAAAAAAAAATAAAAAAATATGGAGATACGAAGTACCGAAGAAAGCGCAGCAACAAAATCTTTATCTTTTCGCTTCTTCGAGCCGCTGCAATAATCCTGAAAAAAAAATGAGTTAAAACTAATTCGAATAAATAAAAATTAAGGAATAAATAAAAATTAATTCTAGTCCCCGGCAACGGCGCCAAAAACTTGATGTGATAAAATATGTAACTGCAAGTGCACAGTGTCGAATTGAAGAACTGGCAGGTATAGGTCGAACCCACAGAGACTAGATCAATTCTTTAATACATCCTTAATTAATATTTTAGGCAAATTAGAAACAAAAATGGTGGAGAAAATTTATTAACTAAATTATGCAAACTATTAATTAATGACGAAAACTATTAATGAGAAAAGATACCTAGGAATTACAATCCACCAAATATTAACATAACAAATAATTTCTTATTTCCAAAATCAATTCCCAAATTATTTCCCCTTCCCTTTAAAAATAATGATTCATATAATTAATATGGGCAAGCATAAGTTATGAAAAATTCACAGATTAACTATAACTTATCAAAACCTCACAATCAATATAAAAATCATATGCAATTTATGCAGAGGAAAATATGGTGAGAATAATTAGGCATTAATTTTGGAACGGAAAGAAAATATTTTTATGAAATATTTAGTTTCATCATAATCCTAGGTATTAGAAATTTAGCTAGCCATGGAATTAAAAACAAAAACAAATAATATTAGTACTACTATTCGCATGAAATAAGAACAATAATTAAAAAGAGAATTTCTATTATATAAATAAAAGAAAGTTACAAATACTCCCTGACAGTAGTACCAGACGTGATTGAAATAAGAAAAAGGACAAATTCTCAATATCTTACTCCCTCCTACACTAGTGAAAAACTGAGAAAAAGAAAATAACAAGTGGTGCTTTCTCTCTAAAACAAGAGGCCTATTTATAGGGAAAATAACTTTGAACCCTAATTGAACTTGGACACTTTTGTTCCCTTTCCATGTAGGATTCAACTTCCTAGTGGCAATCAACTTCTCAAAAAGATCTTCTAGATAGACTTTCCTTTCTCTTGTTGGATTTGACTTGCACACTAAGATTGTTCCACCTCTTTCCTTCTCCTTGTAGGATCCTTCTTGGACATTCCTTATATGAATAAGAGCATTAAATATCGCTTGATCACCAAGATTTTTACTTTATTGCAACAAACATTAAATCCTACAAAATAAAATAAAACATATTAATTTAATAAACTAATATAATTAAAAGGACAAAATTAGGGATAATAAAATGTATGAATTACGTGTCTATCAAGCCTTATATCTTGAGACCAAATTATTTACAAATCTGTTCGATTAAAATCTCTTCCTTGCTAGTGATCCGTATCTCCGGCTTTTATTTTATTATGTTTATTAGTATAATAATATTTGCTGACATTTGGTGATTGAATGATATAGATTTATGCAATTGCCATATCTTTCCCTAGCTCAGATTCTGTTTATAGAATAAAATGGTCAAATGACTCAAGTTTCTATAAACATGGTCAAACGCCTCAAGTTCTCATTATCTTACTGACTGGATTTGTTCAAGTTTTTTTCCCTTCATTTGTTTGTTGTAAATCGGGTGAATATTCAACTATATTCAACTTTTGATCGAAGGAGCTGAACTCTAATGTAATGCAGAGTAGGTGTGATTGTTGGTCACAACTGAGTCTGGTCTTGTATCTAACACACACACACACACAGATAGTAGATTCAATTCTCACTGTTTTATTCTAGTAATGTCATTCTTTGGAATGAATTACAATGATAAACTATTATCTAGTTCACGAATCTCCTATGTTTATAGGTGTGGAAATATATTGTGCACTAACAGCGGATGCCAGGGATGTATGGCAAGCATCAATGACTCTTATAGCTCTTGAGGGTGGCCAACCAGTTTTGTCGAAGGAAAGATTACCCACCACCTCCAGAGTATGTTTTTACTGGCACAGAAGATGATCTCACACCAGATTCTGTTGTTTGTGCTGGTGGCAGCGCCATTATATCACCATCAGGGACTGTTCTTGCAGGACCAAATTATGATGGGGAGGCACTGATCTCGGCTGACTTCGGTATGTCCTGCCCTTTCCACTGTGTACTACTCAATATTTAGGTCACATAAGTTAGCTAGTAGCCTTTACTAAGTATGTCACATGAATTAAGACGCCAACAACTTTCTTATTATGTTCGTGTGTAGCTTCATAAATGCATCCATGCAAAACACTCAAATGCCATTAACTTCATTGACCATAGGAAATGGAAGAAGAGTTATTTATAATGCTCGTGTAATCGAATTTGATAATTTCAAAAATCCACCACCAGATGCATACTTGCATCTGACAAAAGGATACAACTGCGATAACAGGAAAATAATTACTTGATACTTAGTCATGGCTAACAAGGAAAAGTAAATGATATGTACAGAATGTTAGAACTTAAAGGCAATGAAATCAAGAAAACTTAACTCCAGTTGGATGGTTTGGGCATCCTGTTTGTAGAACTGTAACAACCAAACACCACATTAAAAATGAAAATGAAACAGAATGAGATTGTCCTACATCCACTGGTGGAGGAGAAGAGTAATCCGCTATCCTGCAATTTAGCTGCACTCACATCCCACGTCTTCTCTTATTTGTTTGTTATATCTTTTGCTTAATAGCTTGACCTTTGTACTTCTAGTTCTAGGATCCTGGGGCTACCGGTCTTTTTCTTTCCCGAGCTTTGATCTGTCTTGCCCACTATTTTCACATTTAAATATAAGTGTCCTTGTAACTGCCTTTTCAGCTTTTTATGACTTTCTAAGCATCCTGGCTCACCTGTTTTACTAAGGCATGCAGTCTGACCAGGTTCCCTCATTATTATGGAGTATGGACTACTCCCTCCGTCCTCAAAAAGATGAGCAAAATACAAATTTCACACATATTAAGAAAAACAAAAGTAGAGGAAAGAGAGTAAATAAAGTTCCAAATTTCTCCTTCACAAGATTTATAAAGTGGTGGGTAGTTTTATTTTTTATTCTAATGGACCCCACTAAATGACATAATTACCCTTCACTTTATTTACTTTATCTCATCCTTTTGGGATAAAAATAATTGTAACTTTAGTCATCCTTTTGAGGACGGAGGGAGTATGTAATATCAAAATTTAATTTGGTGGGTACCTGTAAAAAGTCTCTTTCATTTACCCTCTATACATTTGTATTGTCCTGTTTTATTGACGCATCTGTTCTGGCTTCTACTGCATTCTATGTGCAAGCTGAGTTTGCGCATAAGGAAGCTTAGGATCACTTGTCCAACAATCGTAAATAAAGCGTCCCAAACTAGTATATGTGGTTTTAGTGGATTGTTTAACACTATCATCTGATTGGAGCTACTAATGTTCGAGTTTCATGAGCTACTTTTAAGCAAAGATCTTATTATTTATGGTTTTAGTTAACTTTGAAAATTACTTTTCATCATTCAAACTCGTTGAAGATTACCTCTTTCTTTTCCTCCATTGTGCTTTTAGACTTAAATCTGGGTCAAGTATACCGCCTCTTTAATTTTCTGAATAATGGAATTGACGACGTTTCAATGCTTGCATAGATCTTGGAGAGATAGCAAGGGCAAAGTTTGACTTTGATGTGGTTGGGCATTATTCAAGGCCTGAAGTTCTCAGTCTAATTGTGAGGGACCATCCAACGACCCCTGTAACTTTCACATCAGCATCTGCAAAAGCAGAAGATTCTAAAAAGTAGTGTTTCCTGCCAATTAAAGTTTCCGAGTTACATCTACCAAAAGCTGGTGGTCTATTCACTTGTTACACCGTCAGGAGCTAATTTGTAAGCAGTCTGAATTCCTGAAGTCCAATCAATTGTGTGATGTTATTGACTTAATGTACTTTCTTTATTCTACTGGAGAATCTTTACTTGCATTGTTAATTTGGCATTTTAAACTGAGCAGTAGCACATTAATTGATATGGTTAGGCTCTTTAGTGATACTAATTTCTGAAATTTCTTACAGCAGAAATGTGCAACTTAGGTTCTATGTATGTGTTATGTAGATTATTTGTGCTGTTTTTTCTGGGGAACTTGCTTGTTGACTTATATTTCTAATACTCCCTCGGTCTCAATATGGGAGCTCTCCTTTACAAGTCAAAGTTTTAAGAAAAGTTTGACATGAATAAATTGTTGGCCAAGACTACAACTTAAATAAATGATGTTTCGTACATGAACTTTGAAAGTGGAGTCCAATTTTGTGATGATTACAAAGTGAGAGTAGTCTATCATTTTGGGATGGACGAGGTATAAGTTTTTAGAAATTAATTTTAAAAATATTTTGCTATTTTAAATGCATTTAGATGAACGTGTGTAGGCTGTAGCATATTAATATATCCCCTCACTGAGAGAACCTAAACGTCAAGGTTCGACTCTTGCCACATTTAGCTTGATGGTCCCTTCCTTAATGATGTAATGTAGAATCGTGGATATCCTTCATGGAAGGAGATCTTCTCTTTTGTAGCTTTAAGTTTTTGGTGGCTGGAAAAGGATAGGAGCATTTTTTTTGTACACATGCTCCTTTCGTCATTTTTTGTGTGTGGGTGAAGGGGTGGTTCTTGGATTTGAAAGGAATGCTAGGATTTTGGTGATAGTTTATTTTTTTTTCCATCGCTTTAGGCTTACAGCTTACTCAAAGATTTATTTTATAGGAGTTCCATTGTTCTATATATGGATTGGCATGGTTCTTCACTAATGCTTGGAGTTTGTACGATTTTCCCCTTTCTTTCTTTTATTTCTTTATCTTTCTTCTTTTTCTTTGGCAGAACTTCTTTTCCTCCTGCCTTGTAGTTCGTTTCTCTAATCTTTAATAATATTTTTTTATATAAGAAAAATAAAATAAAATGATGTCATGCGGTTATATGTACTTATGGAAGCGGCAACATGGTGGTGATGACAATAATATAACAAAAGAGTGGTTGTAAAAATTTGGGAATTTAACATACGATAAGGCTTAAAATATTACTGAAATAGGATGGAAGTAGTAAGGTTTATATAATGTGTTGTCATACGCTTGTCTGGACTGAGCGATTTTGCAAGCATTTAGTTCTATAAAAATAAATAGTAAAGTACTCATCCATTTCATAATATATGACGTTTTTGATGATTTTATTTTTATTAAATTATTTAACGTTTTATATAATCTATAAGAGAATTTGTTACAATCTTTCTAAAATTACCCCTCATAGGAAAATGTTACAGATGAGAGAGAGGGAGAGTATGAGATAAGTATGGTAAAGGGTATTATGGACAATTGATACTATATTTAATGTTATAGAATCATTTTTTTAATTCTTGCACAAAACCCTAAAACGTTATATATTATGGGACGGATGGAGTAAGAATTACAAGCACACGACCAAATTATGCAAGTGTAAAAATCTAAAAGTTGGGCTGCTTTGCTATGGATATTCATTAGGAGAACAATAAACTTATTCCATTACTGTAATCTAGCTGGTGGATATCTACATTCTAGATGGATCACGTAACCCAACAAAACCTTCAAAGTTTAGCTGGCAATTATTGAGTGCATGTGGCTTAGATTATCAAAGAAAAACCATTATCATTGACTTGGAAGTTGGAATAATTGAAATATGAACCCCACTCATTTTAGAGTGTAAACCTGTTAGCCAGTAGCCAATTCTTATTCATTCTTATCTTCAATATTCAAATGTATCCAAAGATAATTGAGTGGTTGATGGATCTTTTATTAATGGAGCATTCAAAGGGATTAGATAGAGTAATAAGATGTACTAGTTAATATAAGACATACTGACCATGTACAAACCGAGCCAAAACCAAAACAAATTAAAGCTAGCCGCATATTGTGTGCTTGGATTTTCTTACTTTGTTCGAGTCATGATTACCGGTAACAGTGATTGATTGGGTACACTGAACGAAATCGGGTACAAGAAACGTTATTTATGGTAGAATGCACATGGCATATTAGTTCTCGTATCACGATTTAGAACGATAGCACGTGAAATGCAGAAAAATAGGTGTTCCTTAATAACCCTGTTGTGTTTTATCAAGTGCGCTTTGTGCCTTTCGATAGTGGTTAAGATTATAGGACATCAAGTTTTTGCCTATGTCAGCACCTTTTAAATTGTTCTACTCTTTGGTTGGTTAAGGTCCCTAACTGTTATTTTTCTCTCTCGTTCATATATATTATTGTATTTCCTTTACACAGACAAAATGAAGGTCTTACCGTTTACCACAATAAAAAAACATAGAAGACAAACTGAAGGTGAAAGTATGAGTTACCCTTATAAATTTTTAGATGGTTTTGATTTAGAGATGATCTAGAATTCCCCCTTCACTTGGGCAGGACTGTTTGAATGTAATTGATAGAAGATAAACTGAATGTGAAGGTATTAGTCAATCTAGTAACGACTTCAGATTGTTGTAATAGAGAGATTAGCTACAGTTCTGCCTTGCCGGAAAAAAGAGACATCTTAAACTGCAGTTTGATACTTTGTAGCATATTCATTGACTAGTATAAAAGAAACAATTTTGTACCGTTGAACTTTGTCTTGTAACAATTTCTATTCACATATTTTGCATTCTAGCATTTGGCAATTGATTCAGACAAACACAGCAGCCATTAGGAAGATTTGATGGTCTTTTAGGATATGTAAGTAAGTTCACAATACAAGCAAATGAAAGTATATTTTTACATATATATGTTTGAGCTTTGGCCTTCTCTTTGATCCCCTCTAACATTGTGTTCAAGCGGCTCCCTGCAACATTGCCAATCCAGAACCTGAAACAATATGGTCTCTTAGATCCTTAATCAGCTTGTATCTTTGGATTTCATCTTCATAATCTTCTTTCCGTGCTTTTGATGTAAACTTCACAAATCTTTCCTTATTCAGACCATCTGAATCGTCTTGAGGTTTAGTGCTAAATTCCCACTCAATACCATCTGAAATTTGTCTTTCTAAGCAAATGGTTTTCTTTTGAGTTTTGTCAGAGATCGAATTCCTTTCCATTTTTCCATCAGCATAGGAGATAATCTTTGAATCGTTTTGAGCAGCAAACCCACCAGCATAACTCCATCCATATGTCTTGCCATTGTTGTCCATGTTTAACTCAATGGACTGAAGATCACTATCAGGCGAATCCTCTCGTTCCCTATATTGTTGGCTTGACTGTATTAGTGTTTTCTGTAAATATTCCTCGAGCTCTTTGATTCTATCATAGTTAGGAGAGCCATTGCCTTTTTCAGCTCTCAAGCAGGTCTCGAGCTCACTTCTTAGCTTGTCCACTGCTGCATTTTTCTCCTCAAATTGATATTTAGCTTCTGAAAGCTTCATCTGAACTCTCGCCTCCCGCAACACATCAGCCACCTGAAGCATTTCTCGCTCTTTTTCTACTTCTTCTCGAGCTATTACTGATTCTTTCTTTAATTCTTCAACTTCAACTCTGTCTTCTCCGATTCCTCTGGCCAACTCATCACAGACTTGCTCCAGTATCTCTCTCGCCCTCTTTTCACTCTCAACCTCTTTCTCTGCTTTGGACAGAGAGGCTTTTGTTATTTCTAACTCTTGTCCTGAGCTTCTTGTTTAGTCTCTCAGTTTGCTTTCTCAGCTTCTTCTCCACCTCTAGCTCTCCTGCTGTGGACTTGACGGCATTGTGAATCCTATCTTGCTCTTTCACTTTCCAAGCTGACCTTTCTTCTTGAAACTGCTTCAGAAGGTAGTCAATCTCACTATGGTCAGATTGTTGTTCTTGAATTAACTTCTCAACCTTAACACGAGCACGGTTCAATCTCAACTTTTAGTGCCGCGACAAGGGATGATATACTAGTTGAACTCTTCTTGTCCAACTCCCAAATGTGATTCAGAACTTTCAGCAGCTCTTTAGATGTAGTTAGGCCTTCGCTGATATCCTTCAGACGGGACTTTGTTCCCACACTGTGTCTGCGAGGTTGAGTTTCAACCTGCGAAGCCCGAGCTTAGATCAATGAAGTCAATTTTATATTTCTCAGTTTGGATCAAAACTTAACAGGAAGAGATGTAGAAAAATCACTCCTAATAGCAAAGTTGTAAGTGAAAAAGCCACATGATAGGTATGTTGCCTTTATTGGTGGCAAACTTGGAACACGTTTAGAGATTGTAAGGAAAAATTAGAGTGCTAGTGCAATGTGGAGTCTTGCAAGTCTTTTTCAGTCATAACTTTTGGCATAAACTCAAATGCCAATTATTAAGGATAATGTCATATACTGCTATTGACTATGAAGTTAAAATGAGTGCTGATTTTGGAAGTTGTTGGTTTTATACAATTGAGAATTCTGGAATTTTTGCTATAGTTTGTAGTTTTGTAGTAATGAAAACTTATAACTCCGTAGTTATAGTTTTTCCGGTAACTATGTAAATTAGTCTGATATTTTTTGTTAGAATTGCTTATTTTTTTTACATGAAGTAATCATAGGGACAAGGATCCTCTCCATTTCATGATTCAGATTTAAAATGTATTGGAATGTGACATTAACATAAGTTGTATATTTGACAATATGGTTAGAAACCATACAGGTACTATTCTTTTCTTTTTTTTGCTAATTACAAGTACTATTCTTTCCCTTATTCTTTTGTTACCTTTACAAAGCTAGCATTCTCAAGAGAATCCAATCCTCCCAAATTCTTATCATTGGGCATAAATTTATGAGAATCAACTGATTTCCTTGTCCTGTGCCTGTTCATACCCTGCAAAACATAACACACAAAGATCATAAAAGCTTTTATATAATAATCTAAAATATCAGAACTTCAGAACACAAATCCGAGAACTTGTACCTATTCCAAATCAAATATTCCTAAGAAAAAAAAAATCACACTCACCTCTGAAATAGGGCTATAAGATAGATCAGGCAATGCCACTGAACCCATTTTGGAAGCCTTCAAAATTTTCTCCCTGCTTCCCATTTCCACTTTACTCCCTCTATCCTTCAAATTATGTTTCATGTTATGAGAAGGAACCTCATTAATCTCCCACAAGGTAGCTGCTAGTTTTCGCGCTGACATCGAAGCTTCTTTTCCCTTACCAGCAGCCTTATCATTATGAAATGTAGGCAACCTTGTACTCATCTTCCAAGTCGGCATAGGCGTGTTTGATCCCCCTCTTTTCCCAACCAAAATCGCCCGCTTCATCCTATAATTGTGCACTAGTGAGGAAGAAGAAGATGAAGAACACCCTCTTTTTCTGATCTTGCATTTCCCTCCAATCTTGCCGTCCTCATTCAAGTTTTTCCGCGGCATTTGCTAGCTCCTCAAGGTTTGTGAAATTTAGATATAGAGATCCTCAAGATTATATGATGAAAATAATGGGTTGTTGTTTTTTTTTTTCTGTTACTTGGATCTGAGGCTATTTATTGGACGGCCAGGTGTTTATAATCTATAAGCTTCTTTTTGGTAACTTAGGTGAGGTTTGTGAAATTCTGTGACGAAAGTTTAACCGTCAAAAGATTGTTCTAATTCTTTTCACGGTCAAAGGGAAGAGTGGGAAGTTCAAGAAATGATGATTTGTTCTTTTGGTAGAAATGATGATAGGCAGATTACAGCTTAAAAGTGGCTTTGGATTCAAAATTCTATAGAGGGAAAAGAAGAATTGAGGGCTTGTTCTTGAAGTTGGACTGAAAAAGGAAGAATGCAAATAGGAAAGAACACAAGATTGATTCTGTTTCTTTTCATGAAAGAAGATAGAGATAGAGAGAGAGAGAGAGGTGGTTATGATGAAAAGAAGAGAGGAAGATGTGGTGGGCAGTTGCGTATGTAAATGAAGGTTCTGAATCTTGACTAGGTTCTCTGTTTTTCTTCCTTTTCTTTTAATACCCGTTATGACGGGTAATTTTCATCCCTTTCACTATCAGACCTTGTGATGCGACGGGACGAAAGCTATTAAATGTAACGGTAATATCATCATGTTATTATTTATAAGCTAAAAATAGAAGTACATAGTCGTGTAACTTTTAAAGTTATACGGTCTACGATTGTAGAATAGTCTACTATCGTAGAGTAGTAGAGTAAATTCACAAATCGTGGGGTGACTACTCGGACGATCGTAGACCGTATAACTTTAAAAATTACACATCTATGCACCTCTATATTCTCCTATTATAATATATATTTATAAAATATAAGATAGAAAACAGTTTTGGTTATCACATTCTCCTTTTCATTTTATACGATAACACATATATCAGTGATTCATCAAATCTTCGAAAGCAAAGTAATGACATCCCAAAAAATATGTTGCACTTTTAATCTGGGGGCTAAGAGTAAAGGAAAAATACAAAATTTGCTACTACAGTATCTAAGCTAAGCTAGCAATGAATCACTCGTCTACTTGTTTGTTTATGAGGAAAATGGTAGAGATGGGGTAGTAATTGTGGTCCATTATATTTAAATGGCTGCTAATGGTAGTAGTATACACTATACAGTGAATGAGTGGATTGCGCAGGGAGAGGGTTCACTAAAATGAAGTCAATAGAATAAAGGGTTCATAAGACCGCAGACTCCCTAGAATGCCGAATCTCCTGTTAAAATATTTTGCACAAAATCACACTCCAACCCATTTTCATTTCCTTAGCTTTTCAGCTTAATTTTCTTTGACTTTTCTCGACTTAAAAAACTCAGACATGAGATTTTCTTTACCTTCTTCCTCTCCTTTACTTAGTTTTAAAAACTCACAAACAGGGTGTTACATACATACTGTTGCACATAATTTGTATCAGGAATCTTGTATTTGGTGCATACATGAATGATGAAAATAAAAAAAAATACAATTATATAATATACACGAGTACAACCTGCAAAACATTTGCAGGATTGCTGACAATTATATATATACTAGCTATAATCCGTAGCATGAAGACACGGCGTAATGAAAAATTAAATTAAAATTTGAAAAATATTATATTATCTAAAGACACATATTATCATAACAATTAATACAAACCCAATCATCAATACATATATAACCACCAAAACATCGAGCTATTTGGTAGCGATAACCCGTGCCTGAAGGCACTGTATAATTCTCAAAAAAAGTAAAAATAAATTATGAACAAAAAGAATTGAAATGAGAATTATTTTGCGGCAACATGTGATATCTGGGACTTGCACTGCTCTTTCTTAACAAACACATGCTACTAAGAGGAGAATTATCTCCTAGTGACACAAAATATAGACGCATTATGTACATATAACAATCATCTTGAAATTAGATTAGATTAATACCAGTGCATGATGTACATATAACAACATAAAGGCACGACGTAATGAAAAATATTACATTATCTAAAGACATACCAACACAACAATTAATACATACTCAATCATCAACACATATCCAACTACCAAAATATCAAGCTAGTCGGTAGTTTCCTTTAAAAATAGATATCTAAAAAATTTTAAACCTGTCTACAAAACTTATAATCATCAATACATATACAAACCACAAAAAAATAATCATTCCATACCCAAAAATCATCATAACCATGTATAATTAGTTAACTTTACAAAAGATGGAACCAAAAATATACAAACATGCAGAAAATAGAGAAACAACATTTTGAGCATAAGACTCATTACTTTACAGCTTACACCAAGTATTCTTTACAGTTTACACCAAGTATCCTTCAATGTATACTTGAAAATATTTAAAATATAAAAATTATCGAAATATGTGAGTCAAAATAAAACAACTGTAAATCCGAAACATAAGAATCCTTATTTTACCATGAATTATCTAAAAAATAAATGAGCGCACACATATTTACTTTATGAACAACGCAATGCTTTGAAAGACCTCCTCACCTTATATATTATTCAAGTACTCGGTCCTAATAAAAGTTTTGAGAAAAAATATCACTACCTGATCCTCAACCTTCATATGCTTTGAGAAAAGCTTGGCATCATGACATTCTTTAGTCAAAGGTCGCAAACCCCTGCAGTAGCAAAAGAAACATGATACACAAACTACCCAATTTGACTACTATCATAAGTTTCTCTCTCCCATTTTCTCTGCCTGAAGTAATTTTTTTAGAATTATGAATAAACTGATATTAATGAGAATGTTCGACTGTGTTATTTTCCATTAAGACTCAGTTCAAAGCTTTAACCTTTGTTTGAATTTCTAGCATGGAGATGTAACATCAAAACGACCAATTTCTTCTAGTCATTATGTTTATTATTGATTGTTAGGAGTCAGTCTATACCTAATGCTAAGCTTGAAAAAAATAAACTTCCATGAAAAAGAAATCTACAATACTAATCTGTAAAAATAAATGTATACCAAAAAAAGTGATCCAAATTTTCACTTAACTCAATATGAAAGTAAATAACTTAATTTATTTTAAAGTACATCATGATTCATTGGCGTTCATTTTCCAGTTTCAGACATAATTCATATAAGGTTATAATTTCTCCTTTACTTCCAGAACTCGCAATTTCTTGTTTTCTCTTTTATACTATAAGACAATGAGTGCACAAAAAAACCACCCTCACCAAAAAAAGACACAAATAAGCACTTCAAAAAGAGTATAAATAAGTTATGTTCTGGGAATATTTATGTCAACGGTAAATTAAGATGGCTCAAGTTAAGATAGGTTGTTTCAATATGTTCAAGGACTAAATGCTACTCTTGGGCTCAATGTGACCTTAAAATTTAAGGTTAATATCAATAGTACTTGTGGGACAGTAAATTTGAGACTTGATTCGGGCTCAAGTGGTTACTATAAATATGTTCAAAATATTATTTAATAAAGCCACCGCCTTCTCATCTCCGACAGCTATAACTACGACACCTCGTAATATTGGACTTGTGGACTGTTTTCCATTCCCAAGCGTCTAAGAGCGAATCTAATCAGGTACTTTTCAGTTTTTAATCTCTCTTAAAATGACAATATTAGGTGCTGCCAATTAATTTTGAAATTAGGGTATTGGAAATTTGAATTAGAAACATCCCAGTTCGAGGGTTTTAATTTTGATATGAATTTTGATATTGGGTAGGGAAAATGTTAATCAAAAATCCTAATTTCAAGATTACTAAAGGAGTAGACTAAAGGTACGTCATACATTAAAACTAACAAATGAAGAGCATTTCAAATCAAGAATCTGACAAAACAATTTTTCTACCAAGAAAGAAGTTTGTTGATTGCTTGAAACGTAACAAAAGTCATGAACCAATTACCTGACCTAAGTTGTAAAACATTAAAAAAGGTAGTAATATTTACACCGAGTCCAACAACACCTCCGGATATATGATATTTGTCGTGGTAAATGATCCATTAGGAGGGAGAAAGACACTAATGCGATCAGCCGATGTGCACCTACACATGGCCACATACAGGTGACCGTGGCTGAATACATGTAAACACAGATCTACACCAACAAACTTGACTGACTGTCCTTGCGACTTATTGATTGTTATAGCATATGTTAAGCGTACTGGGAATTGGCGTCTAGTCATTTGAAATGGTAAATCTTTGGACGACGGTGATAATGATATCCGCGGGATGAAACACAGATTCGAAGATTTGTCACCAGTTAGAATTCTAGCCTCAATAACCCGCGATGCGCACTTGACAACCAATAATCTGGTCCCGTTACAGAGTCCATCTTTCGGGGCTATATTCCTCAACAATATGATGGGGCACCCGACCTTTAGCTCCAACTTAAAAGGCGGTAAACCTGGCGGGTTTAGAGAATTTAGAAACTCACTTGGATATTGATTAGTGGTAGAACGACAGAGTTCGTCCCCATCTGACACCTTGTCAGCTGCCAAATAGGTATACGTCTCGCCAGGATAAATTTATAGAGAAACATCATTGATGGCGCAGACATCATCATTCTGAGCAGAAAGAATTATGTGCTTAGTTAAGTAGGATGGGGTTACCACACTGAGCACATCTAGTTGTGGATAAACTCTGGAAATTAGTTCATGCATAGTTCGACACCTGTGTATCGTTGGAGGAAGTTCCACAGTATCTTGCGTACTGATCCCAATCTAAGTATGATGTGAAACATATCAGTACATATAAATGAATAATTAAATGAATAATCTGTAATATAAATCACCTCTTCCAAGAAGGATGCGTGAGAAGAATTTGCATGATGATTGCTATTCAGACGCATGTTTATGCTCAAAGTCAATACGCACACACTCGCCCACATTGCAGAACGTCTTAAAGATGCACCAACAATTTTTTCTCGATGACCCTTAGGTATCACCGGTAGTATTTGACGGAAATCCCTGCCAAGCACAATCGTGATACCACCGAATGGTCGGTTATCATCACGGACGTCACGAAGTGTGCGATCAACTGCCTCAACACCATGTCGATGCTGCATAGGAACTTCTTCCCATATTATCAAGTGAGCCTCCCTAAATAATTCCCCATGCGGTGACTGTTTGCTGAAACCACATACCTAGCTTTCTATGATATCGAATGGAATGCAAAATGTAGAATGAGCTGTCCGACCGCCTAACAACAACAACGATGCAATTCCTGATGAAGCAACTGTAACGACTATTTGACCCTCATTGCGCATTTTACTGGTGATGGTGTTGTACAAAAAGGATTTTCCCAGCTCCTGCACCTCCACTGAGGAAAAACATTTTGCCCTGATTTTCAGCAACAGAGATAGTGATAGCATCATAAGCCATACGTTAAGCATTAGTTAAAACATCAATATTCAAAAGGTCATTCAGTTGATTAGCTTAATTTCGTAGTTGCATATGATCGATCAACAATCTATTACCTGAAACAGAACTCCAATTTTGAACAGGGTGTGGCATAGGTGGGAAGTCATCTAATTTTTTTCCAGATTCATGTAGCAACTGATCAATCAAATATAAACCGTAATCTTCGATTTGAGACTGTGTTGGATCGTATATGCCAAAAGTTGTTTGTAGCTTATGACGAAGATCATCACATATATGAACGGAGAATTGATTCCATAGAGTGCATGGCTGTATTAGGGAGCATTCTACCAGAATGATGCAGAATAGTCTCCGTAACTGGTATCCCGTATTCATGGTTGAAGCCTCCTGGAGGCATTGTACCCACTCTGCATCATCTTCCAGGAGCCCCATAGCTACACACGCTGATTTAAAACTATCATGAAAGACACCGTTGATCGTGCGTAGATCGTCAAAAGAATGCGGTTCTCTGACAACTGTTAATAGTAATCGAAGGTAAAATCGCTCCCCAGAATTGGGCGTAGCAAAGTATAATCTGCCAATTGCAAACCCACTCTGTCTCGGAGTCCAAATCTTCTGACCTTTGTTCCAAACGAAATTTTGGGGAAATTCTTGGTACGTGCAACATCATTTGAAGAACAACAGTCAAAGAATCCAGTCAGAGTTGTGATTTGACTTCTAGACCCAAGTCTTATTGTTTCAAGTGTTTTAGTAGGATCGTAAACAACTTGATGCATCCCAGGTAAATGTAGATCTAGCCGTACAACCGAAGAAATTTCTTCATGAAGAGGATAACCGAAGAGTCGCCATGCAGCCTCTATCGGTCCAATATACCTTGCATCAAGTTATTGCTTTATTTCATTGTTTCCATCTGGTCCCTCTAAAACCAGTAGGGAATAGAAGTACATAGTGTAATGGTAAATATACTGGATGACACTTATTGATCTGGCTAAGGGCTCTATTATCTCCTTTTAGGTGTAGAAAAAATCTCGCATACCACTACTCTCACTACCATCACTAAGAAAAATCACAGCTATTTCATCAGTGGTTGGAAGATTGTACTGATGCCTATTAGTTGATGAGGTGTAATGAAGGTGAGCACGTAAATCATGATCTGAAGATTCTGACTCAGTTAGTATTTCATGGGCACGTTTCTACTTTGAAGCAAAATGATTCACTAAACATACTGTCAACGTCGCTAAAGGGTTCTGGTGGGAATCTACAAATAAAAATTGTATGTACACAAATATGAGAAGTAAGAAAATAGTAGGCAACTAATAAACTATGTATAATATGCATACACTGTTAGATCTGCCAGAACAGGAGACGACGTTATGAGGACATTGTTGTCAATTTGATGTGAATGTGGTGCTACATCGGGGACAACTTCATAGTGAGCAAAGTTTGTCTCCAAATTTCGAGGCGAGGATAAAGGTCGAACCAGAATAGGTGAGAATAAAGCAAAGTTAGTTGGAATGAAAACTGGGTCGGACGCAATTATAGGTGTTAGATAACATTCCAAATTATTTATCCGCGACCTTTTTTGTGGAAGGTGTGCTATAGTGGCTCGGTGCAATGGAGTTAGGTCTTGCAGATAATGACATAAGGGTTGTGGGGGAGTGTAAATCACCGATATTTTCCTATACATTTATCGAACAGGGGAAAGACAATACAATACAACTATATTTTTCTTAAGAGTAAAAAAGATACGTATCAAATACTTGATAAAAAAACTTACCAAAGAGGTAGACATATTTTCTTTTCCATTAGTCTGACAATTAGTGGGCGTGTGACATACTCGTGTTTCCCGGTCAAGTACGCATTCATTCTGGCATTGCAGGTAGTTAGTTTTATGTATTTTAATCCAAATACAAACAATGACAATAGTAATTGTACCTTGACATTGCACAATTGAGTAGACGAATGTTCAGCCAATATTGTACGAAGAGATGGTTGGGAATGCGAGGGGACTGTAGTAACCATGTTGGGTGGTGTCAATACCGGAAAATCTTTGGGTAGAGGTTGAGTGTAATTCTCAGAACGCTCTTTCCCGACGTGCGCGTTGTGCCATCTTACGCCGCGAGCATGTACTATTATCATTGCGATTTCGTTCACGTCTAACGCTTTGGGCCTTAATTTTAGAGGAAGAGAAATTTGATGTGGGAGCCTAAGATAGGAAGTGATGTGTGAAATAAGTTAAATAATTAGCGAACTAATATAATTTCAAATCTCTGATAGAAAGTGCATTAATTTACTGCAAGTAAACACAACATAGCAATTTACGAAGGGGAAACAAAAAAATTAAGAAAACTAACTAAGAATCTATAATATGTAAGAATGGCTAAGGAAACCAATACATAATTTGGACAATATGTTAGCAGGTCAAAAATCAAATTCATGTAGAGCTGCGAAGGGTGAGGAATTAATTTGGACAATTCTCGTGTGTGCGTGAGAGAGATGAGTAAGGGTGAGAGTGAAGGGTGAGGAACTCAAAAATATCACCGACAATATAGTGTATATTGCTCTAACCGAAATACCAACACGTTAGATAACTATTAGATATGATGTGTTAAATAATTTTTATAAATACTTAAAGAACGATCAGTACAACATACCGATTGAGTAAACCAATTTTCTTTTCCAGTTGAGTTGCCAATTTTTTGTTTCCCCTTCGTCGAAGATGGGGCAGTTCTTAGGTTGTTCAGGTGATTCACATTTGAATTCACCTAGGAAGTACAAAATAAGGCATTAGGTTAACATCTCCAAAAGCATAACTTTTTAAAATCAAATTCATAAGAAATATCGCTCTTATAATAATACCACAACACAATAATTCTACTCGATGATGGTATGGAGTCGTGTGTGCGTGAGAGAGAAGTGTAAGAGTGAGTGAGACTGAGACTGAGGGGTGAGGAACTCAAAAATATCACCGACAATTTAGTGTATAGTGCTCTAACCAATTTTTAGCAAAAGATAAACAATGATTAGTACAACATACCGGTTGATTAAACCAATTTTCTTTTCTAATAGAACAACCAATTTTTTCTTTCCCCTTCGTTGAAGATGGAATAACACTTGGGGTATTCAAGTGATTCACATGTGAATTCTTCTAGGAAGTACAAAATAAGACATTAGTCAAAAAAATGCAAACTAATATCAAAATAAATTTTTTTAACAATACCAGTAGTGTTACCTTCTCCATATGTAATTGATTAAGCGCACATTCAGACAAAAATTGACAGGTATGTTGTTACTATCACTTAGATCAACCTGTAAGAGCAAACTTAATAAATTAAACATGAGTTAAACATGAGCAAATGAAGCTGCAAAGACAGATTTCGTATCTTGAATATCATGACAAAAACTTAACATTTGATCAAAAATATGCTTAGTTTCAAAAAAACATTTAATTGCTCCAAACTATATATATTGTTCTGTAAGAGATGAATTCCCTCAATTTTGATGATAGTTGAGGTTTCAAATTGTTGGAAGATGAATCAGAATAAAAGATTGAGTTTATTTTCTTGATATCTTATGTTTAACTTCTTTAATTGGTGTCACTTTTTCATTAAGAATAATGTTATGATCCTGAACTTGTAAACCCTAAGATAAACAATGGATTTATGCACCAAATATTTAGTAAAATATTGTGAATAGAGGGATCTTTTAACTGGTGGCAACCCTTGGGTTACAATTCAACAGAGGTTATCACAAATTTTATCACATTTTACCCTATCATTCTGTGGCAAATCATGCTTCTGCATATGTTCGTTGGTAGGGATCACAAACAACTCTTACATTGGACATAGAACTAATAATTTTAAAATAAAAAAATGATAAAGAAATTAAGAAAGTAAAGATGCAAATTTTGTCATATCATGGTTTCTTATTTCTGCAGCTTCCGCTAAATATTGACCAACACCTAAAATACTCAAATAGTCAAATACAAATACAAACACAAACTTCAAAACACAAATTTGTATATATGTTGTTTAAAATCAATATATTTATGAGACATAGAAAGAATCAAGTTGGGGCAGGGTGACGTGATTAATTACATCAGCAAGCAAATCTATATCTATAACCTATTTTGATATTCAGGTTAAATTCCTTAAAAGGGCATAGAGAAGTACAGAAGTGCCAAATTTGCAAACACCCTTACTTTATTTTCGTGTATTTTCCATCATACTCTACGCTTATTTCTAAAGTTTCAAGCTTTAGTGGGTACCCAAAACACTAAGTGCCACTATTTGGGCTCATAATACAGTTTTTGAACAAGTTTTTGAAATCATAAGTAGAAAATGGTCTGCGAACCAAATCCATTCACTCATTTTACTTGAAAAAAAGCTATTAAAAATTATGACATATATATATAGATTGATAAAATTAATTACTATTTCTGAACAGCGGAAGTGTAATCAATAGAGCGAGTCTGCCCAAAATAACTCCGCACAAAGGGAAGCCCAAGACGAAATCATAAGTTGAGATTCAAAGGTCTTAACACCTGGACAGATACCAACAATGGACAACTAAATCCAAATCCATGCTCAAAATTATGGCATTGGACATTATATAAAATCCCAAATTTTACGAATAAAGATTTAATTTTCTCGAAATATTTTTTTGAATATTATGGTGTGAATTTGAGATAATGTTATAGTTGTGGGTAGTATTTATAAATTTTGCAAAGTATGCAAGTTGTTATATAATATTCAATTGGCCGGGGAATATTCGTTTTAACAGGAAATATTCATACGACGGCACAATCATTGGTGGACCCCACAACGGAATTATTGTCGTATTGAGAAAACGACCAAAATATTTTTATGAAAATAACGGCGGAAGTTTTACCGTTAAAACTGTTGAACTACTCGGTAGTAAAAGTAAAGTAATACACGTGGTTGCATAGTAACACACGGTATTGATTATTGATGTTTACGTGAGAAGTCACTCAGTTTTGTTCAATTATTGCTACAGTAGTTGTTGCATAGTATCTCACGTTATTTAATTCAATTATTGTTGATTGTTATATATATATTATATATATATAAATTTTGTTTTATTAATATTATTAATGTAATAAAACAGAAAAGCTTTTTATATAAAACAGAATACTTTTATAAAGTTATTCGTTTTATTAGGCTAATAGTAAAATCTTTTTATATAAAACAGAATACTTTTATAAAATTATCTGTTTTATTAGACAATAATTAGAATATATTATATTTTATTATGCATAGTGTTTGCATAGTGCATGTATAGTGTTTGGATAGTAAAATCTTTTTATATAAAACAAAATACTTTTATAAAGTTATTCGTTTTATTAGATTATAAATAGAATATATTATATTTTATTGTAAACCAATCTGGACCGTCCATTTAAAAGTAAATCAATCTGGACCGTTCATGGATTGGTTACTATTCAGTCCATTCTTCTATAAATAGAAGCTCATTCCTTCATTATTTCTTACGAATTCACTGAAACTCTAGAGAGAGAAACTATAGAGAGAAAGAAGAAAAGTATTTTGCTACTTCACTACTCCGATATCAAGTTTCTTTTACGGTAAGGGGTATTATTTTTTTCATATTCATGAAGAGAACTTCTGTTATTCCATTATTTATTATTCTGTTGGAACAACCTGTATACGTGGTCTACCCTATACTTGGTGATTTCTGTTGTTATTTCATTCTTTATTATTCTGTTAGAACATCCTGTCTGTGCGTTTTACGCCGGACCTGGTTCCGTATTTATTATTCTGTTAGAATATCCTGTCTGTGCGTTTTACGTCAGACCTGATTCTATTATTTATTATTCTGTAAGAATAATCTGTCTATGCGAAGTACCACGTGCATGGTGATTTCTGTTGTTATTCCATTCTTTATTATTCTGTTGGAATATCCTGTCGGTGCGTATTACGCCTGACCTGGTTCCGTTATTTATTGTTCAGTTGGAATAACTTGTCTATGCGAAGTATCACATGCATGATGATTTCTTTTGTTATTTCATTCTTTATTATACTCTGTTGGTTAATGTTTTGACTTCTATACTCCATGAAATTGGTGGAATATCCTTGATATTTGCGCTTCATCCAGTATCTTTTCGTGGAAATATTCTTCTGAGCATTCCTGAATGTTACTCTACAAAGAAGTATCATGTTGACAATTTAGACGTTATTAGTTCCTGGATAAATTAATTCTTGAACTTGTTTTATTGAATTCTTATATCATTGTCATCATCCTCATGTTTATATTTTGTTGAAAGTCATCTATGGCATGTAGTGCGTAGATGGACTTGGTATGATTATGACCAGGGATTATTCGGTATAATCATAACCGTAATGTTACAAATGATGTGGAAAAAGTCCTTATTGGCCTGTAGTGCATTGATGGACAGTTTTTGGTATGATTATGACTATGAATTCTCTTCGGCCAAGGGAGAAAAGACGAATTGTTTTATGGCATGATCAGGACCGTTGATGAAAATATAATTATCTTTGGCCCGTAGTGCATGGATAATTCGTGGTCGTGATACTAAATAATATCCTTGGCCTGTAGTGCAGGGATGAATTGATGATGCGGATTATTTATTAAGCTGAGTCCCAGCGATAAAAGTGATGAAAAACTTTTTAAATCATAAAAGATAGTAGTTTTTATTCTCTACTTGACTTTTTTAATGGATTACTTGTTCCGCTGCAGTTAAACTTGATGTCTATTATATTTTATCAGTTTAACATTGTTGAAGACTAATGATAATTTATTCTGCATTATCTTAGTCATAATATTTCTTACTTGGCTAGTTGAGCTCACTTTTTCTTTCACTGTTCTCTTCAGAAAATGAGAATATAACTGGGACGAGTAGGGCTATGGAGTAATAGTCCAGAAGATATGTGAGACCACAGATTTTATGAATAAAGATTTAAATTTTTCAAAATATTTTTTTAAATATTATGGAGTGGATTTGATATAATGTTATAGTTGTGGGTAATATTTATAAATTTTGCAAAGTATGCAAGTTGTTGTATTATATTCGATTGGTCAGGTAATATTCTTTGTATCGGAAAATATTCGTACGATGGCACAATTATTGGTGGACCCCACAACAGAATTATTGTAGGATTGAGAAAACGACAAAAATATTTTTATGAAAATAACAGCGGAAGTTTTACCGTTAATACTGTTGAACTACTCGGTAGTAAAAGTACAGTAATATGCGTGGTTGCATAGTAGCACACGGTATTGATTATTAATGCTTACGTGAGAAGTCACTCAGTTTTGTTCAATTATTGCTATAGTAATTATTGCATAGCATCTCACGTTATTTGATTTAATTATTGTCAATATTTTATATATTATTAAATCAATAATTGAAATGACAGAGTTATTAATATTATAAATTAAAATATTAACGATGTCTAGAAGTTCTGCCAAGGAGAGGTTTGGTCATCTAATTGCGCGCCAATAGAAATAAATCCTTATTGAAAAGCCCCCTCTTTCCTGAGAACGACCTGGTCGATTAATATTATGAATTGTAATAAAGATGATAAATGTTGTTAAAATTATTAAGGTGATTTTTTTTTATGAAGTTTTGCTTATTTTATGGACCCCTATTTACCCACTTTTCAAAATAATCGGTAGAAAATTATTTAAAGGTGGGGGCCACATATGGGGCCTATATGTGTTGAAGAATTGATTTTTGAAATGGGGGTAAGAGGGAGTTACGTATAGGGAAAGGAATTGTTATATATGTATATGATGTGTATATATATATATATATATTATATGTGTGAGTGGAAAATGGTGGAGAAAAAGAAAGAGTGAAAGTGATAGTGTGATAGTGATGTGTAAGAGTGTAGTGAATTTGATTATTGGGTGGGTGGGGGATTGATGTTAGTTATGGGGGAGAAAAATTAAGTGGTGTATATATAATATTGATATATATAAGTTGAAAACATGTGTTTATATATATGTATTATATTTTAATTTTTGTTGTGATTTTATTGGTTAGTTGATTGACTTTATTGTATTTGATTGAAGAAATAATTTTGCAGAAATAATTCGTTCATAAACAGTACACTTCCATTCTCCTATAAATAGAAGCTCATTCCTTCATTATTTCTTATAAATTCACTGAAACTCCAGAGAGAGAAATTATAGAGAAACTATAGAAAAGTATTCTGCTACTTCCCTACTCTTATATTCAGTTTCTTTTATGGTAAGGGATATTATTTTTTTATATTCATGAAGAGAACTTCTATTATTCTATTTTTATTATTCTGTTGGAAAAACATGTATACGCGGGCTACCCTATACTTGGTGACATTCTTCTATTATTCTGTTGGAATATCCTATCTGTGTGTTTTACACCGGACCTGGTTCCGTCTTTATATATTATTCTGTCGGAATATCCTGTCTGTGCGTTTTACGCCGGATCTGGTTCCATTATTTATTATTCCGCACTTATTATTCTGTTGGAACATCCTGTCGGTGTGAATTTCACCTGACCAGGTTTCGTTATTATTATTCTGTTGGAATAACCTGTCTATGCGAAGTACCGCATGCATGGTGATTTCTTTTGTTAATCCATTCGTTATTATACTCAGTTGGTTAAAATTTTGACTTCTATACTCTATGAAATTAGTGGAATATCCTTGATATTTGCGCTTCATCCAGTATTTTTCATGGAAATATTCTTATGAGCATTCTTGAATTTTACTCTACAAAGCAGTATCATGTTGACAATTTGGACGTTATTAGTTCCTGAATAAATTAATTCGTGAACTTGTTTTATTGAATTCTTATATCATTGTCATCATCCTCATGTTTATATTTTTATTAAAAGTCATCTATGGCCTGTAGAGCATGGATGGACTTGGTATGATTATGACCAGGGATTATTCGGTGTAATCATGACCGTAATGTAACAAGTGATGTGGTAAAAGTTCTCATGGGCCGTAGTGCATTGATGGACAGTTGTTGGCATGATCATGACCATTGATGAATACACAAATATCCTTGGCCCGTAGTGCATGGAATTTGTGGTTGTGACCCTAATGAATATCCTTGGCCGTAGTGCAGGGATGATGTGAATTATTTTTTTAAGCTGAGTCCCAGCGATAAAAGTGATGAAAAACCTTTTAAAACATAAAAGATAGTAGATTTTATTCTCTACTTGACTCTTTTAATGGATTGCTTGTTCCGCTGCAGTTAAACTTGATGTCTATTGTATTTTATCAGTTTAACATTGTTAGAGACTAATGATAATTTATTCTGCATTATCTTGGTCATAATATTTCTTGCTGGGCTAGTTGAGCTCACCCTTTCTTTCACTGTTCTCTTCAGGAAATGAACACGTAGCCGGAACTAGTCGGGGGACGGAGTGATGGTCCGAGATGGTGTCATAGTAGTCCTCACTATTCTATAAATAGTGTGATAATAAATGTAATGAGGACTTTTTCTGAGAGTGGATATTGTCTAGAAGATAATATTTGTATTAAAACTCACAACATATGTTTTGTCGTATTTTACACGACTGCTGTATTATTAGTTTGTATTTGAATTTTGTACCATGTATTTGGCGACTCAAGATGGGTAATGTATACCTATTTTGGGGGCGTCACAGGATAACATTAGTAGTCCTCACTATTCTGTGAAATAGTGTGTTAATAAATATATTGAGCACTTATTTTGAGTTTTAATACTGTCTAGAAGACAATGTTTGTATTAAAACTCATAGCTTATGTTGTATATTTAAGATTTTATTTGTATTATGTACTATGTATTTGGCGACTCAGAAGATGTGATGTATACCTATTTTGGGGGCGTCACACATCATATTGTATGCATGAACACATAATTAAGCAATTCAATTTTAAAGAGAGATATAATTAAAACACACAATTAAAACATGCAAAACACCAGAATGGGGAAATAGATAAACTATAAAAGCATCCAAATTGGTGGTTGGATATGTATTGATGATTGAGTATGTATTAATTATTGTGGTGGTATGTGTCTTTAGATAATGTAATATTTTTCAAAATTTAATTTAATTTTTTGTTACGCCGTGCCTTCAGGCACGGGTTATAGCTAGTACTCCTATAAACATGCAAAACTATTTTCAGATACGTAAAGCAATTGTATTACAAACTTCTTAAGGGGAGGGTGAACCTAAGTACACAAAGTGAAAACTTCCAAAAGAGTAAATACAAATTTTTAAAAGTAAAAACTTAAAACAACCATTTGAGTTTCCTCTTGAGAACAGTCTTTATAGAAGAACTTTAATCTACTTAAGCAATTGGTTTTTTTATGCTTTTCATATGTCTCATAGCACTCTCTCGTCGGTGTAGCCTGTTAGCTAGTCAGATTTTCCCCCAACAGCGTAGTTGGTTTAAGCCTCAAAATCATAATATACACAAGGGTAAACTATGCTTAATATCTCATACTTTTCCAAGGACAACCGGTATATCTTAAAGAGAGCCGGTAGATCTATCCTTCCTCTCAATTTCTCTCTATTCTCTCTATATCTTTGTTTCTCTTTAATTTCTTTGGTTAGGATCCAAGCAGGGCCTGACAAATTGGTATCTAGGTTCTATCCAAAATTATCTTCTTCCTTCTAAATCCTCTGTTTTCATCTATCTTCAACCTCCAATTCTAATTCTCCGATCCTTATTTTACTGTTATGTCAATGTTCATAAACCCAAAAAACACAAAAGAAATTCATTTCAATTTCCTTACTTTTTGCCATCAAAACACTTTGGGTAGTTCACTACTACTAAGATATAGTACCAACAACAAAATTAGCCTATAAATCAATCCATTCATCATCAATGATGCTTTATTTTTTAAGGTGACCTGCAACTGAAGTGATTCATCCATCATTAGAGGTATTAGCTCTTCAAACTCACTTGTGTCAGTTACATACACATAACCCAAACCATAATTCTTATAAACAACAACACCCAAGCATATTTCAATACATAATTTGCTATTTATTCTTGGTTGGCAAAAATTTCTGAATTATATGATATAATTTGGTTTGATCTGCATCTGTTTGTGTTTAAGTAACTTAATTCACTTTGTTTAGCATATCTAGCATTAGTTTAAACATATAAAAATCGAAAAACATAGTTATTAAATTTTCAGTTATTTTTCAGCTCAAAAACTAAACAGTTTTCTGCTCAATTACTAATATTAATGCTTGTTACTACCTGGGTAACTTGTGTTAGTATTTAGCTTTGATCCTTTGATGCTTGTGCTTGTTTAAAATATTGTTCATAAAAAAGAAGAATACCTGATGGTAGATCACAAGTTACATCTCCTTTTTCATTGCACCAACGTTGGACACACTATCTGTGAGCATACTGCATAAAAGTTGCACAAACCAATCATAAGTAAATCCATGAGAAGAAATAATTAGAACAAAAAGAGGATAAAAGACCAAGGCAACATAAACATAAAAAAGTAAGATACGTTGAATTTGTCATTTTCATTAACAATCACGACATCATTTAAAAATTGCTAGATACAATCATAAAAGAGCATAAATAAAAGCCCTCTTACAGACTTTTCACTACTCAGAAATCAAAGAATGTCACATATGCAACTGTAGGTTCAAGAAAAAATTATGTTTAGTGGTGCTACAACTTTTTTCTATATCAAAGTTTTAGGGGAAAATGCCAGTAAACAGCAGCACCAACTCTTTTCAAAAACAAAGCCATCTCTTCATGCTAGGACATCATCCTTTCATTTTTCAAAAAGAATTTGAGCCAGCCTGGCCTAAATTAATTCCTTTTGTAGAAAAAAAATATTTTCAAATTGGGACTAAATGTCAAGAAAATTTCAATGCCAACATTTTAGAACTATGAGCATATTATATTTGAAGTAAGACGTAAATGTATCAGATAACTTACATCATCAACAAAACACAAGTTAGCCACATGCAGAACAAAAGGTTTTCTATGACAAGTTGCAGAAACAGGTTAAACATCAAAGCTCAACAAATTAATGAAGAGGAAAGTAAAGAGCTATCTTTGTCACTTCCAAATCGGAAGAAAATCCTCCCCACGCTAACACAACTACTTTCCAAAATCGTAAGAATATGATCAGAAATCAGTTACATGGGTAGAGGGCCTCATTATTATACAAACTCCACTGAAATTAAAAATCTGTCTATTCTTGAAATTAACTCCACAAACTCCATTGAAATTAAAATCTGTCTATTCTTGACAGGCGATTTATTTTAGTTACATGGGTAGAGGGCCCCGTTATTATACGAAAATCACATAATTGGGTAGAGGGCCACAAACTTCATATAGGCTACATAACAATGCCTCCACTGAGGCTTGATAAACTAATGCCTCTATTAAGGCTTAAAATTTTGTGCGCTCCTAATGTAGCAGAGATCTAACTTACATACTTAAAATCCAAGTCAAGCAGTTTAATTCCAAAAGTAAAAGAACAGATTAATCAGCTAAAAAAGAAATTTTATGTTCAGTCGAACATCGAGCTATCAGAAACTGAGAAATAAAAGCATCCAAGCAACCAAATGTAGAACTGCAACATAATATTAAAATCCTCCAGTAAAGAAACTGAGAAAATAGAAAGCAACCAAAAAATTATTTCTACAGCAACCCAATTCCAAAATTAGGCAGAAAATTCAAAAGATAAACCCTAAAATAATAAACCAATCCAAAGGAACCCTAAAAAAAACCAATCCAAAGGAACCCTAAAAAAAAGCAAATTAAGAACCCCATAAACCCAATAAAGCTAAACCCTCAGACAAATGAAAAAAAATGAAAAAAACAAACTGAATTGAAGAAAAATTGAAGAAACCAAGATAAGGTGCCGATGAATTTCATACTTTTTGTAAGAAGTCAAACTGAAATTGAAGAATAACCAAGATAAGGTGCCGATGAAGAAATACCAAGATAAGAATTCACCGTGCCTTGAGTCTCTGATGGCCTACCGATGCGGAGGAAGAGGAGAGCCAAGAGGAGAAGGTCGTATATCTTCGACTTCTTCTCTGCTTCGCCGAGGAAGAGGGTTATCGACTTCTTCTTCTGCTTCTGGGTTTCAAGTGTAAGAAGAGATAGAAGATTTCAAATTTGGATGGGACACTTATCTTTTTTTTCTCTCTGCTTTGTTTTATAGATATAGATATATATGTCGGATCATAAGCTCACCCCTTATCCAACTCACCCGAGCTCACTTTCCCTTTAGCGACGGAACCGGACGACGGTTCGGTCATACAACCGTCGTCTATACTTTTAGCGACGGACAATATATAGCGTCGCTAAAAGTATAGACGACAGTTGTATGACCGAACCGTCGTCGTTTCCGTCGCTAAAGGGGGTGAGCTCGGGTGAGTTGGATAAGGGACGAGCTTAAGATCCGGACTCTCTCTCTCTCTCTCTATATATATATATCCGTCGCTAAAAGTATAGACGATGGTTGTATGAACGAACCGTCGCCGGGTCCGTCGCTAAAGGAGAAGTGAGCTCGAGTGAGTTGGATAAGGGGTGAGCTTAAGATCCGAATCGTGTATATATATATATATATTAAGATGCTTTAACAATTAAGGTTCCTTTTAGCAAATCTTTGAAGGAATCTTAAACAACCTTTCAAGGTCTAATCTCTATTAGCATTAATACCAAAAACAAATCCAAGAAGAAAGAGCTGCTTTTAGTAATCTTCTTTTTCATTTTTTTTTCAGGCCCGTAATTGTAATTGTGTTTCTGATGTAGGATGATGTTCCCAGCCATTTGGGCTGACCTCCTCAATTGGTGGTACAGGCCCACCATAAGCGCCCCAACTAATTGTCGCTCAACTATTCTCCTTAGATCTTTGATCATAATTGACACTAGGCACCATTAATGTTAAAAAGTGTGGACCTTTTACTGGGTGTCAAATACTATGGCATGGGCCCCGGGCCATTGGGAGAGGATAGGATAGGATGTATTTGTGGTGTGCGTTATCAATCTATATGTAGTTATAGCCTGATTTTTCTAATTTTAGCCTCAACCAAACTGAACCTCGAAGATATGGCCTTAGTATTTTATTTGTTATATTCGGGTGCTGTTCAATTTGGTGGATCGGTTAGTGTGGTGAATTATGATATTTGTTATGTCGATATAATATTTTTTAAATTTTAATTTAATTTTTTGTTACGCTGTGCCTTTAAGTACGGACATTACTAGTCAATCAAAAAATATATATATATATATATATATATATATATATATATATATATATATATATATATTTCTTGGAGTAAATTGTATTCCCTCCATTCCATTACAATTTATTTTGTATATTTTAAAATAATTATTGTTTGCATGTGTGGAGAATCTAAAATTCTTTTTTCTATAGTAATATTTATATCATTTTTCAAGAATATTTAATACTTATCTTCTTTCTCTCTCTTTTTTTAGTAAAAGATAATAGTAATATTTTCTTAGCTATTAATTAGTATTACTTTTGATAAATGCGCATGTTCTTTTAATGAGAGATAATATAAAATAAAAGGAGTATTAAAGATAATGCGGTTCAAATCACTTATGACTATATTACTCCTATTTATTTATTTGTTGCGGAATGAAGGGAATAATTATTATCTTCTAGATGGATTGGACCACTAATGTAATTACTAGTATTAGTATGATTTTGTGGGGTCTGGGGGGTGTCCGGTACACATTGTATCGGACTAACGATTGATACATGTGTTATTTATTTATTTATTTTAATTATAATTATCAAAATAAAAATAAAAAATAAAAAATAATAAAATAAGTTTGAACAAAAAATTATAAAAAAAGTATATTTATTATTATAAAGACACTGTAAAAAAAATAACACTGCACCAGTTAACGACCGGTACAACATCTCCCCCAATTTGATTTTGTGACGGGTAATGGGTCAATTGGTGCATGATATTTGATCAAACATTTAATACATGGTTGTAACGTTGTGATTACTTATAACGACGACGATAATTAAGGGTCGACTGCCTGCTCATAATGGTGATAAAAGATACTATCTTCTGTCTCACAATAAGTACTTTTTTAGGCTTAATATTTTTTTCTAAAATAAGTGATGTGTTAGAACTCCAATACAAATTTTATAATATTTTTCCATATATGCCCTCCATTATTCTTGACTCTTCGTTTTCCTCCATTACTCACTATAATTAAGGGTAGAAAATGAACCAAATGCTTATGCATGTTACATTTGAATTGAAGATTGGAATGAATTATTTCATGTTCTTTCTCTCTCAAGAAACCAAATATAATATTTTTTTTTCATTTCGATCGTAATCAAAAAATAATTTTTTTTTCACTTCATAAAAATGAGTCATTCCATTCCCCCTCTCATTTCACCAATCCAAACGTAGCTATTAGAAGTTTTATTCGAATTTGTTAACACGACTCGAAATATAAATAAATGATTTATAAATCTGAGCAAATTTTAAATTTTGATAAATTACTCGAATTTTTTTGAATTGTAATATAAATGTTCGGATCATATTCGTTCGAAAAGTTGCAAACTGTTCGGGCTCGATTCGAGATCGTGATCGACTTGATTATCAAATGAGTCTCGTTCAAACTTTATTTCTGATTCGATAAATTTTATGAATCAAATCTGAACAATTCAATACTCGTCTGACTTAATTCATTTTCATAATTTGATTATTTTTTTCAAGTCTTAATGTACCTTTATCTCATCACTTTAAGAACACACAAAATCATACCTTTAATCATTTTTTTAGAACCGAGTAGTACGTATATGACCGTTGAAATAAAAAAGCGATGCTAGTCTTCAAATTTTATTATGTCCTCTTCAATAAATAAGATATGGAATTGATATTTTATATATATATATATTTAAAATTTTTATATGTTCTTCTATTACATTAACGTACTTACAATAAATCTCATCTTCACGTGAGAATGAAATATATAAAAATATCACAAACATATTTAAAAATAATGCTTCTCGTAAGTAAGAAAGGGGTTCTTAGAATTAATAATTGCGTGTCAATCTGAAATTCAGCCCCTAAGCAAATTAGTTGAAATTTTTGTAAATACTCATAGGTGTCTCAATTTAAGAAGGTACTACAATAATCTACAAAAACTTTGTTTTATTTTCAATTACTAAATATTCTAGAGAGATTCGAGTTGGCAATTATGAGAACTGAAAGGCGGCATGTTGTCATAGCCGACAAGTTAGAGGGTCGATTTTGTACTTTACTCATATTTAAATTAGTTAAATAAAAATAGAAAATAGAAATATATATTATGAATATTTATATTAATTTTTTAATTATCAATTATGTAAATATATATATATATATATAATTTAAATAATAAAATTTTTATTATACAATGATAAATTTCGTATAAATATTTTGAAATACTATTAATGAAAATTTTGTTGAAACTCCTGATGGATTATTAGTTGAGGCGGCGGCGGCTGCTGCAATCCCAAGGCACTTCGTCAGTCCTTACAGCTGACTGAAACTTTGAATTGTATTCAGGCATGCTGTTAATTATTTCTTGGATGGCACTACATAACTTGTGCTAAATATCCTGTTGAAAGTTGAATAATACTCTCTTTTAATAATTATTACTTTTTAAAAATTAATTTGATATATTTTAAAATTAAGATAATACATTAATTTTTTTTATAATAAATAGTTCTTTTGAGATAACTTATAATATTAATTATTGTATTGAATAAATTTAACTAATTTTATGTCAATTTAGAGTTTAAAAAATTAATAATTAATATAATAAAACAGAACTTATTTTGAATCTTTCATTCGATAAAACACAAGAACAGTTCAGATTTCATCTCAATTCTTTCAACTCAATCTAAAAGCTCACTTTTCATTTCACACTAAATTTTTCTCCCAAATCAAATAACAATAAATATAATAATTATAATAATAATAATTACTATTATAATAATAATAATAATAACAATAATAATAATAATAATTATTATTAGTACTATTATAATTATTATGATAATAGTAATAATTATAATAATAATAATATATGATAATAGACAAATAAAATTTTATATATTTCTCTTAATAGTATATGATAAGATACAACTCTTAATAATTTGAATTTATATATTTCTCTTACCGATTAAAAGACGATAATAGACAAATAAAATTTTACTTAGACCTGGTAAAAAAGTGAATTTAGTTTGGTTATGGTTTACAAAAAAATAGGTATAGTTCCAATAAAACTAAAACCATATAACTTGTTTTTAATATGAATTAGCGAGGTGGGTTGGAACTAAATGATTATGGGTTCAATATAGGTCAACCCAATTTTTAGATTTTATGCTTACTATTATTATGACACAATAAAATAAATTATTTAATATATTGATTTTTTATCTTCATTTAACTTATCTCCCTATTTTTTTTTATAAATTCTTTCTTTCTCTCTCTAAATTTATACATCCATTTTCTATCTCTGAAATTCAAACTTTATCTCTCTCTGAAAAACCGAAATGGGCTTACTATGATTAATGAAGTAATTAAGAAATATTTGATTTGGGATTTTATACAATCAATGGAACTCTAAATTCTGGACTAAAATAAGTTGGATAAATTTAGTTGAATTATTCTTCTTTTTGTTAGAACATTATTTTTGGAAGAAACTGAATAGTCCAATTTAACGTTTGGTTTGAAAAAAATAATTCAACTTAAAAATTGAACTATACAACAAATGATGAAAGTGACCCCATAGGTTAAGTAAATAAAAGTGAAAACATTCTTATATCAAACAAAAGGGCAAAAATATGTGTCCAGAAGGTCCCATTAAACACCACTTCCAAATTAAATAATAAATTAAGACATTTTAAATTCAAAACTAATTAGATTATTTAAGTATTTAAAATAATAAATTTTATAATTATTAGTACTTTTACATAGTTTACAATAACTATAATATTTATAATTATATTGAATTGAAATAAAAAAATATATATTAATTGTTAACATTAAAATATTATAGATTGACTTTAAAAAACTAAATGTCTATTAAATTTTAGTAATGGAGGAGCTAAATTACAAGTGAGTTGCACTAAAAAAGTTACTAAAATATAATTCTGTTCCAAAATATAAAATCAGTATTTATTTCTTAAAATTAACTTGAAATATTTTTAAATTCAAAATAATATAATAACAATTATTATAAATTAAGTATTACTAGCTTTAAAATTTATTATTTCGTAATGTTCACTGAATCTTATTAATATTAATTTTAAGTTTGAAAGTGTTATAATTTAACTTTTAAAATTTAGCAATAATCTTATAATTTAGAATAAAAAAATAATTAAAAATGTCTAACATGTACAAAAGTGGTGTTTTATTATTGTTTTTTTAATATATTAAATTATCTTAAAATGATACTAATAAATAATTCATACATACATGGAAGGATAATCATGGGTTTCCTAAAGCCTCGCCTGCTTGGGAAGGTTGGTAACGGGTATTATTATTAATCCGGAGGAACCTCAGTCTTACAGCTGACTGAAACTTTGAATTGTAGTATTCAATATCAAGACTATCAGAGACTGATTCTTTATACTTTTCCAGTGTCCCAAAGTTTGGTTCAACCACGTACGTCGGTACGTGTGTATATAAACCTAAAATAAGACTAAATTTATGTCTCAATATCTTGATCATCTTCTGTGTGTCCTTAATTTCCAGCACCTAGGCTATGCACACTTAAAAAATGGGGGGATGACCCAATTCGAGTTTTTGAGACAGACTAACTTATGAAATTATAATTTCAAATGGAAATCACGTGGTGTAATCTGCTGCTTTTAGTTTCAAATGACTTTAAAATGATAATAAATAATCTATTAATGAGATTAAATAACTTGCAACATGACATGAGATAAATTAACTACTTAATAACTATTAGTGTTAGATTAGTACTACAAATTACTAATAGTAATATCACATACATGAATGCATGCATGCATGCATCAAATATGAAATATGTAACTTGATGAAATTACGAAACTATCGTATATCATATCATATCATTCAATGAAACTAAATTTCCGAGATATCTATCTATCTATCTATTGTAGATAGCCATAGCCAAAGAAATATGTGGCAAGCAGTGCGTTAATGGCTTGAAATATTTTCTCATGCTACCTGTTCTAACACCTTATTATAACCAACGCCAACATAGCTAAGAAAACCAAAGCCATAACACCGGTTACCGCTCTTGCCGGTATCCTCCACTTCTTTCTCTCCCTCCTCTTTCTCTTCATTTCCACATACTTTCTATACCTTTCTTTCTCCTCCCCTTTCTTTCCTTTCCTTCTCTTCCCACTTTCCACCGCCTCCACCAGAATCCCCAAACTATCCCTCCCACTCAAGCACTTGCTATCCATATCATGAATTTGCAAATTTACCGTCTTCAACTCCAATTCTCCTCCTTCCTTCCACTCAAGCATAGCCGCTATTCTCAACTCCACCAACTTCGACATACCGGCCCGGTAACCGCCGACCGCCAAAGTCGCATACTTTACCTCAATATGGCCGCCAATCCAGTGCGGCCGGACAGATACTGGCAGCAGACTAGACACATTAGCGGCCCTCTTTAGAGCCGGGTCAATCACGATCCAGCTCAAAGTCATGTACTCTTTTAAATCCGACCAATAAGTATCGACGTCACGTTCAAAATTTTCAGGTATTACGATCGAGTCTTTCGGGTTTAGTACATCGATCCGAAAGGTGGACTCGAGGAAACTTTTACTGCCCGTGTTTGTTACATCAACGTTGGAGTATACAAGATTGTTTTTGTAGTGTATATCCACGGCCGAGATCAACAAATTCGTCTTCCTGCCGTGGTTCCGGCGGCGGTTTCCGGCGACGCCGGGGTGGAGGACGGGAAAGGAGTCGGAGAAGAAAGAGCGGTAGCCGCCGGGGAAGGTAGAAATGATGCGGCGGACAAGTGGATGGCTGGTTGAGGTCCACGTGGAGTTGCACATGTCACTCCAGACCTTCTCTTTGCTGCAGAGCGAGTGCAAAAATGGTGATGCTGAGGCGGCGGAGGCGAGATCTGGGCCATCTATTCTTGTTAAGATTTGGGCCTGGATGATCTCCGGGTGGATGTCGGTGATTGATGTGAGTTTTCCGGCACAGTTGGGTGATGCCATTTTTAATTAATGTGAATGAATTAAGGAGAGGGATTTTTGTAGGGGAACGGTTTGCCAAAAAAGGCAAAAAAGGGGGAAAAAGACAAGGAAAGGAAAGAAAGTTTTGCACGTTAGGACATACTTGTTGACAAATACTAGTACTACTCCATTTAAGTTGTTTATTCGGATTTTTTCTTCTTTTAGTAAATCATGTGATTGATTTGTGACGACATTTATAGTAGCAGCCGTTCGTTCACATGGAATTAAGATTGTGAAAGATAATGGATGAGACACCAAAAGGATAATTTTTTTTTTTTAACTTTAAAAAAATTAATATAAAATATATATAATGAATTTTTTTATTATAAAAAATAAAAATAATAATGTTGTTATCTTTAACAAACTATAAGTCGAGTCTAGGAGCAAAGTATATAATAAAAATTAAATCTGAAACTTGTAACTCTGTAATATCTATCAGGCTAAAACATCCTTCTTGTGCATAATTAATCAGAATAAATTAATAAAACATGCATCATAATTAGGTAAGTATATATTATTGTATAGTTATTGATTACTAATTTATTTTCTCACTCAAAAATGATATATCTAGAACTACATTATATTATTAATCAAATCAATCGACTCATTGTCTCATGCTTTTATACTTTTTGACTATTATGACAATGTGTTAAACAAAATATGAACTTATCCCAATAAAAAGAAGAAGAATAATTAACTGCCCACTCTCATCGTTTAGTTTTGGTGACAAAATGGCTTAATTAGTTCAGGCTCCACTTATTAAATTTTATGTCACTGTGAATAGTATATTATATATAATGATAGTTCATTTCTTAATGCATGTCACAAAGGTAGGGTACTATTCTAGAAATCCAATTTCGGTTAACTTAATTTAGAGAGTTAATTATTATTATTTCATAAACATTATATTTTTTTTCTAGTTTTACAAAGACTTTCTATGTATTACAATTAAAAATAACAATTATATATCATTTGATATCCTTAGGAAATCTAAATTAAAACAAACATTTTTTTTGCTAAATTGAATTTTAAAAACTTTCAATATAATAAAAAAGAAAATATTGTGTATACTCATTCAAATAAATCAGGAAGCCACAAGTCGTATCAAATTTAAATATTTTTTGTTTTATTTCGTCCATCTATTTCTTTATATTATGTGAAGTCAACTTAATTATCCACTCCATTTCAAAAATAGAGATAATTTTAATTTTCAAGTTGGTTTATATGTGAAATTTAAAACTTAAAATAAATACGAATTCATTTAAAATTTGAAATTAGTAAACTATATATTAATAAAGAACAATTATCTTGTTTTTTAAAATTAAATAAATTCATATATATATATATATATATATGTATATATATATATATATATATATATATATATATATATATATATATGTATATATCAAATCATAGGCAATTTGAGTATGTTTTGATTTATTCCTTTTACTAATAAGGTTTCCTCACTATGTATATGAGTTTAAATATGTCATCACTGTCTTTCTATATGCGAAATAATAATTGGGAAGAGCCACTAGAAGCTAGAGGGGATAAAGGAAGCACTACACCAACCTTGGTATCAAATTTGCTTTTTTGTTTTTTTTTAATCGGCCAAAGAATTTAAGTTTCGATTCAATTAATGAGACAAAAGAGATGTTTTTTTTTGTATTTTTTCTAATCTGCCAAAGAATTGAAGTTTTAATTCAATGAGACGAGATGCAAAAACTCTCAATTAAATTTGCCCTTAAAGTCACTATATTACGTGTCGTTTTAAAAAATAAAATTTGTTTCTCGTTTATAAATTTTAAAAAAATATTAATAATTTAATTTTTCATATTATCCATAATATTAAATACTAACGTGTTTCTCCTTCATCTTTTCCAATGAATTTAAAAGGGTAGTATTGATATTTTATAATTATTTTGATCAATCGGACAATATTTATATATATATATATATATATATATTAATTTTTATGTTTTTTTTAAATAACAAATAAAAAAGAATGGAGAGATAATTTTTAAAAGATGTCGATATTCACTTGTCATAAACTTGTTTTAAGTTAAATATTTGAACATGATATCAGGGTAAACAGCCTAATTCCACTGAAGCAGCTCACCGTACCTGCAGCAAACTCAATTGAAATCAAGGATGCACATAAACAGCTAAAAATTAAGTCAAACCAAAGATGCTAAAACATCACCCACACCCATACCCATACGGCCATACCCTAAAGAAAAAGTGCAAAAAACAAGCAAAACCAACCCCACCATGCAATCAAAATGAAATCAAAATATCGATCATTTAATAAAATAATAATGTTACGTGCCACACTCGAGAAAACTAGTTTAAACATTTCACATCAAAAGTCGAATATTCGACGTGTAATAAATTCTTGTAATAACAATTAATGCTACTATTCCATCACATAAAAAAATTTATAATATATATATATATATATATATATATATATATATATATTATATATTATGGGTCCCGTCTGACAGTGTAGCTCACAATATACATGTGTATGTGAATATTTTTTATGTGATAGTAATATTATTTTTCTTTTATAAATAGATGTACATACACATCCAATAATCAATTAATGCAAGTTTTTTCATCTGCATACAATGCATATTACTCCCTCCGCTCTTTAATAATGTCGTTTTAGAGTTGTGAACAAGTATTAAAAAAATAATTGTATATCATTAACTATAATATCAATTGTCTATATTGTCCTTGTATTGGAAGAGATTATTATTTATTTGATAGAAAATAGTAAGAGAATTAAAGTTGTATTTAATATTTGGAGTAGTATTGAAAATTAAATAATTAATATTTACTTGAAATTCTTAAACGATTTATATTAAAGAACAAAAATATTTATCTAAAACGACTTATATTAAAGAACTAAAAGAGTATAAACACTCTCCCGCATGTTATGAACGTGCTCAATGCTAGTTATCTTATAGGAAGAAAACTTGGAACGGGACACCCCGAAATAGTATAGACGGAGTTTGCCTCACTAGTCGTTCTCAAGATAGATAGAGAGAGATCAGATAGATCTTTAATTAGTTTATGGGAATTAATTTGACCCAATTGTTTTCAAGATAGATCTTTAGCTCGGGAGGGAGAATGATTTATATATCGAACACACAAAAATATTATAGACGGAATTATATAGATGAATCAGAAAGGTAAGATCGAGTTTGAGTTTAGTTTTTTCAATTTTTTTTGCATGTGTGTTGGAAATAATCTCATATATATGTTCTCCAAAAGAAACAAAATTGTGTCTAAATTTAAATTCTATATATTCCAATCCACCCTATTTTAATTGGTTTGGTTTAATTAAAAATATAGAAAATGATATAATTTATAGAGAAAGTGGAGATATAAGAAAAATTATTTCTCATTCAAATTGATTCCACTTATATCCCACTTACATTTTACTAACATATAAAATGATTCACAAAACTATATATATAGGACTCAGATACTGTTTGTCTCACTTTAATAATTACTACTTGCCCAAATACATAAACCTAATCATACTTGTCCCAACATATTTCTAAATATATTTATGTACATATATGTACAATAAATTTAGATATTACCTATTCATGTAATAACATTAATTAAATTAATCTATTATATATTGCACACCTTTGTTTTTTTTGCTTAAATTATATTGAACATGCACCTTTGCATGGGTTCAGCCTTTTTTTTCCTCCCTGCTCATGCTGTTTTTTTTTATAAAAAAAAATGACAAGGAAATGTATAGAATCACTTTTTAATTAATCTAAACAAAGAATTGATAGGTGTACTATACTATACAATGCACCAATGAATTAAATAATTTATGTTCTTACTTCTCCCACTTGGAATAATTCTATTATTTTCTGCAATCACATGCTGACCAAATCCTTTTGTGTTAATTAATGCTCTCCCATCTTTCAAAAAATATTTTATTTTATTCATAAAATAAAATTATATATCCTTATCTATCTAATAAAATACAAATAATTTTGAATTTTCCGCTCACTCAATAAATCATCTGGGCCGTCCAAAGTTTGGGATAAATTCCACCGTTCATACATCTATCTAATAAAATACATCTATCTATCTAATAATCTAATAATAATTTAATAAAATACAAATGACTTTAAATTTCCCGCTCACTCAATAAATTATTTTGGTCGTTCAAAGTTTGAGATAAATCATATTGTCCATACAGTGCCGGAGGCACGGGATTCAACTAGTATATATATAGAGAGAGAGAGAGAGAGAGAGAAAGGGAATTCATGCATGCACAGTCCCATTAAAACTCTCTTCTCCTGTTTCTCGCTTATGAGTCATGACAACGCGTAAGCGAGATATCCAACTAAATAAAGAAGTATCAAGTCTGCTTTATGATCCACTACCGATGCAAATTAAGGATAAATACAATAAATAGGGCAATAGGGGGGCATTGATTGAATACTAAAAATAGGGGGCTGCGCATGTAACTTATTTTCGCTAACCCGTATATTTATTTATCTCATAGTATGATTCAACATATTATTATTGTTGACAATATCTTATTGTGTTAAAATGTAATTAATTTTTATATACACATTATTGTAAATACAATTAAAATTAAATTTTCTTAAATAAAAAAAATTACAAAGTATTAATTCCCAAGTGATATAAATTTCCGTAACAATTTAAATTTATCGTGAAAATGAGAATGATTATTAAGTCTCAATTCCGTGAAGAATCAGTCCTATAATTTTTTTTTATAAGATCAAAAATAGGGGTGGAATGTGTGATTCCGGTTTTGCCCCGCCCCTCACAATTGCCATTCCTATTTCCTACAGACAAAAATGGAGAAGGTTGTTGATCCTTTCCTTACGTTTCCCGACCGCAAAAAAAAAAAAATCTACCCACCCGCGGCTAGACATATTTTTCTTATACATTAAAACCTCTATTTAAAAATAAACTTGGGATCAAACTATTTGTATTCTAATTAAGAGGTTATTACTAAATAGAGGTGTTGGTACAAAATATTTTCCGAACACCCAAAAATATCCATTTTAATAAAAATATAGATTTTATAATAAAAATTAAAGAAAACATAAATTATTTAGATTTTCAAACTAGGAAAATGCATGTAGTCTTTTATAGGAAAATGTAGTCCTTTATAGGAAATTAGTCTTTTATAGAAAAATATAGTCCTTTATAGGAAATATAGTTTTTATAGGAAAATGTAGTTTTTTATAGGAAATGTAGTCTTTTATAGAAAATGTAGTTTTTTAAAATTAATATTCTCTCTCGTTTATATATACATACATACATATAAAATTATTACTATATAGAGGTATAGTTTCTTAATACGTGACTTAAAAAGTATATAACATATTACAATTTAGAGGTTATTCCTATTTATAACTGACCCAAATTGGGACTAAATTTTTTAATAATATTGTAAAAATTATTCTTATATAAAAAGTTCTTAAATAAGGGTTTTACTGTAACAATCAACATATTAAATGCAGAGATAAATAACAAAAATTTGTCATGTTAAAAGGAAGGAACATCATATAATAAATAACATGTTATTAGTGGCCCAATATATTTTGAAAAATCAATGTTATTATATATATATATATATATTTCAATAATAGAGTTATAGTGGAAAACATGAGGGAGGTATTATGGAGGAAAATAGGGAAATTTTATGAAAAACTTATATTTGCATGACCAAATTATCAATTATGCTTAATATCTGATCCCTTATCCTTTCAGCCCCACGTTATTGACCAAATTTCTTTCTGTCATAGTAATGCGGGCCAATCCCAAGAGGATGTTTATGATCTATTTATGGTAACGCATCTTTTTATTAATTGATGCCGGAAGATTTAATGTCGGAGATTCTGAATATGACAATGATACTAAAGGATCAAAAATTAAGTGATCAGCGCAATAATGTCGGTTGAATTCAGGATCAAGCGTTCGATCCGTGTCTTTGAGATCGGAGTTCGGCTTCAGACGGCGTCATGACTTTGAAAGTTGACATTATTATTATTATTATTATTATTTAGTTCTTTAAAATAATACTACCTCCGTCCCATAATAAGTGTTTTTTAGCTTAAATCATAAATACCAATACATAAGCTAAAATGACAAAAATACCCTTAATATACTTTCTTTGGAATTGAAGAGTTAATGAGTGTCATTTAATTGTAGTGAGTAATGGAGGAGACGAAAAGTCAAGAATAATGGAGGGCATATATGGGGAAATATTGTAAAATTTGTATTGGAGTTCTAACACATCACTTATTTTAGAAAAAAATATTAAGCCTAAAAAAACACTTATTGTGGGACGGAGGTAGTAATATTTTATTAGGTAGTAAATCTTTTTTTAATAAGTTGTTACTTGTTAAGATTTTATTTTCGTATTTTTAGCAAGTTTGTTAGGATATCTTTTTCGTATCTATAGGAGAATTTTATTTTCATATTTCTAAGAAGATTCTACAGTGACTTGGAGAGAAAATTTTGTTAACCATATATAAACCCTGCTCGTGGGTTGAATTCGAAAAACATTGATTTTGATAATTATAAATTTACACATTAGAGAGAGTTTCTCTGTGTTTTCTGGTGAATTTCTTGTTCCTTTATTTGTGATTTCATTTGTTTATCAATTCGTAGAATAATCGCTATTCAGCCCGACGTCATTAATATAATTATGTTATGAAAGTTGTTATTTGGAGAAAGATTATCTCTAAACGTATAAGTCGATTTGGTAAAAAATAGATTTGATTTGGTTATGCGTTATATTAATATAGTTATGATTTTTATTAAAAATTTAAATTATATAACATGTTTTTAATATGAAATATGTGAGTTGTAATTAAATAGTTATGAGTTTAATATAGGCCAACTCTTTTTATCTGTTTTTTAATAAAATTATTAATAATTTATTTGAAAGAATAAATATGAATACAAGGTTAAATATGTATTATACCCGAACCTATTTTTTTTTAAATCTTTACAAACTCGTTCCATAATGAGTTGCTATATATGCCTACTATATAATTATAATTAAAGCTTGTAGGCTCCACCTAAAAGTATTAAATCACACTAAAGTAAATAGGTGTGGTTGAAATTTGTTTATATATTTCTTTTGAACCCACTATTAGAAAAAGAAGAGTTCACAAAATGGCTTCTAAACCTTCAAACCACGGCGGAAGAAGAGCCACAACCATCACTGCCATCAGCCCGATAATAATTGAAACACATATTTTCACTCGTATGGACGCGCAAACGCTCGCCTCCACCGCCTGCACTTCCCCTACGTTCCGCGCAATGTGTATGGAAGAACGGCTCTGGCGTGACATATGCAACTCCACCTGGCCCTCGACCAATCATTCACTTGTTCGCGATGCTGTATCCGTCTTCCCTGGCGGCCACCACTCTTTCTTCTCTGACTCCTTACCTGTCCTTCACACCGGTCGTCACAGATTCCGGTGTAGTGGCCGTAGACTGCACTCGAGTGCATCCACCGCTGAGATAATCTCAGCGGTGGATATACACTATAAAAATGACCGTGTATATTCGAAAGTTGATGCGATGAATACGAGTACATATACTTTCCTTGATTCGAAGTTTGAGGTCAAGTTACTTGACCCGAAAGAATCTGTGATGATGCCTGGAAAGTTTGACGGGGAGGACATGTATTTTTCAAATCTGAAAGAATACATGACCTTAAGCTGGATCATCATTGATCCAATTTTAAAGCGGGCTATTAATGTGTCGAGCCTACGGCCGGTTACAATCCGGCTGCACTGGATCGGTGGCGATATCGAGGTAAAGTATGCAATAATTGTGGCTGGTAATGGCCAACGTGGCATGACTAAGTTGGTGGAGTGTAGAATAGTGGTTATGCTTGGGTGGAAGGAAGGGAGGCAGTTGGAACTGAGAGCGGTAAAGTTGGAAGTGAAGGACATGGATGATAAGTGCTTAAGTGGGAAGGACAGTTTGGAAATTTTACATGAGGGCATGCAGAGTGGGAAGAGAAAGAAAGGAAAGAAAGGAGAGGAGAAAGAGAGGTATAGAAAGTATGTGAATCTGAAGAGAGAGAGAAAAGAGACAAAGGCAAGAAGAGAGAGGAGGCTGAAAATGTTACGTAAACTGATTCCGGCTCCGGCACCGGCTCGGGCTACCATTTTTCTAGCTTTGGCTTTCCTGGCTCTTTTTTTGGTTGTTTTGTTAAGCTTAGAATCAAGATTAGCAGCTGTATTGCCATGCATATAGCATTATCGATCAACTATGGATCAAAATCACGTTCTAATGTATTTTCTCGATTGACTTGAAAATAAAAACGTTGTTACGGTCAAGTTTACGATAATATTTTAATCATATTTTGGTCACTTGATAGAAGTTTTTTATTAATTAATTAATTATTATTGTTTTGTATTTTGTATCGTTTAACAATTAACAAATGTCTTTAAATTGAAAATTCCTCAAAAATTATATATAAACTCGTTAGCTACACCGTAGAATAACACGAGAGACATATAAAGCTCACTAATACCCCAATATGCATGCTCCGGTGTTATAACGTGAAAGAATTTTACGTTGTGATTTGACTATTTTATGTTAGTGGGTAGTCATGATCTATAAACAAATCGTATTATCGTCGTAAAGGCAGTCCCTTATTTTAATTAAATATCCAAAACCCTGCCACATGCATACTGTATATATACATCTGTATAAATTAAATAGTGCATATGATAACAATAAATTATTATTCTTTGATCAAGTTTTTCTACGTTGAGTTGAAGTTACTTGTAAATTAACTTTTAATTAAACACATAGATTTAGTAGTTTTATTAGAAGATATAATTATAAAAGAATGTAGCTTGAGCCGGGTATAACGGATCAAATCTTCTGATATCATTGTTTAACTAAAGCATATTCCAACTTAATTAAAGACTTAAATAATTAATGAAGCCAACAGCAATACATTGCATGATGTCTTATTTGAACCAAATTATTTAAATATTTGCTCCCTTATCCTTTCAGGCCCACATTATTACCAAATTTCTTACTGTCATATTCATGTGGGGGATATCTTACCAAAGAAAGCTCAATCCCAAGATTCAAGAGGATGTTTATGATCTATTTATAGTAACGGATCCTTTTATTAATTATGTTATGAAAGTTGATATTTTGAGAAGTATATAATTAGATTTGATAAAAAATAAATTTAATTTGGTTATGGGTTATAAAATATAGTTATAGTTTCATTAAAAACTAAAATTATATAACTTTTTTTTAATCTGAAATATGTGGGTTGAAATTAAATAGTTATGAGTCCAATATATATAGGTCAACTCTTTTTATCTTTTTTTTGCTAAATTGGTCAACTCAGTTTTTATATTTCAAGCTTACTATTATTATGACACAATGAAATAAATTACTTAATACATTAATTTTTTATCTTCATTTAACTTATCTCATATCAAGTGTGTTAATCGGATTTGGCGATTAACTTTTTAAAAAATAAATTAATAGTCAACAACATTTACACAATTATAAGTATCTTTTTTTTAGAAAAAAAGAGATTTTTTCGTATTTGAAAGCTTTCTTTTCTTTTTCTATAGTTTTTTAATCTTATACTAAAATTTTCGGATCAGAAAATTCAAATAAATTAGTATTTGAAAGCTTTTCTTTTCTTTTTCTGTATTTTTTTCAAAATTTTAGGTTTGAAATAAAGTAATTTTTAGCTAAGTGCTTGTATCAGTTAACTAGAAATTAATGGTGTTTAGACAAAAGTATGATTGAAAACATATTTGAAGCAGACAAACACATGAAATAAAGTGATACAAGTATGTTCTTTCAAAGCAGCAACATGGAAATGAAACGTTTAGTTAATTGGTACACTAACAGAGTTGTTGAAATTTAAAGAACGTGATAGTTAAGTTTAATAAATGAAGAATACAAGCAAGTGAAAACTCACATTTCTTAAATTTAGCAAAGTGGGTAGGTCACATTCAAGTACAAGATGTACTAGCAGAAAATGGGTTAGTGGGTTAAATACACATTTAAGGTGGTGCAACAACTCCCTATTGACTTTATAAATAGGAGAAGTCTATTTTGCAGAGACAAAACACAACACATCCAATCAAAAACTTTAATTTTTATAGTATTGTAGCTTAGATTACAACAATTAACTTGTTACTCTAACACATGACTCAGTTAACACATTAGATTTTTAGCTTGTTACGTTCATTTGGACTTAGTTGTACGCTCAATACTAGTTGTTTGCTAACTTGTTACGTTCATTCGGACTTAATTGTGCATTCAATTTTGTATTTGTAGCTTGTTACGTCAATTCAAACTTAGTTATAAATGATCTAACTCGAGTTGTTCGCTCATTCGGACCTTAAAATGGTGTTGTTGATTTGCTTTGCAATTTGCCAATGATGTATTCGATCATGGTTGTAAAGTTAATAACATATCTCAAAACTTATATTCAAGTTTTTATATAATTGTTTAAAATTAGTGGTTATCTATTATATGTATTTGTTAACTGTTACATGCTAATTAATATATAGGATAAGTTGAAATTTAATTATAATTATATTCATAAAATCAAAAACCTTGATTGATTATAGTTCAATAACTTGCTATTTATAATGTAATTTAATTCTGACTATAAATCAACAAGTAAATAACTAGAATCACTTGGTTAAAAAAAATCAATGGTTTAATATTACAAAAAGATCCATAGAGAAGCGGTTCATTCTCTTTAATTGTTTGACCAGTTTCGATTAAATAGTTGGCCGATTTTGAAAGACAAGTGTTAACTAAATAAATCTTACCGGTTAGACAAAATATTTTCTCACATTAAGTTCAGCGAACTCTGGCATGCCTGCACATATAATTATTCGGTCACAACAGTTACTCTATCCATCTCTTTATAATTGACGTTTTAAGGTTATGCATATAGAATAAAAAATATAATTTACTTTGTCTAATTGATTAAATTAAGGATAAAATTTTAATATTAACTTTTGATAATTTATTAGATAGATGAGAGAAAAATAAATTAGCCTTTAATTATAAAAGATAATATAAAAAATTAAGTATTTAATATTTTCTTAAAATTTATAAATGACAAATGAAAAGAAACAAAAATATTTGACATAAGTATCATAGTAAGATGTGAAATCAAAAATATATGACATCTAACTAAAAATTATTCAAATGTGTTTTAGTGCAGTTAATTAAGTAATCCCACTGATAATCTGATTCTAAAAGAGTTTATAATTGTTTATCATATACAATAATCATAGATATGCATGTCCCGCATCCTCTTTTCTAGAAGTTTGATTATTGTAATAATAATAACGAGGGACCAGCAAAGTGGACGCATGGAATATTTAATACTCTTTTCTTTTCTTTAAATAATTTGTTTTTAGAAGATTATTTTTTCATAACATAAAATATTTTACATATATATTTTTTAAAATTTTTTCTTTCTTATTTTGTCCTTAAAAAATATAGAATAATTAAGAGAGAGTAAGAAGACTAATTAATTAGTACATGAATAATAATAAAATTCAAATCAACATTAATTACCTATGTGACGCCCCCAAAATAGGTCTACACAATTCATTCTAAGTCGACAAATATATGGTACATATAATTCAAATACAAATTTTCTATATGCAACTATTAACTGTCGTGTAAAATACGATAAAACATAAACTGTGAGTTTAATACAAATATTATTTCGTAGACAAAATATCCAAACTCAAATAATGTTCTCATTACAATTATTGTCATACTATTTTATATATAGAGTAGTGATGATTACTATAGTAACCATCTTGGACCATATATCATTTCATTTCCCGACTAGTCCAAACTATATTCTTATTTCTTGAAGATAACAATAAAAAAAAGTGAGCTCAACTAACCCAGTAATGAATATATATTATGATTAAGATAATGTAGAATAAATTATCCCTAGTTCTCAACAGAGAAAAATCTGATAGAATACAATAGACATTAAATTTTAGATCAACAACTGCAGCGGAAATAACAATCCATTAGAAGAGTCAAGTAGAGCATGATGTCTACTATCTTCTATGATTTAAAAGTTCATCATCAATATTTTATCCCTGTAACACCAATTAATAATTATTTTCAATCAACGAGTTATCTATGCACTACGGACCAAAGATAATCGTTTGTATCACCAGTAGTAATGATCGACCATGCCAAACACATGTCCATCTATGCACTACGGGCACTACAAGAAAAAGGTCTATCAGCGACCGCCTATCAGTGACCGCACTCGATCGCAGATAACTATCAGCGAACTAATACAGTCGCTGATAGTCGTCGCATAAAATCTGGTCATTGGGATGCACATCAGCGACCACTATTAGCGACCGATATATCTGCGACCGATATGAGCGACCGAAATGACAAATCTGGTCGCTAAGCTGAGTCAGCATGATCCAGGGCCAAAGCTGATGTAAGACCCCAAATTATTAATAAATAAAATTTATTTTTCTCTATTTATTATTTTGAAATAGTAAGGTTTGATTTGATTAATGTGGTTAGTTATGGGTAAAATACGCAAATAAGCAGGTGGTTATAAAATATTCATATTTTGTCGGGGAATATTCGTTTGGTCGTGGAATATTCTTGCTGTCGGGGAATATTCGTTTGGTCGTGGAATATTCTTATTGTCGGGAATCTTCGTACGACGGCGCAGTCATTTGTGGGCCCCATAACGGAAAAAGGTTGGATGAAAGAAAACGACAAAGATTGAGTTTTATAAATAACAGCGTAAATTGTTACCGTTAACACTGTTGGGTTACCTGGTGGTTAAAATACAGTAATACGCGTGGTTGCACAGTAGCACACGGTATTGCACAATATTGTTGAATTATTGATTCGTACTTAAGAAGGCACTACTCAATAATTGTTACAGTAGTTACTGTTCAATATTTTATGTTATTGATTCAATAATTGCTGCATTTTTAGTTTTTATTATTATTATTTCAATAATTGTCACTGCACAGTATTTTTCATTATCAGATCAATAATTCATATTATTTGAATAATATTATTAGATAACATTATTGGAAATGTCTAGAAAGTTCTGTCAAGGAGAGGTTAGGTCATCTAATTACGCGCCAGTAAGGAGAAATCCTTATTAGAAAGCCCCCTCTTTCTTGGGAACGGCCTGACTGTCATAAATGTGATTCTGTAATATTATTTATGAATAATTAATTATTGATTCATATGATAAGGAAATATTTATTTTATGTGGATATAACTGTTGGATATATTTATTGTGGTTAAAAATGAAGGAGTTAATGTTTAGGAGTTTTATCAGTATTTTTGTTGGAATTAAAAATCAAATCAGGGTTTTTGAGATATATTACGGGGGTTATATTTTTTAATCCGACCGTTAGATCGTGGTAATTTTTGGATATGTTATACATATATAAGTTGAGTATATGTCCACAAATTTTGAACCGTTAAAAATGAACGTATGATTTGTTATGAAATTTACGAGATGATGGGTTCAGAAATTGTTGAATTTTCGGATTTTATCATTTTGGTGGAAAATTCTAGAATGAGTGGGCCCCACTCTTGGTTGGTGAAAAAATGTGCTGAGATTTTTATTCAAATATGGTGGGTGGGAATAGTAGCAGGTAAAGCCATCAGGTTGCAGGTTAAGTCTGCTTCGGCGTGCTAACATTTTCCTATAAATAGAGGGCTAAGTTAGAATAGAAAATCACACCAAAAACAAATTTTATCTCTTTCTCTCTCTATATTATCGAGCGTATTCTAGTGAGTATACTTTGAGTGTTGCTATACGGTGCGAGTTTCTGTCAGCACTATACCGAAATTCAGTCAGAAGTACGGTTATTTTGAGGTAAGGGATGTTGTTTCTTCTTAAATGATATTATCTTCTTCAATATCATTATGCCAAAATATTGTTCTAAACTTTTTATCAATTTGGAACTTTTTCATGTCAGAGTTACTATTTACGAGTTACTATTCATTAGTTACTATTCACGAGTTACTATTCACGAGTACTATTCACGAAGCGTGATGATATTTTTGTGAAATTTCTATCTTTTGGTGTCGGAGTTACTATTCACGTGTACGACACTATTCACGTATACGGCGCTATTCACGAATACAGCACTATTCATCGAAAAAATGAAATTTCTTCTTTTTGTCCAAAATATCTATTTTGGCTACTATCTTTAATTGTATCCATGTTTTGATCGTTATTTTTGAGTTCTGCTTCAAAATCAGTTGTTATGAAGTATTATTGATCTTGGACAAACTGTTGCACGAATCCCTAATATTTGTCCTTCTATCTCACTGGATTCGTTCTTAAAAATATTTTTCATCATCCTCAGTCCTTAATGGTGATACTTGATGAATATCTTTGGTCTGTAGTGCAAAGATGAATGATTAAACTGATGAATCTCTTTGGCCCGTAGTGCAAAGATGAACAAGTGTTGAGATGAACATGACCAACTGGTGATACAAATGAATATCTTTGGCTTGTAGTGAAAAGATGATTAAAGATGTATATTGATTGTTGTTACAGGGATGAAATATTGATGATGGACTTTTAAATCTTAGAAGACAGTAGATTTCATTATCTACGTGACTCTTCTAATGGATTTCTGTTTCCGCTGCATTTGTTGATCTAAAACTTGTTGTCTATTATATTTTATCAGATTTTTCCCTGTTGAAGACTAAAGATAATTTGTTGTATATTATCTTAGTCACAATATTCTTTACTGGGCTAATTGAGCTCACCCTTTTCCTTTTTGTTCCATTTTTCTTCTCAGGAGGTGAGAACATAGCAGGATCGAGTCGGGGTATGGAGTGAGGCTTCTAGGAAGATGTTTTAGCAGTCCTCACTATTTCTATAAAATAGTGTTTGAATAATTGTAATGAGGACTTATTTACGTGTGGATATTGTCTAGAAGACAATATTTATATTTAAACTCACAGTATGTATTGTCGTATTCTATACGACATCTGTATTATTAAAGTTGTAGTTTGCTTTCTGTACCATGTATCTGGCGACTCAGAATGGGTTGGATGGAATGGACCTATTTTGGGGGCGTCACAGCTGACGTGGTCCACGTGGCAGCGACCACTATCAGCGACCGTACCCTCAATTGTTTAGTCGTCGCTAATAACTATCAGCGACTGCATGCGGTCACTGATATGGAAAAAAATAAAAACCAAATTTTTGTTGTTTTGCAGAATTCCCAAAAACATGTACCTGTTTTGTACCTGCTTTATCTCAACACGCATACACAACAAGATAAATAGCATACACAACAATATAAACATTCACCGTCCACCAACACATACACCAAACTAGTATATAAACCTTTAAAAATAAATATGATTTAAATAAATATAATAACATTTCAAAACTTGTTTATGTAACATACAAACATCCAACGAATGAATATACAAGTACAAGCTTATACTATAATTACAAAACAGATCTAAAGCAGGTACGTCAAGCATCATCGCCTCCTTGATAACCCTTTAATTAACAAAATAATAAAACAAGTTCCAAATATAGTAACTATGTTGATACTGATATATATTACAACAATACATAAAACAAATTAATTTTATACCTCGTTGCCATCCCCATGCTGTTCTGCTGCTGCTGCCGCTACTGCTTCAACTAACTCCTCAGGACTCAGAGCCCCAAAAAGCCCGCCCAGTATCTTCAGAAGATCTTGATCTCGACATATAGCTCTCACACAGTCAGCCGGAGTATAAACAACTGGATGGCTTGATGATTGTGAAGACTGGGTAGAAGAGCAGCCTGAGCCACTGAAGGATGGTCGTCGTCGTTGTCCTTGACCTTTAATGTAGTCTTCTTCACAACAGAGGCTGTCTCCCATAACTCTTGATCAATAGGCGGACGTGGAGTGCCTTCAGGATATCGCTCATTCAATAAACGCTTATAAGTATCCTGTCATTATGTTAATGATTAAATAGTTAAAAATAAATTCTATAAGCATTGATAAACAAGATCAAATTGTTAAAACTTATTACCGCTATCTGGATAGCATCAGACAAACCATCATGGGTGGCCACGTACACATCCAACCAATGGATAGGCTTACCTTGAGACTGAGACTCCTATACAAAAAATAGAACAATATTACTAAGTAAAAATATGATATTTTCTACAATTCATGATTGTAAACATATTAAAACTTGTAAATACGTACCCTGGCAGTGATACGCTGCAACTGTGAAATACTGCCGCCCTTGTATGTTCCTTTAGCCTTTTCGTCATCGGGTACACCCGAAGATCTGTTGGTAGCGACAGTCTTTCGTCTTTTCACCCAGCTCTCAGCTCTCCATTGGGCACACATCTCAGCCCATATGGACTTGGTGCACCACCAGGGGTTATGTTCGTGTATGTAATCCTCTCCCTGGCCTAGATGGTCGATCTCGGCATTGTGAAGGGCTTTTTGTCTTTCTTTGTTCAAATTATCTTTGGTGCGGACCGCGCACTTCTGCCAGAATAATGTTTGTTTCACTAAAGCCTGCGCGTCCTCCCATCTATACCGTTTCTGCAAATAAAACAACAATAATAACATTACTTGTAAGACCCCAACTTTTTAATAAAAATTAAATTTTCTATAAATATCATTTTTGATTATTATGGAGTAAATTTGATATAATGTTATAGTTGTGGGTAATATTTATAAATTTTGTAAAGTACGCAAGTTGTTATATAATATTCGATTGGTCGGAGAATATTCGTACGACGGCACAATCATTGGTGGATCCCACAACAAAATTATTGTTGGATTGAGAAAACGACAAAACTATTTTATTGAAAATAACGGCGGAAGTTTTACCGTTAATACTGTTGAATTACTCGGTAGTAAAAGTACAGTAATACGCGTGGTTGCATAGTAGCACACGGTATTGATTATTGATGTTTACGTGAGAAGTCATTCAGTTTTGTTCAATTATTTCTATAGTAATTATTGCATAGTATCTCACGTTATTTGATTCAATTATTGTCGATATTTTATATATTGTTAAAATCAATAATTGAGACGACAAAGTTATTAATATTATTATTTGTAATATTAATGATGTCTAGAAGTTCTGTCAAGAAGAGGTTTGGTCACCTAATTTCGCGCCAATAGGGAGAAATCCTTACTGGAAAGCCCCCTCTTTCCTGGGAACGACCTGGTCGATTAATGTTGTGAATTATAATAAAGGTGATAAATGTTGTTAAAATTATTAATGTGATTTTTATGAAGTTTTGCTTATTTTATGGACCCCTTTTGGGGTCTATTGGGTCAACCAAGGATAATTCTCTGGACATATGATATCTATCATAACTTAGATTCATGGCCTCCTATGTACGAAGGTTTCCTTGAGAACTTTCCAAAGATTTTAATTTCTAAAACAGTTTTTGACTATACATGTACGTACCATTGTATGGTTATGGTCGAGGCACCATGAGAGTTACATACATTTGTATTAAAACTCACAGTGTACATGTCGTCGTATTTTGTACGACAGTTGTATAAATGAAGTTGTAAATTATTTTTATAGTGTATTTTCTAGCGACTCAAGATGGGTGATGTATACCTATTTTGGGGGTGTCACACCAAAAATGTTGGGTTTTTGTACCAATGCGTTCTCCTCTGTGAAAAGAATAATGTGTTATATTTATGTGTTCAAATCCATTAAGAATTGAATGAGAAAATTGACTCCAAAGTCACCTACTTGAAATATTAAAGTCCCATATAGGGCATTAGAGGGGAAAATGAAGAATTTATATATGAGATGTTTGCTCAATGGGAAGGGCCCCAAGGGGCACCCCACTTTTGTGGAAGGGAGAGGACTTAGCCAAGGCATGGTTCGAACCCACACGCACGCGCTGCCGCCGCTGTCCGATCGGTCGACGGGCGGGCCGGGCCCCGGTCCGGGGTCGGGGAGGGTGGGTCGGGTCGTGATATATACACTACTCAAAAATGGTTATTTGTGATGGCCAAAATTCATCACAAAAAGTAGAAAAATCATCACGAAAGGTTTACGTGATGGCTTTAAGCATCACAATGGTCGTCTTGTATACACCCATCATGAAAGGTTTTACGTGATAGTTTTGACAATCACGCAAATGCTTAGTGCTTTTGTGATGATTAATACAATCACATTAACACGTAATCTATATTAGGGATCAAATGTAAGAACGTGAATTTTATTTCACTGGTATCTATATTAATTATAACAAATGATACTTTTAGGATTCTAACCCTCTCCCATTTACAAACTAAATAACGAGTATTACCACTACACCAAAGTCCAGATCATGATTATAATTTTTAAAAAAATATAAAAGGAAACATATGTGAGTTGACTTACTAAATAAAATTAGTTCCACATAAAATTTGGTGATTGCAATGGCGGTCACAAATACTCTATAATGATGGTAAAATTAGTCATCACTAACTCTCTGTTTCTGAGTTTTGAAGAGAAAAGAAAAGAATAAAAAACTTAAATAAGAATAGAAAAGAAAAGAATAGAAAACTTGAAGCTTTCCATTGTGTTGTTTCTGAGTTTTTAATAGAAAAGAATAAGAAAATTTAAAATTTTCTTTTCTTGCGTTTTTGAGTTCTAATGAAAAGAAAAGAAAAGAAAAATATCACTTTTACAAATTTACCCTTGTATTAATTATAACTATTGAACTATGAATAAAAATATTCAAGATAAATTTAATCAAAGAAAAAATTTCACAATTAAATACAAATATCCAAATAAATATTAAACAAAAATTACTTCTACAAAGTCACTATCATACCATACCCAAAAGTCATCAAACATAAGATGTATTATTTATACAAACGAAGATTATTCATCAAATTCTTAAAAAAATTCAATCTCCTTTCTAATGGTAACCCAAACACTGCTCGTGCTCTGTCTTGATTTTCTAGTAGCCATAAATAGGCTTCATCGATTTTTTTCTCATCGAAATTCATTTCAGTATGTCCTTTAAAGATATCATTTGCAGAATAGACTCACACAGATGAATTGATAAGTGCTTCTCCCTGTTTTTCAAATGTTTCCTCTTGCTTTTCTAATATGTTAGCTAATTTATCAATCACATTAGTTGTCATTAATTTTTTTTTTCGTACAGTCTTAAATGTTTTTTTTTGTCATTTCTCTAGTCATTTCTTAGAAAATTTGCTTTGTTTCTAACGTTACATATTTGGTTATTTAATATCCGGTCTAGATGGATTACAGCTCGGATGAAGAGTCAGACATCAGTGATTCAGAGATTTTTGTATATAAGGAGAAACCATACGAGTAGTTGAGGACTGGAAAACTTAAAGTAAAAGGACCCAGTTGCATTAGCACAGTACTTAGAGACTGATTTAGCTGATGAGATAGAGCAATCCCAGCATGTGGTTGCACCTGTACCTGCAGCTCCACCGTCCGAGCGCAATGAACTATATCGCAATCCTTGGACAGGGATTATTGTTAATATAGTTAAAGATCCAAAGAATGGAAGAGTTTTTAGCAGTGAAGAGTACTTGATGGACAGGTTCTCTAAGTATAAACATGTAGAAATTTAAATTTATTATATTAAAAGTTGAGGATAATATGAGAATTATAAAAATATTACTTATTTCAAATTTTTTTCTGTCCAAATCGTGCCAATTTTGGACAAAAAACTTTGGCAGGAAAAGTGGCCAAGTTTTCTGTCCATTTCTTTTCTTTTCCGTTTATTAAAAAACTCAGAAACATAAGAATTGGAAAGAAAACTAAAATTTTCCGTCGATTTCTTTTTTTTTTCTGTCCATTTTAAAACTCAGAAACAGAGCGTAAGAGCCATCATATATTTTATTATTTTGTGATGGCTTGAAAATTCCATCACAAAATACCTTCTTTTTGTAATTGCAAATAAAAGTCATCACAAAAATATATGTTTTTTAATGATTGTCACGACCGTCATAAAATATTATTTTAATTATTTTTTACATTAAAATATTAGTGATAGCTTAAATACAATCACGAAAAAGGTATATCTATAAGTGATGACTTAGTGCGTCACAAAAAGAAAATTTATTTTACGTGAAAAAATTTGTGTGATTGACATAACCATCATAATTATAATACATTGATGATAAGATTAGTCATCACTAAGAGCCATCATATATACTATTATTTTTGTGATTGCTTAAAAAATACATCACAAATTACTATCATTTGTGATTGTTTTTAAAAACTATTACAAAATTCCGTCACGTATTCTTATTTTTCTAGTAGTGATATAATTCTTTGGACAAAATCTGTTTACTATTACGATACTACGTCGTTTTGACAAATGAATTTATTTAATTTGTTATCACGATAACGATACTACATCATTTTGATGAATGCGCGCCAACGGTAATATCCGTTCTTAACAGTCACGAATTTTTTCTATAAATAAACTGTGTGGGGCGCATTTCTGATATAAAAAAAGATTCCTTCTCTTCCCCGTTTCAGAAGTCTCGTTCTGTTTCTGCAATTTCCGTTCTGTAATATATTTCTCGTTCCCGTTCTGCAATATTTTCCCGTTCCGTACTGCAATCTTTTTCCCGTTTCTGCAATAAAGTTGTGCAGTAAGTTTTTCGCTTTTTCTTCACGCATGCATCATTATTATTCATTCAGTTCGGTACACAACATAAAGTTGTGTTCGTAGTGTTCTTAATTTTGAAGTGCTTCTAATTAAGAACTGAAAATCCATTTTATTTTGGAAAACAATTATTCAATTAATCTTTAGCACCAGTGAGGGAATAAATTTGCTTTAAGGAGACTTTGTGAATTCAAAGGACTCGAATTTATATTTCCATTTTTATAATTTGTTTCTGTTTTGTTTAATTTATTATTATTATTATCTAAATATATATTAAATAATACTATATATTACGATAACACACACTATAATTATGTGGGATTGTATGAGGTAAAAATAAAAATTGAAAAGAATTTACTACTTAAGGAAGTTAAAGAAATAGATAGAGAGAAAAATAGGGAAGTGATTAGATAATGGGCAACACAAGAAAATCTTAAATTACGTTAATAATCATGGAAAAAAAAAAGTTAAAAAGGGAGGATATAATTGAAATTATAAAGTGAGGCTCTAAGATAGTCCAACAACTTTTGCTCCCCCTTAATAATATAAATATCAAATAATCTTCTGTTCCATTATTATTATTAAAATTAAGATAACAATTGGGATAGATGATCATATTTCATATTCAATAATGCTGTAATGTTTTTGCGGGTGAGCTTATAAGCATAACAAACGCCCAAAGAAACTGCCAGGAAAACCAAAAGTACAAAAATGGTAGATGGGGCTCCTTCTCTTCTTTCCTTCATCTCCATTCTCTCTCTCTTCATCTCCACATACCTTCTATACCTTTCAGTCTCCTCTCCTCTTTTTCCCTTCTTTCTCCTGCCACTCTGTATGGCCTCCTGCAAAATTCCCAAACTCTCCTTCCCACTCAACTGCTTACCATCCATATCCTGCACTTCCAATTTTACCCCTCTGATCTCCAATTCCCTCCCTTCCTTCCACCCAAGCATAGCCACTATTCTACATTCCACCAACTTAGTCATGCCACCCCGACAGTCACCGACCACCATAGTTGCATACTTTACTTCTATATCACCACCAATCCAATGCGGCCGGACTGAAACCGGCCGCAAGCTGGACACATTTGCTGCCCGCTTTAAAGCTGGATCAATTATAATCCAGCTTAAGGTCATGTATTCTTTGAGATCTGAAAAATACATGTCCTCATCACCTTCAAATGCACCCGGTATCATAATGGACTCTTTCGGGTCAAGTAAATTGATCCGAAAAGTTGAATTAAGGAAACTATCCGTGCAAGCGTTGGTCAGGTCAACTTTGGAAAGTACAAGCTCATTTTTGTAGTGTATGTCCACAGCTGAGATTATTTCCTCAGCCGTAGTTGCAGTCGAGTGCAGCTTCTGCATTTGACTGCAGAGACCATTGAACCGGAATTTGTGGTGGCCGGGGTGGAGGACGGGGAAAGAGTCGGAGAAGAAAGAATGATGGCCGCCGGGGAAGATGGATATTGTTTCACGGACAAGTGAATGTTTGGTTGAGGGCCAGGTGGAGTTACATATTTCACTCCAGAGCCAATCTTTTCTACACATTCCTTCGAACATTCGGGACGTGCAGGCGACGGAGGCAAGAGTTTGGGTGTCTATTCGGGTGAAAATGTGATTTTCAATGATATTTGGGTGGATGGCGGTGATTGTTGTGGCTTTTCCTCCGCCTTCGCCTTGTTTGGAAGATTTTGAAACCATTTTGTTTCGCATGCAATGATTTTTTTATCTCTGTATTTATCTTGTTTAGATATAGTAGGGAGGGCGGAGAGGGGCGGCGGTCGTGGTGGTGGAGTCTACATGTAATTAAGACGTGGGGTGTGTTTATGACGGAATTGTGGGGTAGAGAGCTGACCGGTCGTCGAGCTTGCCTAGATCTCTATTATGTTAATGTTGTCTTTATTGATGACAATGTTAAACATAGTTGACAACATTATTTAATGTATGAATAATTTCTTTAAGTAATAAATTTAACATTGTTAATTATATTTAATGTATTTTTTTATAAAATATTTGTATAAATAATTTCTTATGTAAATTTAATATTTTCAATTATTGTGATAATTTGATTATTTAAAATTTTAAAAATTATCTTATAAATATTTTATACATTGAAATTATTCAAATCTAATTAAGGTAGATGCGTTTTAGACATTTCTCTTGACCGCACCTCTTATTTGTGGCTGACAAAAAAAAATCCTTTATGGGCCATTGAATATCTGAATTAACGGTTAAGATTTGTTTGTTAGAATAGTACTCCTAACTAACGTATGCTATAGAATAAGTCCCAAACATAAATTATATCTCTAATTTTGAAGCCAAAAGAACTCAAGAAACATATTTATTATGTCATCTAATGAAATTGCCCTATGTTAATTAAGATATCTAAGGACGCGCATGCTTAAAGCAAATTTATGCATAGACCTGACAATTTAGTTAATAAATTAGTGTGCTAATTCAAATTAATTAAAATTATTTAAATTAATTAACTATTTTAAAGTATTTAAATTGATTAAAGTTTAAATCCATATTTTTTTTAAAAAAAAATAAGCCCAAACAACTTAATTGGTTTCCACTTATTTTTTTTCTCTCTAACCAGTTACCGCGCTCTCATCCTCGTTGAAGAGAGAGAAATAGAAGGGAAGGGAAGGGAAGGGGAGGGGAGGGGAGGGGAGGGGAGGGGAGTTCTATATAGAACAGTAAAAAATAGTACAGTAAAAAAATAGATTCGACTTTTGAAGTGGTGAAACTCTAATTGAAAGATGCTTTTAAATGATAAATATTTGATTGTATATGCTGTGATACGTACGTTGTAAAGGTTTGTATTGGAGCAGGAAGGGAAGCCTCTTTATGATACCCAGTTGAGTAATGCTATGCGGACAACTTTATTGGACCGGCCGAATTTTTTTGATTTCAAAAAATGTATAATATTTATTCTAACAGAAATTTTATAAAATATAATATTTTAAATATAATTTAAATACACGTATAAGAGTTATTGTCCCCAGTTTAGGACCAGTCTTTGAAATTACTGGCTTCATCAGTACAGCCCAGGACTGAAGACTGATTTGACCATGAAATTCTGTATACGTATAGCTAGAAAGAGGTGAGGAATAGGTGTACGTGAATCAATTAGCTAATTTAGCTGTAAGCTTTGGGTTACTCCTATAATTTTTCTCTCTACTTTATTATAAATTTAACTACTCACGGAGTAATATTTTTTGGACTTTTTTAATGCAGAAGATAAATGATAAACTGGATTAAATAACTTGAATATATAAAACAAATATCTAACACACATACACACCACATACAAGCCAAAACATCTTTGAAACTTGAAAGAATATAGTTACAACCGAGTTCTAAATAATTTTCAGTAAGAACACAAGGCAGTAAAAAATTTTGCTAGAAATTTCTCTGACTGTATCAGTTGATATGAAGATGGGAGAGTTGCTTAATTTAGTCTTATTATATATCCATCCGAGTTCAATAATGAGAACCAAACGCAACATAAGTTATATTTGTTTATCATATGCAATTTTTAGGCGGATAAATCGGGATAAATCAACTTTTAGTATCTGTACTGGGACGCGACTTACAATTTGGTATCCAAAGTGAAAAAAATTATAAACCGGTGATTGTACTCAAAAAATGTTACACTCCGTTAAACATTAGGGACACGGCTTACAATTTGATACCCGAAATGAAAAAAGTTACAAACTAGTGATTGTACTCGAAAAATATTGAAATTTGGTGCTTGTACTTTTCAATTTTTAAATAATCGTTAAAATTGATACAACGCGAGAGACAAACATACAGAGAGAGAGCGAAGTTGACACGAAGAAGATTCTCGATATTTTGTTCCATCTTTCCTTGCCTCCCACATTCACACAATTGCTCTACAGTGGCACCGACTTGGGAACTCTAGTGTAATCCATTCATTATTATTGCATGAACTACAATCTTCTTCCCTGATTTCATTTACGATTCCACTCCAAGACGAGCTCATCCTTTCAATTAAACACTGAAAACCCTTTAATAAATATATGGGAACCAGTAATCAATGGAGAATCGAGACAAGAAGAATAAGAGAAGAAGAATGACAGAAGAAGAGAACCCTAAATTTCAAACAGAATAAAGATGAAACCCTACTGTTTAACGGAGTGTAACATTTTTCGAGTACAATCACCAGTTTGTAACTTTTTTTCATTTCGGGTACTAAATTGTAAGTCGTGTCCCTAATATTTAACGGAGTGTAATATTTTTCGAGTACAATCATCAGTTTATAACTTTTTTCATTTCAGATATTAAATTGTAAGTCGTGTCCCAGTACAAGTACCAAAAATTAATTTATCCCCGGATTAATCTACAAGCACTTCACAAGATCATACTTAAGTCTAGACACAACGGAGGCCAAAGCCATTTTGCTAAAATTTAATTCCAGTCTTTCATTCTCCCTCTCTAATTAATTATTGTACATCACCCCTTATCTTCTGAATACCTCTTTCTCTATTCTCAGGCCTCAGCTACGGTAAGCAGCTCCAAGGCACCACCACCACCACCACCACCTGTTCGTAATTGTAACATTGTGGATTTATCTTTTGTCATCTACGAACTTCATAAAAACTCATTAGCACGTGGAAATAATTTAGAGTGAGGCATTTGATAAGGTGCAAATTATTTGAAAAAACTAAATTTTATTTGTTTTATTTGAATAAAATTAATATGGCTGCTAGTTGCTTTATGGTAATCATAAGATGTAGCCTTATTTTATTTTAACACAAAAGATATACTTGTGAGACTTTTAAAATTCTATTTAATTATAAATTTAATACTAATATGTAACTTATATTATTAATAGTAATAAGTATAGTTAAAATAAGAACAAATTAATAACAGTTAAATGCTGAAACTATTATAGATATATGTACATATCTATATGCATGTGTACGTAGATATATATAACTACTAAAGTATATAAAATTACACTTAATTTTGGCCTCTCTCTCTCTTTTGGTACAAGTTTTGGTACTAATTTATGCAATTAACGTTGCATTTGATGCTATATGTCTTCAAAGTAATAATGAAAATTGTTCATCTTTCTGCAGGTATATATTTAAAATAATAAATTCAAAATATTAATGAAAACTATTCATATTTCTAGATCTTTGGTGTTTATTTCAAAAGAAAAATGAGAATTGTTATACAAAGCAAACAAAAGAAAAGCTTACATTAGTAATAAATTAATAGGATGAAAACTAATATAACTCTATTTTTATAGATCCACGTTGGAGTTAAATTGTATTCTTTCAATATTTTAGTTATGAAGTTTGTAATCTTTTTAATGCAAGTAGAGTGAATTGCAAATTTTATATTAAAAAATGATGATCACGCAAAAAATATTCAATAATTTTTTTATAAAACTCATTGGATAATGAAATACTCATAGATTTATATCAATTTTTAATTAATACTCTAGGTTTGCACGGGTAAGAAAGCTACTATTGCATATATGAAGATCGAGAGAAGACGCATATATATATATATATAGTCCGCTTTTTTAAAGAAGTGAAAAGAGCGAACTAAGAACGAATCGGCTATAGCGACGATTGATCTTAAGCTTACCCCTTATCTAACATAGTTTGCATACTCCTTTAGCGATGGACTAGGCGACAATTCGGTTTGTTGCTATATGTAGAATCGTCGTTTTAACTTTTAGCGACGAACAATATATAGCGACAGACAGAACTTATAGCGACGGACTGAATCGTCGCCCGTTTCGTCGCTAAAGGAGGTATGAAAGTTATGTTAGATAAGGGGTAAGTATATATATATATATATATATATATATATATATATATATATATATATATATATATATATATATATATATATATGGAAAATAATCCATAATATCTATTTGCTATAGATCAAAAAGTGGCATATAACATCCATACCGTTTGTTTAACAAATTAGTGTCTGAAATTTAGAATGAGAAATTGTCGTCCGCTAGACTTACTCGCCCTTTATCAAAATGCTATAAGTTTTCATAGTAGGTGTAAATTCGTGCTTGACTCTATCAAAAAACTGTTGGGCATGTTTCACATGCTTCCTTTTACACAAGGAATACAAAAGTTGATACAGATCATGAATACCCCGTTCAAAGCCAAAATCAACCATTTTGTTAAAAGCCGTAATGGCATCAGCAGGCAAATTAGCTCTACTGTAAGCCCTAAAAATAACCCAGAACATCTCAGAGGTAATTCACAACATCGGGTCTCTCTCATATCTATAAGAAAGTCTCATATCAAAGGGAATTGCTTACTACTCCCTAATATGTCGATAAGAATATGGTAGGTGTCGTGGGTGTTGGAAATTTTTGGAAGATGATAAATTATAGAAGAAGTGAAATATAAATTTATAGAACATGTTAACGCCAAGATCTTTCTCCACGTCCCAATCACGAAAGACGTCCTGATCCTGCACAGTAAACACGACAACACCACAAGCTTGACGGCCAGACCGCCGGGGGATAGCTCAGGCGTGAGAGTAAGTATGTCTGTTCACAATGTTAACTCAAGAGGATAATAAAGTCTAGTGTAATGAGAATTGTAATAATCTGTGTTTGTGTGTGTAATACATACCTCCTTGTGAAGACTTACTTGGTAGGATATAATATCTTTGCCTGAAATATTGTGCCACCTACTACCACCTGACATATCCCCCTGATCTGATGGGTTCTGCCGACTGCATGAAGCCTGTACACTGCTTTTTTTTGTGGCTGTTCACATCGCCGGCCGACTATAATCCCATCCTCATTAATGTATGGCAGGTATCTTGGTCAACCGTCATACTATATCATCATTACAAGTCAAAGTAATAGATATTATATGACCCAATGGGTTGATCCATTGATCTAGCCCGATTTTTATAAGATTAAATGAAGTCAACATAATGATTGGGCCCAATGAGCCCAATGACTTAATTAATAAGTGTGCCCAATATACCCGGCCCAATATAGAAGAAATATCATGACCCAACAGAACACTTGAGAATACTTTCATTTCACTTGATTAAAATGATCTAAGTACAAGACTATTTATAGGACTCATAGGACACTTCTAGATCCACACTAATAATTACTACATGACCACATTCATGTACATGAACCTAACTATTACATGTTTCAAGACATTTCAAATACATTCATGTATATGTATCATGTACTTAGATATCACCAATTCATGTATTAATATTAATTAAGATATTTCTTGAATAATCTAGAATATATTTGGTTTAGTTGCTAACAAGGCCTCCCGTAAACCAAATTTATTCTTCATAGTGTCGTAAAATATTTTGATCTTTCGATTCCTTCAAATGCAAGAAATTCTTTTGTCATCTCCATTGATGTATATGACACAAATGCTTGAAGTTTCCATTTGTTCTTCTTGATCTTGCTTACTAGCTTCTCACATTTTACATACTTGTATTTCTTCTTCATTTCATTATTTCTGAACTCATTTTGATCAAAATACTTCTCCATATTAACCCATTCAATACCTTCCACAACTTGAGTTTCTTTTTTCTTGGTCTTTGCATTTTCGACCTTTGGTTTGCACTTTGCTTCCAACTTAGACTTTTTATATGATGTTTCTTTAGCATTTTTTGTGACTTGAACCTTTTTGGCAACCTGCTTCCTTGTAAAAGTTCTGACAGCAACAAGATTAGATGATGTGACGTCCAATTGACTAGTAACTTCTGAGTATGCACTCTTTTCTTCAACATCCTTATCCTCCAGTTCATTATTCAAATTTGTCTCATTCTCTTCTTGATCCATAACTTCACTCTCAGGTTCTTTTTTCTCAAAAGATGCTTTAATTATTGTGTCTTTAAATTCTTTATTTTCGACATGATTTATTTCTTTTGCTTCCCGACATATGTCTTCAAAGTCTTCATTTTTCTTTTCTTCTTCTTCTTCAACTTCATCAATTTCTTCTACAAGTTTCTCATCCTCTTCCAAAAACCAAGACTCTTTAGGTAACGATGAACCTTTATAATTCTTGCAAATCAATTCAAGCTCATTCCATAACTGAGATAGAGAATCAAAACTCGCAACACGCATCCAGACTTCTTCATGCATTACTCCTTGCAAAATCTTCCTTGTTCTTTTTTCTTTCAGTTCTCGAACTTTTTCTGAAATACATTTTTCTGGATTTGCAATGACATCTTGCCATAAATTACATTCTCCAAGAAATACTCGAATCCTTATACTCCAAACATTATAATTTGTGAACACTAATTTGGCACCAAACCTAGGAAACATCATTTTTTTATAATTTACCTCACCAAAAATGTTATCAATATGACAACCTTTGTGACGTGCTTCAACTCACAAGCTTCTTCAAAAAAAATTCAACTAGCACATTTGCTAGATTGTAATTTGGAGCTATAACGCGCACACTTTGCACTCGCTCAGCGAAAGACTTTGATAGCATTAAGTCACCTTTCTTGGGTCATCATCGATCTTTACTTCAATTTGGTTTAATCTTCTCTAAATCTTCGAATTAACCTTGACTCTGATACCACTTGTTGGAAATTTTTGGAAGATGATAAATTATAGAAGAAGTGAAATATAAATTTATAGAACACTTGAGAATACTTTCATTTCACTTGATTAAAATGATCTAAGTACAAGACTATTTATAGGACTCATAGTACACTTCTAGATCCACACTAATAATTACTACATGACCACATTCATGTACATGAACCTAACTATTACATGTTTCAAGACATTTCAAATACATTCATATATGTGTATCATGTACTTAGATATCACCAATTCATGTAATATTTGTTTAGTTGCTAACAGTGGGTATGTTCAAAACCAGGCAATTGCTTAGCCCAGTGAAAGAATCTATGGGCAGAGAATCCAAGATTTTTGCAGCGTTTTAAGACCTGTTCAACCAAATTGGTGAATATATTGGATGAGAATGGACTGAGGGCAGATTCAATGTCGTGTTTAGGGTTTCGAAAGTCACTGAGAATCCGAGAGAGCTCGTTAACTAGTTCGGGTGAAGAAAGAGGGACGTCAGTGTTTGAGAATGAAGATGAGAGTGAATGAACTGAGAAGGGTTTGGAATGGTGGGTGGTCGGGTAGGAGAGAGAAAAAAAGTAGAGGATAGAAAAAATAATGTCTGGGTGTTGGGGGATGAAAGAGAAGGATAGCGTAGTGGAGATGTTGTACAGCACCTGCTCGAGAAGAGAGTGACCTAATCGCCATTACAGCTATCACCGTCCGTCTGGGTTATTATCTCAAGGAAGATAAAAAAAATAATGCAGAGGGTGGCTGAGGTGTTTTCCACCCACCCAGCAATAACTGATAGGAGTTGAATTTGCACTCAGCCACCCACGTTGAACCCACGTGTCAAACTCAGTCATTATCTTACATGTGTGATAAAAGATATAGACGTAACAGTGAGAGAGTCTTGAGGGAGGCTTCTTCCTTTCCTTTCCTTTCCTTTCCTTTCCCTTCCCTGATATAAGCTACTGTATAAGCTAAGGTAGGGAGTAGTATTATAGTATAGGGGCAAAGGGGTTAAGAATTTTGATTAAACACGTCCGCTAATAAGTTTAGCGGACGACAATTTCTCATTTTAAATTTCAGTCATTGATTTGTTAAACGGACGGTATGAATATTATATGCCACTTTTTAATTTATAACAAATAGATACTATGGATCATTCACATATATATATATATATATATATGGTAAAAATAGAGATACACAACCGTGTAACTTTTAAAATTACACGGTCTACGATCGTAGAGTGATTTCACTCTACGATCGTTGAGTAGTCCACAAATAGTAGAGTGAATTCACAAATCGTGGAATGACTACTCTACGATTGTAGAGTGAAATCACTCTACAATCGTAGACCGTATAACTTTAAAAGTTACACGGTTGTGCACCTCCATATTCCCATTTATATATATTGTATGTATAATATTTTTTGCACCATAAAAGTCTCACTTCTTCTTTTAGCTATTCTTCCTACAAACATATAGCTATTATAAAACAATGTTCTATTGGAGTTATTCTGTAAAATAATTCATCAAAGACTTGACATATATTTTTGATAGTATATTATTTGCAATTCTTAGCAAACTAATTGTGTTATTAAGTACATCGATCATCTGTGTCATGCCTCACATTCTTGTTGTCAACTATAAATTTTTAAAGTTACAATTCTTTTTTTTTTGCTAAAATTAAGCTGAAATATATAAAAGGAAATGTAGAGAATTCATGGGGCATACCCCATACAGTGATCATCAAAGGACATGTCCTACGATGACAACACTAAACCAAAAGTAAAGAAGTATAGTCAGATGGACAGAGGCGGAACTAGGGGGCATCTGCCCCCGATAGCAGCAGCGTCCAGGCATAACAAGGGAAGGGGAAGGGGAAGGGGAAGGGGAAGGGAAAGGGAAAGGGAAAGGGAAAGGGGTTCCGGCGAGTCGAGGTCAGGGAGGCAGCCAGCCAATCACTGCTCCATAATTGTCGTCAAGCAGCTTTCTTCAAAATCAAAGTAAGGGAACCGTGAGTTTGTCAATGAGATAGGCATGATTTCTGCTCTGCAACACCCACATCTTGTAAAGTTGTATGGGTCTCTTCCTCTCCCTCTATTTCTCTATAAAATGCAGTAAAAATGGTTTCTTTCTACTTCAACATTTCTGGTAAATTGATTCATTTTTTTTATTTACAGAATTGCAATTCCTAGGGTTTTCGGATCATCTCCAATTCAATTCCTCACGTGGGTTTTGTTATTCTACTCTGTTTTTTTTTGTTATTCCGCCATAAAGTTTTAATTTATTACATTGATATTTGTTTGCCTGATTACATTGATTATTGTTTTGTTGATATTTTAGCACAGACGGAACTTATGTGAATGAGATAGACATGATTATGTAAAATAAGTTTATAGAAATTGGATGAAATATATTTGTTATTGATGTGAAATTGGTTGTGGGAGTTTTGATTATGGAACCATGAAGGGTTCAGATGATATAAAGATGAAATATTGTATGGAGATTATATGTTTATATGTTTGAATTTCATGAAATTGGGATTTTTAAAGCTTGCATATCATGTGTTTGTATAAATATCATAAAGAGGTTAATTTGGTTAAAACATTATAAAATTTAACGGGTTCTCTCTGTAAGTTAATGTGCATACATGAGTTATAAGTTAACTCAAGTTGTTTGCAAGTATCGCCGTCATCGTGATTTTGCAAGTATATTTCCCCTCCCCCTCCCCCTCCCCCTCCCCCTCCCCCTCTCAAAAGTTTCTAGTTCCACCCCTGCAAATGGATGGCTAAAGTAAATGTGTTACAATAAAGTATAAAGCCTAAAAGGGATATCACCAGGTTGATACAGTGGAATCCAAAATTAAAAACAGGGCAAACCTAACAAAATATAAAACTAGCTAGCATAACAGCAGCAACCCAATTAGCCATTCAAAGCATAACCCATACATAGCAGCAGCTGCAGAAGGGCTAACATATCACACAACAGTAGCAGCAAATCGCCCAACAGCAGCAGCACATTTCCATCCAAACCGAACCACCTCAAAGGAAGCTGCCCAGACCTACTTAATCATCCACAAATACAACCAAACCAGCTCCATAACAGCTAGAGCCGACTCTTACCTAAAGCAGACCACCCATTTCTACAACAGCAAATCATATTCCAAACAAGCAAATGTATAAAAATAAAACATCTGCAGCCTAGGAATCAACTCACATAGTTAACTTAAAAGGCCAAATGAATAAATTTAGACTTAACTTTTTCAAATTTAGAATAAGTATGCAACCTACATTTAATTAAATTCAGAGTGATTTGCACAATAGATCTGGCCGGGGAAGGAAATATTATCATACGATCTATTATTGCGCTCAGCCCATGAATTGTAGACTACCGCTGCAAAAGTCAGTTGAATTAGGTGAAACTGAACCTTACCACTCGTGTTGGAACCCAAGAACCTTTTAATGTCAGCCCAACTACGACTACAACCTCTCCATCCACAAAATCTTAAGACCGAGACAAGAACTTTAAAGGAGTGAGGACACTGAAAGAAGAGATGGTTAAAACTTTCAGGAGCAGCCTCACAGAGCAGGCAAGAAGGGTCCATAGGCATTACATAATTAATAAGCCGATTCTTCATTCGAAGTCTTTTGTGAAATCTCATCCAAAGCAAAAAGTAGTACCGAGGAGTAAGACTTTTATGCCAAGCCGTTTTGTACCAGTCAATGTTGAGCCCACGCTTTCTGATGGAGTTCCAGATCGATGCCACTTTAATCTCTCTAATATTGAATGATTCCCACATTATGGAGTCTTGAGCAACATGATTGAAAGAAGTAGTCTAGTAGAGTAATCAAATGACTGTCTAAAATCATTGATAACCGTGTGATCTGAGTCTGGCAGGTTCCACGAGCCATGAAGGATCATTGAAGTACTTACTTTTGCACTATGACCAAGGCCAAAATATGAAATAAGAGGATGGCTCTTAGAAGTGGCTAGAGAAGAGTTAGCAGCCATAGGTCAAACCAAAGATTCGTGAGATTCCCATTGCCAAATTTGTACCGAACGAACTACAAGATTTTTCTCCACACCCAAGAGCAATCCGGAGGGACATTGGTGCACCAAAAGTATTTCTCCATGTAGAAGAAAGAGGATTGATAATTTCAACAGGAGCATCAATAATAAAGCATGATTCATTCCTTGAGATACTTGATAGCCAGACCTCCTCCAGAAAGTGGAAGAGAGATTGTACCCCACACAACCTTTGCACCATGCTTCCCCAGGGAAGTCCCTTTCCATAAAAAACGGGACATACAACTTTAAATGTCTTTCAGCACTGCAGCAGGTAATGCGAAGTGAGTAGACCAATAAGCTTGAATTGGAAAAATGACAGACTTGATAAGTTGCAATCTGGCCGCATAAAACAAGAATTTAACATTGGTGTAGGAGCAAATTTTAGATTTTGTTCTTTCTGCGGCAATCAGAAAGAGATAGCTTGGACGGGATCAGTGGAACCCCCAGGAAGACTGCCGGGAAGGATCCAAGCTGAAATCCCAAATATGATAATATCTCATCAGATTGATCTGTATGAACGTTGGAAAGGTTGCATATGCTTTTAGAAGCATTGGTATACAATCTAAAGAAAATGATATGTTTGTTGGAAGAATTATTAAGAAATAAAAGAAAGCAAAGAAGAAGGATACTTATATAAGAGATCTAGAAATATAAATTGCTAATCTGTTTTCATGATCCCACAAATGGATTACAACCTATTATTTATGGACTCATAAACAATGTACTTCATTGGTCCGTTAATATAGGGTTTTAGAGTTGTGCACAGATATTAAGAAAATAATTGTATAATATTAAATAGGGTTCTTTAAAATAATATACAGCATTTAGTAAGTAATTACACTATTAGTGCATCACCAAATTAATTACAAAAATAATAATTTCCCATATTTATTTACAATATTAGTGCAATTAGAGCATCCACAACAGTTTCATTATCTCTATCCTTACTCTGTAGTGCTATTGGGTCATTCTGTAGGATAGAGATTCAATTTTTTAGCATGTACCCAACAGGTTCCTTATATTGATTCCTTAAATATTAAAATTTGAAATTTAAAATTTAAAAGTTAAAATTTGAAAGTTCCAACAGTCAAATCATGTTTTGAACGTTGTAACTATTTTTTATTTAAAAGTAATTGTTATTTGAATTTAAAAATTACAATTATTTTAATTTAAAAATAAATATTGCTAGAAATCAAAATGTGCAACGATCATTATGTGTTTATGAGAACTAAAACAACATTATTTAATTATAAAATAATAAAATTTATAATTAGTAGTAATATTTTTTACAAAAATGAACAAAATCAAAATTTGACTGATTTTTAAATTTTTTTTTATAATTATCTTTCTTCTCTAAATCCTCTGTTTAAAAAATAAAAATGAGTGAACTTGATCGGCATGTATACCCAAATCAGCAATTAAGCGAGATAAAGATTATTTAACCAACATAAAATCATAATAAATAGGGTGTGAAATGTCATTTTACATAAATAGGGAACGCTCTTTTGATTCCCTCACCCTGACACTACAAAAAAATGGACCTTCAGCAACAACCGATTTTCGTTGCTAAAGGTGCCAAATTTCGTTGCTAAAGGTTTTTCGTAACGACTTTACTGTCGTTGCGTCTTTCGTTGCGCAATGAGCATTACTAATTGTTCCGCAACGAACATATTTTTTCGTTGCTAAAAGTAATACATTTTGCAACGAAATTTGGCTTTCGTATAAAGACATCAATCCTTTAGCAACAAAATGTATTGTTGCAGAATAATTAAAATTTCGTTGCCAAAAACCCCATTTCGTTGCAAAAGACTGCTAACTGACAACGAAATGAACTCTTTTTTTTTTTGCAACGACCATGCATTTTCGTTGCAATTGGCACCATTTTGCAACAACATTTTTCGTTGCAGTAAATTATGAAAATTGTTGCCTAAGCTTGCTTTCGTTGCGAAATGTAAACTTTTTAGCAACGATTTTTGTTTCTGATTATATTATTTGGCAACAACATTATGTTGAATTAGCAACGAAAATGTTTGTTGCTGGTTATTTTTCAATAGCAACGAAATTATATATTGACGTTTCTTTATATGTGCAACGAAAGTTAATATGATTTGTAACGATAAAAAATGTTTCCTTTTATTTTAGTATTAGCAACAATATCCTCTCCGTTGTTATTAAGTTAATTTTTCGTTGCCAAATATTATATTTTTAATGTCATTAGCAACAAAAAATTTATTGCTAAATGTATAAAAAATATTGCTATATTAAAACTTATTCAATGCTTTGGTAACGAATTATATTATTGCCAAATCAAAATATAACATTCTTTCTGTGTACCTGATTGGCTCAATATCCCCATAGCAAATAATGATAAAAATACAAAAAATTAAAATATTATTAACTTAATAAAATCATCCACTACATAATCATTCATTATCTTTACAATTAACCATCTAAAGCTACCATAGTTATTCAATCAAAGTATATATCTACATATATAGAGTACACTTCATAATTTCGTCCCTTGTCTTTCGTAAACATAACACGAAAATTTGTTACCCTACTGTGTAAGGCAGGTCGTAGAAGTAGTCTTCATGCATATATTTAAAAATAATAGTAAGTCAGTAAAATGAAGCAAATAGATCATCAAAGGCACTTAATACCAAAATCAATACACAAAGACAACAGAAGTTGTTACGTGGTACTAATGTACACTGTATTGCTCATAAGCAGAAAAAGACAAATAGGCAATCACAATATCTTTTGCTACAAATCCAAATAGAAAAAGAACCTTCAGTGCGACTATATGATTGCCTTATTACAAGAAAAAATTAGAATCTTAATCGGCCATTTCATGAATTAATTTCAGTGAGCATAATGGTAAACATATTTTCTGTTACAAGACATTGTAGATTATTATTATATGTTGACCTCAAGTCAAAATTCAGTCACATTCAACAACTACAAGCATCACACAATCTTAAATACCATCACACAATCTTAAATAACAATGTTTAGATTTCTATATAGAAAGGACAACAATTATGGAAAAGTTGAGGCTATTAGTCAATGTGAACAAACTTTTTTTGAGACGACAAATTTTATATGCCCCAAAGATGCTAGCTATAATCACAGACATCATAGATTTAATTACACATAAATTTATATTGATTGCTATTATATTATTTATAATCCATGAACAGGTCTATTAACTTAATTAGAAATTAATAAATAATAGACTTTCAGGACAAGATCTAGAAACAAACCAATACCCGCTTTATTGTTCACCTGAACACTTTAAACTTTTACGCTACCTTGTGACAATATCAGAGTATCCTTTGGCTGTGATAAATACGTTGTAATACCCGGTAAAAATAAATATTGAATAATTAATATTATTTTTGTTTTAAAATTTTTATTGGACTTTGTCATTTATTTGGGTCAAACTAGTTATTTAATTTGTGTGGACTAATAAATATTAATAAGTGATGGGTAAAGTACTTAGTAAAGTTGGGCTAAAATTTATTGGATCCAATCTGTGTTTTGTAATATTAAATTCTTTTAAAAAAATAATAATAATTAAAATTTGATTAATAAGCTAATTTAATAAATAAATAGATAGGTAAACCTAACCTAATTTTATTGGACATCACTTTGACGCGTAACTGGAGAGAAAGAAAAGGAATTCACGCAGCCGCATAGCAAAAGAAGAAGAAACTGATTTGTGAGATAAAGGTAAGAGGTCAGATTATTATAAGAGATTATATATATTTTTTTTATGTTGTCCCTTCAATAGATCACTTAGAAGTTTAATGAGTACAACAAAGTCTTTTTTTAATGAGTACAACAAAGTTTTTTTTTCTTTCTAAGATTACAACTGTGTTTGTATATAATTGATCGCTATGTCAGTAATATCCAAAGTGGCATTTTAATTAGCTTCGGCATATACATATAATATATATATATATATTATTTATATATATATAATATTGTAATAAGTATTAAGTTATAGAATGAAACTTATAAATCGGAATTGATAAATTATATTAGAAGTTATGTAGATTAATTTAAACAAATTAATTTTACTGTTAAAGACATAAAAGTTAATTAATAAATTTAACAGTATTACATTATTAATGATTTTATTTTAATAAAATTTATTAGATTGGACGGAGAGAGTCTAAACGAATTTTATTAGAATTTTGGGTATTACATTGCTTAATCCAGGTACGGATTCCGTACTCTTTCAGCAAGACTCTTTTGTTTTTAATTCGTTCAGTTTCGTTATTCGTTTCGAAATTTAGTATTCTCTCTCATAATTGTTCCTTGTCAATTTATTGTGATAAATTTATTTTGGCGTTGTATTAGAACTCACATTTGTACTCTTTAGACTAGTGTGTCGTGTCTAAATTTTATTTTTATATTTATAGTGATGTACATGTTAGTATATTTTTAGAGACTTGTGTTGACGATTCGTTCAATTTAACATGTACATGTTAGAACCCCTTTGTGTTGATATTTTGTCGTATGTGTTGTGATATTATATTTTGTTAGAATACTGTAGGGTATACCTGAGCTATAACCACATGTGGGGGTACCACAGGCATGTCCTCTTGGCACCGAGGCATGACACCTTCCGTGGCGGTGTGATCAGTCCACGGCGTCTCCGTTTTGTGCTCCGTTGGGGGTAGGCCATTTGGTGTTTTGTTGTGGGAGGTGTATTGGTCGACCCTATTTTTTTGTTCTGTCCTGTTCTGTTCTGCGGATTGGTGATGTTTGTGCCAAACACACCTTCCGATTTTACATGCATTGGATTCGCGGTCCAATGTGTTTGACTTGCCTGTGTGGCATTATTTGACTTGCCTGTGTGGCAAGGTATATTTTTGTTTTGTTATGAGCTCAATATGAAATAACACTCATCCATTTGATTCAGCCTATTATTTCGTTGTGTTAGTTTTGTTCGTTTCGTTTCAGTTCGTTCGTTTCATTTCATTTAATTGAGTTAGTTATTTCAGTTCACTATTTGTATCCTATATCCGTAATGGGCATTTGGCTCATGCTGTATTTTTCTTCCGACAGGTAATCAGGGGGATCAAGGGCAAGTGTGATGAGAGCTCCATTCATTCCAATGACTTAGAGATATTCTGTTTAGTCTTGATGTGTCAGTTTACTTGGAATTGTAATAATTATTTTAGATTGCGGTTTGAGACAGTTTGAGATTTATTATGGTTGACTTGTGGTATTTATCAGTTATTAAGACTATTCTTTTGTGGCTTTTGAGCCTTGCTATTAAATTCATCAGTTTTGTTATGTTTTGAGTAACCTCTCTTTCTATTTCGGAAAGGGGGTGTTACATACATGATCTTCAGTCGGGCGCTGGAATATTGCATGCTACAAGAGACAGTTGTCCAAAATTATATTGAAGCATCAGTAACAAAGCCATCACAAACAAAAATGAACAAGCATACCTACATGTAAAACAGTATCCTCCACAACTTAAATATGATATTCATTTAATGATACTCAGAAAATGATAGGAAGATATATTTATAGATTTGCTCATATTCATATAAATTAACTTTAAAAAAATTAAAATGACTTGCATTAGAAATGGATCGACTACTTTCTTATTTTTTTCAAAGAGTAATATATACTTATCTTGGGAGTCTGAAGAGCTAGGTACAAATAATTTTATTTTATTTTAAAAAAAATTCAGGATAGCTTGGGAAACCATGTCCCTAATCTAATTAGCCATATAGTAGATATGTCCCTGATCAAGTGTACACAATATTTCACAAAAAAAAAAATCACGAACAACAAAAAATCATATTGCTAGTAAACCATGTCCCTAAAGATGTCAATGTGAAGTAGGGGTGAGCATGGTGCGGTTTGGTGCGGTTTGAAGTCCAAACCGCACCCGAAACCGCTTAAGAACCGCACCCGAAACCGCTTGTGATTGGTGCGGTTCGGTTTTAAAGTGTGCGGTGCAGTTTTAATTGGTGCGGTTTCGGTTCCAAAACCAATTGAAACAACAAAAAAGTTTAAGCCTTCAATAAAATTTAACATAAAACTTACATCGAGCAATTAACTTAGTGACAAAGTCGACAATGAGAATTATATCAAGCATGCTTTAAAACTAAAATATGCGCTATATAAAACAACGGAGACTATTCGATAACAAGCAAGAATGTTTATTCAGTTCCCTAAAAATTAAAAGTATATACTGAAGATATAATAAAATATATTGCAGGGAGGACTAAAAATAATCTATTAGACTATTACAATTATAGCATTGACATTAACCAATGCATCAAGTGCTCGAGCCCCTCAGCTATAAGCCCCTCAACTATAAGCTCCTCCAATAACGCATCAAACAAATTCAAAATTTCAAAACACAATTGCTTAATTTTTGACTCTATAACCTCTAACATCTTCTTTCAATTGGTGAAAAAATGACAATGCAAGACTGGGGTTTTCTCTGAGCGTGTTCAAGTGAAAAGTAACTTTAGAATTTACTAGAGATAATACATACATACACACACATGGTGCGGTTTCGGTTTTATGCGGTTTGGTTTTGGCTAGTAACCAAACCGGAACCGTAAATTTGGTTATTCAACCCACCTAAAACCGCCACATACGCCGGAACCGTTGGTGCGGTTTTAATTGGTGCGGTTCGTGCGGTTTTTGGTGCAGTTTCGGTTCCAATTTGGTTACTTGCTCAGCCCTAATGTGAAGTATTCAACTATATATGAGTTATGTCATTAACTCGTTAGTTTCAGCCAGAACAAAAAAATAAATAAATAAATAAATAAAATAATTTTTAAAGCAAATTCTTCAACTTTACTCCTTCGGTCTCTCTCCCAATATATATATATATATATATATATATATATATATATATATATATATATATACAAAACACAATTGATTTTGAAAAAACTAAGTTTCCCGCTCAAGCTATTAAAAGATCGGGACCGTTAAAAACTTGGGATAAATCTAACCGTTCAATACTAATCTATCTAATAAATCTATCTAATAAAATACAAATGATTTAGAATTTTTCGCTCACTCAATAAATCATCTGGGCCGTTCAAAATTTGAGATAAATTTCACAGTTCATACAGTGCCGGAGGCACGAGACCCAACTAGTATATATATATGCTAACAGCAACAGGGTGTGAAACACAAGCTTCTGGCTGAGGGGCATGCAAAATAATTGAACCACTTGTATATGTAGTAATTTCTAACATTTTTTTGGCAAGAGAGAACAAAATTAATTATTACACTTTCTAGACTCTAGCTAACATTAATTTCACTATGCAGAAACCATGATTGAAGCACTTCCATCTATATATATTGTTTGCCTGGAGATTTTCTGGAAAAATAAATAAATAAATTTGGAGTCGTACATATTTAATTTGTCATTCTATAGCTAGCCTTAACTATGAGATGATGATCGACCATCATTTGAATTTAATGTGGACTACCTGTGGCTAATTAATTATCGAATCATAACAATTACTGATCGGAAAAACTACTGTAAAATACGACTTTCCCAAATTTCATGGTGGTATATATATATATCTGTCTTCATGACCAATTTCTCTAATAAATTCATGTCACCAAAAATAGCATAATCAGAAGATACACATGTAAAACGGAGTCAATGTTAACCTGGCCTAATTCAGGATCCTCCACAACGGTACCATTGCAACAAAACTCCTTGAGATCCTTGAGATTCTTATTATAGCTGAATTCTTTCTTCAACCCTTGCATAGTTGTCAAGCTTTTTCCTACCATTTCGCTGTTGTATGCGGATGTGCACATACTTTTTCGACCCAGCACTAGAGTCCTCAGCAGTGGCCTCAGCAAATGGATCTGAAAATACTCGAGTACAGTGCATTGCATACATCAAAAAATGAAACAAGAAAAAAAAATCAACTCACTGTCTCATAGACATGAGCTGAGAGTTTTTACACGAATATTGTCTCATAGACAATATCCAAACTTAAATTCAATCTCATTACATTTATTATCACACTAAATAGCTGAGGATTACTAAAACAACCATCTTGGACCATCACTCCGTTCCCCGACTAGTTCCGACTACGTTCTCATTTTCTGAAGAGAACAATGAAAATAAAAGGGTGAGCTCGACTAGCCCAGTAAGAAATATTATGACTAAGATAATGCAGAATAAATTATTGTTAGCCTTCAACATTGTTAAACTAATAAAATACAATAGACATCAAGTTTAACTGCAGCGGAACAAATAATCCATTAGAAGAGTCAAGTAGAGCATGATATCTACTATCTTCTATGATTTAAAAAGTTTATCATCAATTTTATCGCTGAGACTCAGTTTAATAAATAAATCACATCATCGAATCACCCTTGCACTACGGGCCAAGGATATTCATTAGTATCATGTCCACGAATTATCCCTGCACTACGGGCCAAGGATATTCGTGTAATCATTGATGATCATGATCATATATACCGAAGTATCCCTAGTCATAATCATACCAATCAACAGTCCATCTAGCATTACGGGCCAGAGATGACTTTCATCACAATATAAGCATGAGGATGATGACAATGATATAAGAATTTAATTAAATGAAAGCAAATGATAAATTTTAAAGATTTATAATTTAATTTATCCAAAATTTAATAATGTCCAAATTATCAACATTATACTGCTTTGTGGACTAAAATTAAGAATAATATTCATGTATCAAAAATAATTTAGACAGAAAAGAAATAAATTTTTTGGGTGAATAGTATCCGGATGAATAGTATCCCGTGAATAGTACTTCATGAATAGCACCCCGACATAAAAAGTACCATGAATCCCCGAGTGAATAATACTAGAGTGAATAGTACTCGAGTGACTAGTAACTCGTGAATAGTACACCGGCATGAAAAGTACCTCGAATCCCTGAGTGAATAGTTCCCGAGTGAATAGTAGCCTATGAATAGTACCCCGGGAAAAATATTGATATTTAATAATAACGTTCATATCAATATTCCAATGAAACGATACTGGATGAAGCGCAAAACTCAGGGTATTCCACTAATTTCAGGGATTATAGAAACAATACTTACCATAGTAAGTTTAGATTTAAGAATATGAAAAGAAATAATATACGAAATTGCAAATGAATTTTCACCTGTTATGCGGTACGTAATCCGCGTAGACAGGTTATTCCAACATATTAAAGGATGAATACGAAAAATAGTATTCCTTATGAATACGAAAGAAATAATACCTCTTACCTTAATAGAAGACTAGATACTATAATAGTGAAGTAGCAGAATCCTCTTCTTTTTGCTCTCCATAGTTTCTCTCTCTATAGTGTCTCTTGTGAATCTCGGTGAATTGGTGAGAATGAAAGAAGAATTAAGCTTCTATTTATAGGAGAATGGACTAAATAATAACTGGTTCACGAACGGTCCAGATTGATTTACTATTAGAACGGATGGTCCATATTGATTACTATTAAAATCACAATCGACGGTCTAGATTGATTTACTTTTAAAAACACCACCTACGGTCCAGATTGATTTACTTTTAAAACCACCGCCGACGGTCCAGGTTGATTTACTATTAAAACCGCCATCAATGGTCCAGATTGATTTACTATTACAACTACCATCAATGGTCCAGATTGGTTAACTATTAAAACCACCATCGATAGTCCATAAAATTAGTAAATCTTCTCATGGAATACTAAGTCAAACTTACAACAAACACCACATAACAAATCCCTATATTTATATCAAAAATTAAATAAATATTTACCATAAATCATTTATCTTTAACAAACACGTATTTAATCTATTAATAATTATTCATCATTAATATTATAACTAATAATATTTAACAACCAGATCATTCCCAGGAAAGAGGAGCTTTTCGATAAGGATTTCTCCCTATTGGCGCGCAATTAGGTGACCAAAACCCTTTCCTGGATAGAACTTTCTAGACATCGTCAAAATTACAAATAATAATATGAATAACTTTGTAATCTCAATTATTAATTTAATAATATAAAATATTATGCAGATGTTACTGTGCCAATAATTGAATCAAATAACGTGAGATATTGTGCAGCAATTAATGTATCGATAATTAAGTAAACTGAGTGGCTTCTTACGCAAACATCAATACTGTGTGCTACTATGCAACCACGTCTATTACTGTATTTTTACCATCAAATATTTCAACAGTTAATGATAAAACTTTCGTCGTTATTTTTATAAAAAGTAACTCCGACAGTTATTCTATTATGGAGTCCACCAATGATGGTGTCATCGTTCGGATATTCTTTGACAAAAAGAATATTCTCTGACCAAACGAATATTCTCCGACACAACGAATATTTTATATGAGCTTGCTTACTTTGCAAAATTTTCAAATATCACCTTTAACTTTAACCTTTTATCAATTAAATCATTTATTAAATAGAATAATAATTATAAAAAAATTGGATACTTTCATTTCATATAATTCGGGGTCTTACAGTGGTAGCTGGGGAAGAAGAATCGAAAGGGAATTTTGGATTTTACAAAGAGTGAGAGAAAGATCTGATCTTGATCCGAACTAAGTATGGAGAATTAAAAAAATGGTAGTAAGGAAGGAAATGGTGTGGATGAGGTGGAGGGAGGGTGACATGTAAATCACACAACTAAATTAAAGTAAGAATAAATTCACTAATTATGTAAATAAAACCTTAAATGCATTAATTGTGTAAATATTTTATAAGTGCACTACTGTTGTAATAATTTTTACAAATATAATAAATAATATAATTGTTCCTACTAAATATAATATCAATTTTTTATATTATATTTGTATTGGAAAAAAATATTATTTATTAGGTAAAAAATTAGTAAAAAACCAAAGTTATATTTAATACTATTGAAAATTAAGCAATTAATGTTTACTTGAAATTTTTAAATAATATATTACTCCCTCCGTCCCATAATATATGACGTTTTAGATAATTTTATTTTTTCCAAATTATTTGACGTTTTATATAATTAATGAGAATTAGCCACAATATTTCTAAACTTACCACTCATGAAAAAAATATTACATATGAGATACAGGGGGAGTGTGAGATAAGTATGGTAAAGGAGTATTATAGACAATTGATATTATATTTAATATTATACAGTCATTTCTTTAATTGTTGTGCACAATTGTATAACGCCATATATTATGGGACTGAGGGAGTACTATATTAAGAGATAAAAATATTTTTCTAAAACAACTTATATATATTAAAAGACGAAAGGAGTATTAAAGAACAACCAAGTACTGGCTCTAACAACCTACCTACCTAATTTAATGTAAGTTGCAAAAGTGGCTAATTCTAGTAAAACTAAGAAGCTGACTTATTTAATTAGATCTGGTTATCATGAAGTTAACTTCATAATAAGTTGGTTAATTAATCATTACAGTGCTAACACGCAGAGAGAGATCACCTACTAATTTTTGTATCGGCATTTTATAAATCAATTGACCAAAGTTAAATTGATACTAACCACTTCTTATTTAAATGTAACAACTACTACTAAGTACTACTCCCTTCTTTTCTAAAAGATTTTTGTTTTAGAAGAAAAAATTTGTTTCAATTTATTCGTCGTTTATAACTTTCTAGAAGAATAAATTATTTACTTTCTTATATCACCTCTACCTTCTCTCATTGTCTTAAGAAATTCTCTTTCTTGTATTAATAGTTTGGCTTAAATATAATTTATTACCATAAACTATAGGGCATATTCTATTTCGGTGATCCAGCTATTAATTTTGTCAATTAGATGGTTGAACTATTAATTTTTTCCACTTCAGTCTAATTTCTCTTTATACGTCAGAAATTGATGACGTGACACCCTAAGTGAGGCCATATTCAGCTAATGTGTATTTAAAACATAATTTATTTACCATTTTGTTAATTTAAATTGTTTATGCAAGGGTAAAGTTGGTAATACAACTTTTATTTCACACTAAAGCAAAACTCTTGTGTTTGCATCTACTGAATCTAAAAATATAACTTTGAGCAATTATCATAGGTACCTCAAAGTTAGGGTTTGAAAATCAAATATCGATCTTACTACAAATTTCTATTAGGAAGCATGATTCAGTAGTGGCGATTATGGAGCTATATATCGAAATTTAGAGACCCAGAAACAGATCATTCTCTCTTCTCTTTCATCTCTCATCCTGTTTATTTCTTTGATTTGACCATGGTTCTGTTCATCGTTTAAGATTTTGTCGTGAACTCAAACCCAGATCTGATTCACAACACAAAACTCAAAAACATCTTTTGCCATGGTTTAAATTTTTTTAATACGAACTCAAACCCAGATCTGATCCAAGAATACCCACTCCTCCGCCATCTTCACTCTAAAAACTTAGATCCGTTGTTCTTAGTAATTGTTGATTTTCATCTCCAATCAAAAAGAAAAAGAAAAGAAAAAGAAAAGAAGATCATGAAGATGAAAATGTAGTTTTCATCTCCAATTTGTTATTTTATTATTATTGTTACTCTAATTTATGGACTGATTTTGAGAAAGGGAGAATGTGGAGTGACTTTTTGGTGTATGGGGGTTTTATGATGGTGTTAATAGTGGTAGCGGCGGTAGCGACTACGCAAGGAGGGCTGCGATAGTTGGCGGTCGGTGGTTGAGGACCTTGATGATGTTATTTGCTATTTTATTGCTAATTGCAAAAAATATCTTAAGCCACTAGCTTCATTTGATAGAAAGACCCAATTTCTTGTGGTTGGATTATGTTGGTAATTGGATGATGATGTCTGCTAATAGCTTCAATTGATAAAAAGACCCAATTTTTTGTGGTTGTCTGATAATGTTATGAAAGATGAACTGAAGTTGGGCTCTTGATTCGATGCTTAACAAAATTAAGCAAGGTATCATCTTGATTCGATCGACATAATGCACAATTAGTTTTAATGTTTAATATAAAGTGGTTTGACAAATTTGCTCTTACTATATAATAAATGCGTAATCAAAAATTAATGTGATTTATCGGAACTAATTTTTTTACAAAGTGCAGTGATTTAGGTGTCATTTGGATACATGTAAAAAATAGGGTTTCACAGACTGTACAACTCTATTTTTTACATGTTTCCAAATGACACCTAAATTACTGTATTTTGTAAAAATTTCAATTCCAATAAATCACATTAATTACTCCATTCGTTCCTTAATATAGTTCGTTTTAGAGTTGTGCACAAATATTAAGGAAATGATTGTATATCATTAATTATAATATTAATTGTCTATATTATCCTTGTGTTGGAAAAAGATATTTTTATTTATTTGACAAAAAATAGTGAGAGAACCAAAGTTATATTTAATATTTGAGATAATATTAGAAACTAAACAATTAATGATTACTTGAAATTCTTAAACAACTTATATTAAGGAAGAAAAATATTTTTTAAAATGACTTATATTAAGGAACAGAGAGAGTATTTAGTAGTCAAGAACAAAAATAAAAATAAAAAATTCCAGACGGTCGCTATAGAGTTATTGATTGCAGCATACATGTATCTAGGGTCGAGAAAGTAATCAAATTAGAACCGAAACCGCACCAAAAACCGCACAAACCGCACCAATTAAAACCGCACCAACGATTCTGGCATATATGGCGATTTTAGGTGGGTTAAATAACCAAATTTATGGTTCCGGTTTAGTTACTAGCCAAAATCGCACGCATAAAATCGAAATCGCACCATGTGTATGTATGTATGTATTATCTCTAGTAAATTCTAAAGTTACTTTTCACTTGAACACGCTCAGAGAAAATCCCAGTCTTACATTATTATTTTTTCACCAATTGAAAGAAGATGGTTAGATGTTATAAAATCAAAAATTAAGCATTTGGGTTTTGAAATTTTGGATTTGTTTGATTTATTACTGTAGGGGCTTATAGCTGAGGGGTCAAATTAGTTGGTTCGAGCACTTGATGCGTTGGTTAAGTATAAGATAGAATTTCATTCTATCTCTAGTATATTCTTTTAATTTTTGAGAAACTAGATAAACCTTATTGCTTGTTATCGAATATATGGTGTCTGTTGTTTTATATATCATATGTTTTAGTTTTAAAGTATCATTCTTTTATTATAAACTAAAACTATTTTTTGTGTCTCACTATTCTATGATTTGATGTTGAATTTGACATGTTTGACAGAAGGAATTTTGTTTCTATGCTTTATATAATTCTCATTACCGACTCTGTCATTAAGTTAATTGCTCGATGTGAGCTCTGTGATAAATTCTATTGAAAGCTTAAACTTTTTTATTGTTTCAATTGGTTTTGAAACCGAAACTGCATCAATTAAAATCGCACCGTACCAATTACAAACAATTTTATGTGCAATACCATACTGACCCTTAAATGTATCACACTCCCTAGTCATAATCCCTCAAATAATGGGCAGCATGTCTAGCTCGTTATGGATAAATAATGGGAAGCACGTCTTTAATCTAATTATAGTGCTTAAGAGAAGAGAGAAAGAGATGGCGACCTTAAATATAGAGGAAGGTGGAGAAAAGAATGAGTGGACCTAATTTGTTAGATATGCATTTTAAAATTAAATATGTATTTCAGTTTTCTAAAATAAATTTATAAAATTTAAAATTAATATAATTTCGTCCAAGTTAAAAAAACAAATAATATAATAATTAATAATAATTTATAATTATTATGTTTATAAAAATTAAAATTAAATAATTTATATTAATTTAAATTTTTACAAATTAATTTTAAAAAATTAAAATATATCTCTAATTTTAAAACAACAATAACATTAATTAAAAAGACAAACAACTTGACAATTTCGGGAATTTAGTAATAGTTTTTGAAGTGTATATAAGAGGGTAGCCCTTTTCAGACTGATGTATACATGTCCCACGTCTACTTTTCTAGAAGTTTTGATAATTTAGTACTATTTTTTTTTCCATAGTATGGACATCTAGTGAGGGGCCAACAAATATTTGGAAAAGAACATAATCAATATATAGCTGAAGTAGTCAAATCACAACATAAAATCCTTTCAGACTCTAAAACAGTGAAATGCCGCTTAAACCAAGGGATTGGCATAGTGATCAAAGCAAACTTGCTCTCTCTTTTCTTTTGTTTTAGGTTTAAATTTTAGGTTCAGTATTCAGAAAAATAATAAATTAAATGTATCAAATTGATTTGATGATGCGCCTTTAAACAAATTGGGTGGGTGGGTGGGTGGGGTGGGGGGTGGGTGGGTGGGGGGGGCGTCCGGTACCTTAACGACCGGTACGTCCGGTGCCCCCTTTTTTTTTACAATTATGGGAAAAAAAATTAAAATAATAGAGCAAGTTTGAACAAAAAAATGTAAAAAAAAATACGTTTTTTATTGAAAAAATACTGTAAACAGTTTACAGTGTTTTTTCAATAAAAACGTACTTCCTTTTACAGTTTTTTGTTCAAACTTGCTGTATTATTTTTATTTTTATTTTCTCATAATTGTGAAAAAAAAAACAAAAAAAAAATTAACACTGTGTACCGGACGCCCCCTTCCCCCCCCCCCCCAACCCCAACCCCAACCCCAACCCCAACCCCAACCCCCTTTAAACTTTAAAAAGATGTACAAGTTGACCTGAAAATATTTTTATCATTTAATTTAAAAATCAAAAAAAGACATGCGAGCTTTATATTCGTCTCGTGTTTCTTTTTATGTGCAAGACAAGTGATTTATATACTCTATTTTAATATTTAAAGGCATATTTTCTTTTTTAACTTGTTTTGAAATTAAAGATATTATAAAATGGCATATAATTTTTATTATGATCGATGCCTGGAAAATTAGAACCTGGAATACTTGCGCGTTGTTATATTATGTCAACCCATGCATAGATCATCTCAGGTGCCATAGCAATGCTCTTACCAAAATAAGAATATACTAATTAACATGGATTCAAATTACAAGTTTCTATTGGAAATGGTTCAAAATTAATTCAGTTTTCAAAATAAGATACAATCAAGAGAGTGATTGAATCATTCGAAACTTTACCGAAATATATAATACATCAAACCAAAATTTTAATCCGTTTTTAATAGAAAAATGCTAAATAACTAGATCAAATAGTCTAATTTACAAGCCATTAATATTTGTTTAATTAAACTAGACAATTTTTATGGCCTTACCTTGCTATCTTTAAGGCTAATACTGTTTTTCTTTATGAGCTTAAACACAACAAATGCGCCCAGCCCAAGAAACCAGAAAAACCAAAACTAGAAAAATGGTAGCTGGGGATCGGAACATTGCAAGTACCATTTTCAGCCTCCTCCCTCTTCTTTCTTTTTCCTTCCTTCTCACCCTCTTCATATTCACAAACTTCCTATACCTCTCTTCCTCCTCCCCTTTCTTTCCCTTCTTTCTCCTCCCACTCTGGATGGCCTCCTGCAAAATTACCAAACTATCCTTCCCACTCAACGACTTACCATCCATATCCCGCACTTCCAATTTTATCCCTCTCAGCTCCAATTCCCTCTCTTCCTTCCACCCAAGCATAGTCACTATTCTACACTCTGCCAACTTAGTCATGCCACCCCGGCAATCACCGGGCACCATAGTTGCATACTTTACCTCTATATCACCTCCAATCCAATGCCGCCGGACTGAAACCGGCCACAGGCTGGATATATTAGCCGCCCGGTTTAAAGCTGGATCAATTATGATCCAGCTTAAGGTCATGAATTCTTTTAAATCTGAAAAATTAATGATGTCGTCCTCACCGTCAAACTTTCCAAGGGATTCTTTCGGGTCAGGTAGCTTGACCCGGAAAGCAGAATCAAGGAAACTATCCGCCCTCGTATTTGTCACATCAACTTTCGAATATACAAGCTTATTTTTGTAGTGTATGTCCACGGCTGAGATAATTTCAACCGTGGGTATTGCAGTCAGGTGTTTCTGCACTAAAAACATTGGACTGCACCAATATTTTTGGTGGTAGGGGTGGAGGACGGGGAAGGAGTCGGAGAAGAAAGAATGGTGTCCTCCGGGGAAGATGGATATGGCGTTGCGAACAAGTGTGTGTTTTGTTGAGGGCCACGTGGAGTTGCATATGTCACTCCAGAGCCTTCCTTTGGTACACATTGCGTGGAAAATTCGGGAAGTGCAGGCGATGGAGGCGAGAGTTTGGGCGTCTATTCGAGTAAAAACTTGGGTTTCGATGATATTTGGGTGGATGGCGGTGATTGTTGTGCCTTTTCCATCGCCTTGGCCTTGTTTGGAAGATTGAGAAGCCATTTAGTTACGCATGCAGTCCTTTTTTATCTATGTATTTATCTTGTCTAGATATATATGGTAATTAATTATGTGGAGGAGTTAGTTTTTTTGGTGTATTTATAGGGCATGCAAGGGGATTTTGAGGATATATATATATATAACCAGCGATGGTGGAGCGGGCGGCGGTCGTGTTGGAGTTTGGACGTTAATATCTTGGTCTTGGACTCTATCTAGTTGATGTTGTCTTTATTTATGAAAAAGGACAAACTAGCTTGTCATTACTCTCCGCGTGAAAAACACTCTTTTTATTTCAAAAATTAATATTGAGTTTTTAAATTTAACTTGTAACATTATTGAACATAAAATTTGTATTACCTATTTTAAATTTAGACAATAATTAAAATTTTAAATTATTTAAAAAGTATTATTTATTGTAAGAGTTATTTTTTTTATAATTTTTAATGAATAATCTCAAATTTAAATTTAAAAATATCTCAAATTTAGTTTTTTTTAAAAATCAAAAAAATCTTGTAATATGGAAGAGGGAGAGAGCGAGAGTACTAGAAAACTAGATATAAGTTATATAATTTATTTAGATAAAACACTACATAGTTATTATATATACAATTTCGTAGGCGATAGAATTTTACCCAAGTAAATTTGATAAATTATGTCTAATTTATCATTTTCATTTAGTGAAATTATCACTCTTGAACATATGTAATTTTATAATTTGTGTCATTTTTTGTTATAATAAATAAAAAAATTAAAAGTTTCAAATTTTACATAGAAATCAAGAATGTGACAAATTCATGGGATTCGATTTTAGTTTTAACGCAACACAAATTTTAAAAATTAAATTATGAGAAGAATAATTTCACGTGCACTATATATATCAATTATGCATTAAAAAGTATGCGAGTCTTAATTTTTTAATTTAACTTATGTAATATATATTTTTGCAACTAGTAATGTACATAAAATTAGGTTATTGATATTATTATATGTTGTCAGAACAAATATACATATAATGATATTTTTGTAGTTGTTCTAATAACACTTATTTAAGTAATACTTATTGTTTTGGTACCATTATTTTTGCTACGACAAAATCAATTAGGGATGACAATTTAAACTAAATTAAATCAATTCGAATAGAGCACATGAAGACTTGCTCTATTCGACTAGTTTCAATTTTTTGCTCTGGAACATCTAAGCAGCATGTATTTAAAAGTAGTATGCTTCACAAGTCAATCACATTGGATATGATCAGTATTTATTTTGTAATATTATTTATTTATTAATAAAAAAATTTATTTAATACAAAAGCCATTTTTTATCCATGTTAATTAGTTAAATTAATAAATGTGATTAACTCATAGTTTTGTAGCAATGCTTTTATAATCATAATGATGATCATGCTAATGAGATATAAATTATAGATAGCTTAAAATTAAAATATTCTTAATCATATGGATCACTAATGTGGGGTTACTGATTCCGAATAAATTAGTATATACTATGTTTGCTCTGTTAAAGAGAATGATTGATTTTATAATAATTTATGTTGAGACACTAAAGCAAGTATGTAAGTATTTATTAGAGAATAAGTTGTGACGCCCCCAAATTAGGTATACATCACCCATTCTAAGTCGTCAAATACATGGTACAAAAGCAACTACAACTTTATTAATACAATTATCGCACAAAATACGACAACACATAAATTGTGAGTTTTAATACCAGCTGTGACTCTCATCTCTTTACTTGGATAACACCTCACATTGATACCTTATATAATGGTACGTATCAATAATTGTTTTAGAAATTAAAATCTTTAGAAAATGCTCAAGGAAACCTTCGTACATGGGAGACCATGCATCTAAGTTATAATAGATATCATATGACTCGAGAATTATCCTTGGTTGACTCAATAGACCCCAAAAAAATGAGAAAATTACTATCATGTTCTTTTCAATAGTGAGTCTTCTCTTGCCATATAATTATCTCCATTGTCTTTAATTGAGAATTATATTTCAACCAAACTCCAATATTGACTCACATAATTTACTATTAGGGGAGGTGGTGCAAGTTTGATAATACTTGTAGGACTAAATTAAAAAGTTAGAAAAAGTTAGAGGTATTGTACTATAATTTTTCGAGCCCCAAAACGTGCAATTATCGAAACTATGTTAAATAGAAGCTCATTCTTCTTCATTTCTCACGAATTCACTAAAGCTATAGAGCATTTATTATAGAAAGAAATTATAGAGGGAGAAGCTATAGAGAGAAAGAAGAAGAGAAGTCTGCTACTTCTCTACTCCAGTATTCAGTTTCTTTCTAAGGTAAGGGATATCATTCTTGTGTAAGGGATATTATTTGTTATACCTGTAAGGGGTATTATTTATTTTGTATCCATGAAGAGAGCTTCTATTATTCCATTCTTTATTATTATGTTGGAATAACCTGTTTATGCGAAGTACCGCATACATGGTGAAATTCTTCTATTATTCCGTTCTTTATGATTCTGTCGGAATATCCTGTCGGTGCGTATTACGCCTGACCTGGTTTCATTAATTATTCTGTTGGAATAACATGTCTGTGCGGTCTATCGCATGCATGGTGATTTCTGTTATTTTTCCATTCTTTATTATTCTGTTGGAATATATTGTCTGTGCGTTTTACGCCGGACCTGGTTCCGTCTTTATTATTCTGTTGGAATATTCTGTCTGTGCGTTTTACGCCGGACCTGGTTCCGTCTTTATTATTTTGTTGGGAATAACCTGTCTGTGCGGTCTCTATTGCATGCATGGTGAATCCTTTTGTTATTCCATTCTTTATAATTCTGTTGGAATAACATATCTATGTGGATTACCACATGCATGGTGAATGATCCTTTGTATTTCATTCCTTATTAAATTGTGGAAATGATCTGTTTACGTAGGATTATGATGAAAGTCATAATATAAGCATTGGACTGATGAAAATCATGGGTATATGTGGTATTAGTAAGTGTTATGATGAGTTATGTTTGTTATTATGTGAAAATATGAAAGTTTCTTAGAAATCACAAAGGGTTGAAAAATCAAATTTTGGTGAAAATAGAACATGAAATTCAATTGACCATATCTCCTATTATATTTTGAATTTTTGAGTGAGGTCAAGTTCTAGAGTTAGGTCTATAAGTTTTGTAACTTATCCAAGTGGAATCACTGGAAAAAGGTATTGTAGATTTTCGTGTGGACTGATTTTAGCAAAACAGTCAAAAGCTGCAAATTTTGAAAAAGCTACTGTCCATAATTTTAAAAGGGCATTTTCGGCCACTTAAATTGTGAGAAAAATTCTGGCCTTTTGGGACAATGAAAGTATATGGTATAAAGAACATCCTGTCCAAAAATGAGCTCATTCTGACTTAAAATGAGCAAGTTATAACCATTTCAATATTTAGGTTTTTTCCGACGAAAAATGCTATAACCGGAGTTCTATAACTCCGATGACCATGAAATTTAAACTGGAAGTTCACGTTAACATGTGTAAGATCCTGCTAAGATTTGGGAATTTCTGGAGTTAACCTTGAGGTAGCTAATTTCTTAAGAAATTAATTAGAAATTAATTTTTGAAAAATAGTAAATGAATTTTAAAAATTTCGAGAAAAATATATGTTCAATATGGGACTATATTATGCTTAATCCGAGAAAAGAATAATTTTTGGGACTGATTTGGTATTTTTCATAAAAATAGTTTAGTTACGAGCATATGAGTTAAATATGTTATTTGAAGTTGAAGAATTGGTAAATATGATTTTAGGGCTTGAAAATCCTATATAAAGTATGTGCATATTTTTGATGAGTAATTTGATTTAGTTGATGAAATGCTTATAATATTGTCATCATCCTCATATTTATATTATGTTAAAGTCATCTGTGGCCTGTAGTGCATAGAAGGACTTGGTATGATTATGACCAGGGATCATTCGGTATAATCATGACCGTAATGTTACAAATGATGTGAAAAAAGTCTTCATTGGCCCGTAGTGCATTGATGAACAATTTTTGGTATGATTATGGCTATGGATTCTCTTCGGCCAAGGGTGCAAAGATGAATTATTTTGTAGCATGATCAGGACCGTTGATGAAAACACGATTATCTTTGGCCCGTAGTGCATGGATAATTCGTGGTCGTGATACTAAAGAATATCCTTGGCCTGTAGTGCAGGGATGATTCGATGATGTGGATTAATTATTGAGCTGAGTCTCAGCAATGAAATATTAATTCATGGATGCTGATAATAATGAATATCCTTGGCCCGTAGTGCGTGGATAATTCATGGATGTGATATTAACGAATATCCTTGGCCGTAGTGAAGGGATGATTCGATGACGTGAATTAATTATTGAGCTGAGTCTCAGCAATGAAATATTAATTCATGGATGTGATAATAATGAATATCTTTGGCCGTAGTGCAAAGATAATTTAATTAGTATGATTATGAGCAGAAATTGTGATTTGATATAACCATGATTTTTGATGTTTTAGGTGATGATAGGTTGTGAAAATTATCTTCGTCATGGGTGTGAAATGGAATTCAAAATCACAATTATGATTATGAGTTATTCATATAATTGTGGATAGAAATTGTTGATTGATGTTACAGGGACAAAATATTATTGGTGGACTTTTAACATGGAGAAGATAATAGACCTGATGGTCTATTTGACTCTTTTAATGGATTGCTCGTTCCGCTGCAACTATGGTTGAAAAGTTTTATCATCTACCATATGTTCTAAATCTCTGATTTATTATTGACAAAAACTATTGATAATTTAATTATCTTTAGTTATGATATTTTTTACTGGGCTAGTTGTGCTCACCCTTTTGCTTCACAATTCCTTTTAGGTAATAAGAGTGTAGCTGGGTCGAGCGGGTATAACAGGGGAATAGAACGTTGGTCTATAGCTGTTGAGGTTATCCCTAAATAGTATGGAAATAATTTTATTGAGAACTTTAGATAAGTGTGTCGTATTGTATACGTCATTTGTTATTTAATTTTGGTGAACCGAATAGGGTGAGGCGAACCCAACTTTGAAAGGGTGTTTTGTCACTATCATACAAGATGTCTAATGACATACAACCTCGTGTTATCATAACACAGGGTTGTGCACATCCACTTGCTGAGTATATTTACGAGCACTACCTATATGATCTTGGAGTTTATTTGAAACATAATTTCTACTTGGAGACAGTGGAGATAGTTATATGCCAAGAGAAGACTCACCATTGGAAAGAAGATGATAGTAATCTTCTCATTTTTCTTTGGGGTCTATTGTGTCAACCAAGGATAATTCTGTGGACATATGATATCTACCATAACCTAAACGCATGGCCTCCCATGTACGAAGGTTTTATTGAGCACTTCCCAAAGATTTTAATTCCAAAAATAGTTTTTGACTATACTTTTATGTAAAGTACCATTGTAAGGTTGTGGTCAAGGCACCATGAGAGTTACATACATTGTATTAAAACTCACAGTTAACTGTGGTCGTATTCTACACGACAGTTCAATAGTTGTATAAATGAAGTTGTATTTGATATTTATAGTGTGATATCTCTCGACTCAGAATAGGGTCGCGTGGACCTATTTTGGGGGCGTCACATTTTCTATAAGGATTTCTCCTTATTGACGCGCAATTAGGTGACCAAAACGCTCATTGACATAACTTCTACACATTGTCAATATTACAAATAATAATATGAATAACTTTGCCGTCTCAATTATTGATTTAATAATATAACATATTATACAAATGATATTGTGACAATAATTGAATCAATAATATGAGAGATATGATGCAGCAATTACTGTAGCAATAATTGAGTATAACTGAGTGACTTCTTACGTAAGCATCAATAGCCAATACCGCGTGTTACTATGCAACCACGCGTATTACTGTACTTTTACTGTCGAGTAGTTCAATAGTTTTAACGGTAACACTTTCGCTGTTATTTTTATAAAAAGATAAGTATGTCATTTTCTTACTACGACAATACTTCCGTTGTGGAGTCCACCAATGATTGTGCCGTCCTACGGATATTTCCCGATAAAAAGAATATTTTATAACAACTTGCATACTTTGAAAAATTTTCACATATCACCCTTAACTTTAACCTTTTATCAATTTAACCATTTACTAAATAGAATAATTATAAGAAAACTGAATACTTTCATTTCATAAAATTTCGGGGTCTTACACCTTTTTTAAAATAAGTTATATTTTTTTATTTAATTTTTTTGAATCTATATTTTATGAAACTTTACTCATTTTTTAAAAAATAAAATTTCTAACTTTTTTTCTTTTAAATAATAATTATTTTTATAACTTTTTAAAAATAGTATTTTATTTTAAATTATTAAAAGTAATAATAATTGGCAAATTTTTTTAAAAATATTTTATTTTAGGATATTAATTATTATTTTAAAATAATATTATTTTTTTAAATCTTAAAAATAATAGTTATTTAAAAAAATATTTATTTTAAAAAATTAAATATAATTATTATTTGAAATTGTTTAAAAAATATTTTCTTTTAAAATATTAAAAAATAGAGTTGGGTTAAACTAATCGGGTTGTATTAAAATTTGATGAAAATAAATCGAATTGGATAAAAATAAATAATAATTTACGCTCTGTTTCTGAGTTTTAAAATGGACAGAAAAAATAGACGAAAAATTTAAGTTTTCTTTCTAATTCTTATGTTTTTAGAGTTTTTTAATAATTAGAAAAGAAAAGAAATGAATAGAAAACTTAGTCATTTTTTCTGTCAAAGTTTTCCGTCCAAAATTGGCCTGATTTGAACGGAAAATAAATTGAAATAAGTAATATTTTTATAATTCTCATATTATCCTTAATTTTTAATATAATAAATTTAAAATTATAACTCATGTTCTTATTTTTAAATTTTCTACTTTTTTTTATTAAAAACTCAAAAATAACACAAAAAAAATTTTTTTTTCAAATTTACTATTCTTTTTTTTTTCTGTTCAAAACTCAGGAATAAAGTGTTAGAGAGAAAAAAATGTCATTTAACAATAATTTACTAGGTCATACTGGTAAGGTTATTTTAATTTTGATGACAGCAAGAAATTTGGTCAATAATATGACGCTGAAAGGACAAGGGAGCAGTACTCTTGATGACTGCATATTTACGTGTCATCAGTTGAATGAGTCGGTTGAACGAAGCCATCTGTTGGAATTGAGTATATTTACGTGTACTGTTTGTGTCACTTCAAAAGAAACTTATAAAAATAAAATAATAATAATAATAAATAAAAAGAATAATGCTAAAGACATAAACTATTCTATAAAATTTTTATAAACTGTTGATGTGGCATACTTCACCTCAGTAATATTATGTGGGGTCGAAATCTTTATTGAAATAATTTGTTAATCAATATGATGAGGTGGAGTATGCCACATCAACCGTTTATAAAATGTTTGTAAAATAGTTTGTGTCTGTAGCATTACTCAAATAAAAAATTAAAAAGAGAAAGAGAAATAATTTTCGGCTTTATAATCTTGTTTACGTGTCAATATTCTATTAGTTAATTGATTAATTTTTCTAAAAATGAACTTTATACTAACTACTTATGTATTTGTCTGTAGACCGACTAACCAACAAAGTTCCTATACACAGAGCTACACATTTAAAGATGGACATTAATGTGTTGTAAATTATTTGATCATTATAAATTTTTAAAAGTTATTTTAAAATTGAGATAACTCATTAAAATTTATGAAATAAAAAATTATAATGGGTAATATTTTTGTAATAATTTAAAATATTCATCATTATATTAATTAAAATTTAAAAAATTATGTCAATTTTGAGTTTAAAATTTCTTAAATTGATTTTAAAAAATCAGCAATAATCAAATAATATGTAACGAAGGATGAGGTATTATTAATTTGTTTATAGACCAACAAAACAAAGTGCATAAACATTCTACCCTCTCCATCTAAAAAAAATCCCATCTCCAAAATTTATAAATATTGAAAAAATATTTTTATCTTATGTTTATCCTAAAATTCATAAATTATATATATATACTAGTATTAACAAGAAAGATGAATGAAATTTTGTTAAACAAAAGGGTTAACAAACAAGATTCTTATATTTTTAAAAGATACTCCATAAAAATATTATAAATTATAAAATGATTCTAATATTAATTTTAATTATAAAGTATTTTAAAAAATTAAAAATAATCTTAAAACTCGAAAGAAAGAAAGTATTTAAGAAGAAGAAAAAGAGAGCATGCATGAGTCAATTTCGCGAATTGATATTATTAAAACTTCAGGTGATATACTTAAATCAGGGTCCAGCGATGAATAATTGACAGATTACATGTACGTGGTCGTAAAGTGTCAAGGATCACGTAAGTCACTTTATCCAGTCTCTATATAAAGCGATCCTCTACTCATACAATAAATTAAATGTTGATCACTATTTTAACAGTCCTTCTGGGCAACAGTGGTTTGGCGGCGGGACAGCGACCAGTTTTTTTTTTTAACGACTCCCAAATAATTTATACTCTCTCCGTTTTTAAAAGATTTTCGTTTTAAAAAAAATATATTTTAAAAAGTTTATCATTTATAATTTTTAAGGAGAATAAATTATTTATTTTTTTATATTATCCTTATCTTCTCTCATTATCCCAAAAATTTTTCTCTCTTGTATTAATAATTTTTAAATTCCCATAAGGAGGTAGTGATAAAATTTTAAATAAATTTTATTTGGAAAATGATCCTACTTTCTTAATCTATGTGCCGAAACATTAAACAACAATCTTTTAAGAACGGAGGGTAAAATTTATTGGAACTGAAATTTTTACAGAATTCAATAATTTAGGTGTCGTTTAGATACATGTTTAAAACAGGTTTGTAAAAATTTTAATTTATGTACAATCTTATTTTTTACATGTAACCAAATGACACCTAAATTACTGTAAAAATTTCAATTTTAATAAATCTTATAAATTATTTGTGAGTCAATAAAAAAAATCGTTGCTGCCCTGTAGCCAAAACTCATCCCTCTAGCATTTTTGTTATTTTAACCCTAAAACCTCTATCTTTGATCGTCTTTTATAAAGTTATTAATTAATGTATTTAGGCCTTTAATAACGGGAGTCGAGGGGTTGGGGGGCGTCCGGTGCAAATGTACTGTTTACAGTGTTTTTTTTAATAAAAAACGTACTTTATTTTACAATTTTTTGTTCAAATTTGCTCTATTATTTTTTTTTCTCATAATTATAGAAAAAAAAAGAAAAAAAAAAAAGACACCGGACGTTCCGGTCGTTAAGGTAGGAGTCGAGTACCTGTAATAACTCATTCCATTCATATTTTTTTTTTCTTTTCCGAATGTACTATAAAAAAAAGTAGATTGAGACCCACTTATGAATTACGTCACTCTAATTTTTTTCTTTACTTTTATAATGTATTTGGGAAGTAGAGAGTAAATTTGATATTTCTATAGATTTACTCTCATTATTTTATTAAAATAAAATAAATTATTTTTATCAAATTTATACATTTTATTCTTTGAGAGATGATATGAAATAATTCATTTCAATTAGTGATAAAATAAATCATTTCACTCACTATTCAATTTTGCTCTCTATTACATTAATTCATCAATTTTATTCTTTCAATCCAAACGGAGAATTAATGCGACAAATTGTGTTAACTCTGATAGCACATTCTTAATTATTTGTTGTCTAAGTTATGTTATTTATTGTGATAAGTTTGTGTCTAGTCATGACAATTAGGTTGAACATAGAACCAGACAGTTTTTATTTGAATCGTTGGACTTGCCAGAACAATTTTGGTACATAAAAATTTAAATCAAGACTGAATAGAATTTTATCAATTTTTTTCTATTGCTAAGGTGGAGAATTCAACCAAGAATTCGATTAACGATGTGATACAATTTTAGTATTTGCGTCTAAACCATCAATGCATCAGATAGTATCGCACCACTTCTTGAACCGGTGGTGCACCAGTTTTTGAACCGCTCTATAAATAATTATTTATTTTAATTATATTTGTATTTTTATTGTATTATTATTTTATATAGTATTATATATATATATATATATATATAATATAGAGTTACTCAACATATATATTTTAATTACTTTTTACTGGTTCTGGAAAGCTGCTCAAGGTAAAGAGTTTACAATAAGTAAGATTGTACTTCGACATTTGGATTTGACGTGGTTTAGTTGTGAGGCCCCCAAATTAAGACCTATATAACACAATTTGAGTTTTCAAAATAAAAAATAACATACATACATTTTCCTAATTATAATTATTACAATGTTGTGTATAGTGCGACCGCACACGAACTAAGTCACTAGTAAAATTATTTGTACATTATTTTATAATTTAGTGAGGACTACTACAACTATTAAATCAAACTGACACTCAGTTCTCAATTTCTCATACTCTCCCCGCTAGCCCCACCTAAGGCTGTAAACTGAACAAACAGTTTGAACTTAGTTCGTACTCGCTCGACTAAAAGATCGATTCGAGTTCGACTCGAAATATAAATGAGTCAAATATGAGCAAATTTTAAAGTTCGATAAATTACTCGAACCTTCTCAAATTGTAATTTTCTATTGATACTCGGATCATATTCATTCGAAAAGTTCAAATTGCTTTGGCTCTATTCGGAATCGTGCTTGACTCGGTAATTAAATGAGCTTGAATCAAACTTTATTTTATACTTGATAAATTTTACAAATAAAATCTGAACAACTCAATACTCGGATCGACTCAGTTCGTTTACACTCTTAACCCCGATTATATTTTTGTAATTATAGAATAACAGAACCATTGCTAGAGAAATGAATGGTAGAGATAGAGTGAGATAATTTATACTACCAACAGTCTAAATGATTGTTGGGCCTTAGCATAATTATTCTAAAGACTCTTGAGCCACATGGATCAACAACTGCCAATGTAAGAGCCCAAACCCAAACTTAAACCCAAATCTTCCGAGTATTAATGCCTTTGTAATTCTTATTGTGATTTAGGGTGTGTTTGATTAGCTCTGAACGCTTCTTAATTGGAGTGCCTCTGATTCGGTCAGAGACAAAACATGTTTGGTAAAAAAAAAAAAATTGCCTCTTAATCAGTTAGACATGCACAAAATTAAAGCTTCACCATTTAGAGGCACATCTGAATGAGTTTATATTTTTTTTGACAAAAATACCCTTTTCAATATTATTAATTTCCTTTTGTATCCATTTAGCTCTCTTTCTATCTCTTCATTAAGATCCAGGGCCTTGTGAAGATCCCCTGTTGAACTCCTTTGCTGCATATGTCAATATAGAAAAACACAAACATATATACATAAAATACAATTAGATTCCATCTGAGAAAATTCATGTGTGCTGTGTGTTTATATGTATACACATGCGTATATATAGAATTGGGGGAAAAGAACAATTAAGTATGTATATAACTGTCTGAATAACCTTTGTGTTTGGAAATTTTATAGTTTATATATTTTTTTCTTTTGTTCAGAGGCTTAAAATGGTAAAATATTATTATTCCGACATTTTGAAAAAAAATTATCAAACAACATTTTTTCATTCAAAGACATTTTTATTCAGATACTCTATATTATTCAGACGTCTAAACTGTTCAGGTCTTAATACTCAATTTTATCAAACACCACCTTATTCCTCACAGTCTCATTTCGAATTAGGATCCTCTCCACTTTATTTGAAATAGAGAGTGTTTATTTCATAGTACAGATTTAAAATATATTAGAATGTGATATCATGATAATAGGAAAGAGAGAGAGATAATAATGAGGAATGTGTTGAAATGGATCTGAAATGGTCATCTTAGATATCCGGCGATCATACTAATAAATTGTACTTACAACATTGGTAATCTTATATTCCCAGTTAGAGTAGGCAAAATATTATCCATATCCATTAATCTATCCACAACTCATTTCCATATGTTGATGGGTTTAATTTGTTTGGGTTAATTGCAGAAGCAATTGGCAAGCATAATATAGAAGGCCTCAATTGAAGATGTGAAGAAAGTTCTAATAGCATCAAGACATGCATCAACTTTGTTCCTCTTTTATTTGTTTTTTCATAGATTTAAAAAAAGTTAAGTAATTTACAAGAAATAAAAAATTCTTTAAATTAGTTATTATAATTTGAAAATCAATAATATTTGGCCACAATCTTTATTTCTTTCTTTCCATTTTAAGTATTACCAAACTTGAAGATTGGTACTTTGTTTTTGTTTTGTGCTTTATGTTGGTCCGATTTTGACAGCTAATTTGTGGAAGTTATTCTGCAAGATCATTACAATGGAAGGTTTTTCATCACTTTTATCGCTGAGACTCAGCTTAATAAATAATCCACATCATCGAATTACCCCGGCACTACTGCCAAGGATATTCTTTAGTATCACGACCACAAATTATCCATGCACTACGGGTAAAGGAAATTCGTGTATTCATTAATGGTCATGATCATGCCAACAACTGTCTATCAATGCACTATGGCCAAAAGGACTTTTACCACATCATTTGTAATATTACAGTCATGATTATACAGAATAATCCCTGGTCATAATCATACCAAGTCCATCAATGCACCACAGGCCACAGATGACTTTCAACATAATATAAACATGAGGATGATGACAATGATATAAGAATTAAATAAAACAAGTTCACGAATTAATTTATCCAGGAACCAATAACGTCTAAATTGTCAACATAATACTTCTTCGTAGAGTAAAATTCAAGAATGCTCAGAAGAATATTTCCATAAAAAGATACTGGATGAAGCGCAAATATCAAGGATATTCCACTAATTTCATGGAGTATAGAAGTCAAAACTTTAATCAACTGAGTATAATAAAGAATGGAATAACAAAAGAAATCTCCAAGCATGCGATAAACTGCACAAGCAGGTTATTCCAACAGAATAATAAATACGGAACCAGGTCCGTCGTAAAACGCACAGACAGGATATTCCAACAGAATAATAATAAAGACGGAACTAGGTCCGGCATAAAATACACAGACAGGATATTCCAACAGAATAATAAAGACGGAATAATAAAAAAATGTCACCATATATGCGGTACTTCGCATAGACAGGTTATTCCAACATAATAATAAAGAATGGAATAACAGAAGTTCTCTTCATGAATATTAAAGAAATAATACTCTTTACCATAAAAAAAACTGGATATAAGAGTATAGCTTGTAGCGGCTGGCCAAAATGGGTTGCTCCCCAACAACCGGTTGCTGTGAATGGAGACCCTATATATATATATATATATATATATATATATATATATATATATATATATATATATATATATATATACATATAATATATATTCCCTTCCTTATACGTTTTCCTCCTCCCACCCCAATTTCAATTCAGGTTACAAAGTCACATGTGGCCCCCCACATGTGGGCCCACCAAAACAAATTCTGAAAAATTTTCTACCGATTAATTTGAAAAATAAGTAAATGGGAAACCAAATAATAAGCAAAATTTACAACAATTACTATAGCAAAAATTGAACAAAACTGAGTGACTTCTCACGTAAGCATCAATAATCAATACCGTGTGTTACTATGCAACCACGCGTATTACTATACTTTTACTACCGAGTAGTTCAATAGTTTTAACTGTAAAACTTCCGTTGTTATTTTCATAAAATATTTTTGTCGTTTTCTCAATCCGACAATAATTTTGTTGTGGGGTCCACCAATGATTGTTTCATCGTACGGATATTTCCTGACAAAAAAAATTATTTCCCGACCAATCGAATATAATATGACAACTTGCATACTTTGCAAAATTTGTAAATATTACCCACAACTATAACATTATATTAAATTCATTCCATAATATTCAAAAATGATAATTATAGAAAATTCATCTTTATTCAAAAAATTGGGGTCTTACATGTCGGCAGTGGCTCTTCCGGTTAACTCGCCATTAGAATCGACCTTGTACACTACCTTGTACTCGTGGAGATCAATCGCGCTCCAGGATTGATTTCTCTGCCTCGTTGCCACCAAGAAATCTGTAATGTCGCAAGGCTTGGAAGTTTCCGGCGATGGCTGTTGTTTAGATGTCAAATTCTCTGGTTGGTCAATTTTAGAGACCAATGCACCTTCGAGAAGCTCCGATCCTTTAAGAACATATTCATGCCCGTGAACTGGATAGATGCAATCATTTTCCCCTAAATCATGACACAAAAATCCGTTCTTGTAGCTTCTGTTAATCGAACATAATACTCCATAAATTAGTTTTAAAATATATAATACTCCACAAATTAGCTAAAATACAATTAAAGGGATACTAAATGCACTAATTTTTAAATAAAATATTGAAAGTGTATTAATTCTGTAAATATTTTCTATATGCACTTTTGTTGTAATTTTTTTTAAAAATGTACCAGAAAGTGTAAATAACCCTACAATATTTAACTTTTGATAGGTTTTAAACCACCTTTATGTTAGAAATATGTGGTCTAAATATGTTCATCTGAAATCAAAACTTGATCCAAAATGTTAATTTATTAGGTCTATAGTCCATTAGAGCATATATGTCCTTAATCTTTCTCTTTGTGTTTCGATGTGGGACTTTACTATCATGTGGTACTTCAACAATTTCCCCCTTAACACGTGATCTCTCCATCCACATCGACACCAAGCTCCCCCTTAAACTTTAGCCACACTCTTTTGAGTATTTGCCTATACGAGTCACCCTCTTTAATATCTCTTATTTGATTCACTAAGAGCCTTGTCAAGTCCATCAAGTTTTCCTTTCTAACAAGCTTATTCTTAATATCTCTTGTTTGATCCACCAACAGCCTCACCAAGAAGAGTCCACTATATCCACAAAAAAGAGTCTGCCACTTTACTCAAATAGTACATAATCCACAAGTATATCTACAATTCATTGATCCTAACCCATTATATTTCTCCCTAGCTAATAACGAGCACACACTCTTCAATATCTCTTTTGAAGATTAACCAACCAAAAGTCTCTGCGAGAAAAGTCGGCCATGACTTTGATACCAGTTGTTGGAAATATCCGGCCCATATATGTTCATATGAAATCAGATCAATTTAAACTTTAAACCATAACAAATCACACAATGCTCACCCTTAAATTATCTATCCAAAACCTAATGCACTTACCATCACCTACAACCTACTCCTAATTGTTTTTCTCAATAATAGAACATAACCCACTTTGATCTGGTAAAGATAAAATATCCCTCCACGCAGTAGATCCCTGACCATAACTCATTGAAGTTGAATTCCCCATTAACATAAAATTCCCACTTTATTTGTATTCGTAACCAATGAATTTTTATCCACAAACCATCCTTAACATTATTAAATTTCCATCACTATTCACTTAACAATGCCAAATTTTTTTCTTTTAATGACACCTCCCAAAATCCACATTTTCTTTTACTTTTGCAATTTTTTTCCCAGCTAACCTTAGCCATCTTAATCATATCCACATTTCCTCCCCAAAGAAACCTTCTTCTAAGTTGCTCCAGCCTATTCACTACTTTCACAGGAATTTTAAAAAAGGCCACGTAGTGCATTAGGCTACACCTGAATAATCAACACTACATTGCCCCCTACAGATAATAGCTTTCCTTCTCATCCTTTTAACATGCTTTCGAACTTTTCAACGATAATATTTCAAGTACTTGCACGTCTTTGGTTACATGCATGCTGCATGCAATAGGAATGCCCAAATTAAATAAATTAGAGGAAACACCCCTTTATCACACCCAAACTGTGATGCCAAACACGAACTCTCATCTTCTCTTATCCCAACCAAAAATAACTTACATTTTTTTTATATATTAAGCTTCATACATGACACCTGCTAGAAAGACCACAACATTGATCTATAATTTTTAATCTCCTGCAAGGTTCCTTCCACAAATAATATTGTATCATCAGCAAATTTTGCATGAATAAAAGACTATCCAAGTTGAATTATTTGATCCAAACCTCATCCTTCTCATAATGGACAGCAGAAAACTCCATTCCACATTGTCACAAGTATTGTCGAAATCCAATTTTAATACAAAACTCTTTAGGCCTCTTCTTTGCTTTATATAATATATTACTCCCTCCGTCTCTACTTAAATGACGTTTTAGAGTTTTTCATTTGTCCCTAATTATTTGACGTTTGTTCAAATCTAGGAGAATTAATGACAATTTTTCCAAAATTCCCCCTCATTATTCTTCCTAATTTTTTGATACTTTAAACTTTTTCTCTCTTTCTCTCTCCTTATCCCAACAAAACTCTCCTTATCCCAACAAAAGATTTAAGGGTATTATAGACAATTGAGTACTATATTTAATGTTTTCCAATCATTATATTAATGCTTGTGCACATCTCTAAAACGTCATTTAAATAGGGACGGAGGGAGTATTTCATTCACCATTAAAGTTTTATCTATAAGTTGTCTAGTCCCCAATAAAAGCTGATCGACTTTGATTACTCCCTCCGTTCCTAATAGATTGTCGTTTTAGAAGAAAAAATTTGTTCCAAAATATTTGTCGTTAACAACTTTCGAGGAGAATAAATTATTTACTTTCCTATATTACCCCTATCTTCTCTCATTGTCCCAAGAAATTTCTCCCTTGTATTAATAATTTTTAACTTTCTATAAAGAGATAGTAATGGAATTTCAATCAAATTTTATTTGATAAATGATACTTTCTTAATCTATGTGCCAATCTTTTAAGAACGGAGGTAGTAATAATTTAGGGCATAGTTTTCCTTATTCTTAAAGTAAGTACCTTTGCCAAAATCTTGTACATGGAACTAATCAAAACTTATCGGTCTAAGACCATGCACACTTTCAATATTTTTCTTTTTGGGTATTAATACTAGAAAAGATGAATTAAGACTTTTGGTAATTCTTCCGTTATGATGAAACTGATGCAACTCCATAACATCGATCTTTTTCCATAAAACACCAAGTTTTCTTTATAAAATTAAAATTGAATCCATAAGAACCAGGTGCCTTGGATCCTTCACATTGATCAATAGCTTCTTTAATTTCACCACTTGAAAAAATTTACTCTAAAAACTGTGACATGACTTGCTATACATATAGCATTGAAAAGTTTAAATTATCCAAACATAATTCTCCTACTCAACCTTTTTGGAACAATTTTTAGAAATGACAGAAAATTCATTTCTTAATTCTTTCTTGGATCATCACACATTCACTATCAAGCTCAAGAGGGGCTCAAAGTTTACTTGATCAGGACCAAGTTGGTATTAATAGAAATATTAATCTTTTATCCATAAGAAACTTTATCCATATATCTCCACATCTGGTCTCATGCATGGGGTCAATGCTATTTATGGAAACCCTATCATTTTACTAAAGGTAACTTGCCGTTATTTAGTGTGTATCCATGTGCCAGGGATGCTTACCTCCCCCTATTTTGACTTTTCTGTAATTATTACTCCCTCCGTCCCAGGATAAAAGTTCGAGTGGACTTTTCACGCATATTAAGAAGATGAATAAAATGACAAAATTATCCATAATAATGTCATTAAATATGGAGAGAGAATTTGAATAAGAAAAGTATAAGATATTTAATGTTACGGGTATAATAAGAAAATATGTGTAAAAATTTGGTTATTAAAGGAAAATGGACATTTAACATGGGACTACCCAAAATAGTAATAAAGATTTTTATCATGGGACGGAGGGAGTATTATATATAGGTTGCCTTTCAAAATAGTGCATCGACTTTCATTAATTTATTTCAGTAATTTTTTGTATACCTAAATTGTGCATTATATAAAAGTTCCTTAAAAACTAATTTCCACAAATGGCGTCTCGAATTGGGATGAAGGCATACCTTAATTTGTTATCATGTTCATAAAAGGTCCAAAATTAAAGATATAATTTGATTTTTAAGGTCATATGACGGCGTATTAAACTTTAAATTAATGTGAATTTATTTAATTTTAGTTGATACAATTATTATAATTATATTGTATATAACAAATACTATTAATTGCAAAATTTATTCAATTCTAAACATTTATGAGTCATCAATTTTAAAATTTAATATTTCGTTTAACCTCTAAAATTAAATTGTATATATTTTGAAACAGAGAGCGTATTCTTTTGTCCTAATAACAAACACATCAGTTGAGTTTATCAGAAATTATGTACTCCCATCGCTACTTTTGCTCTTACCTTTTTCAGTAAGTCTATTATCACATAAAACTGTTCATATACACTCACATGTATATTTTGATAACTCACGTGCAGAGCAAGTCACGTAGGCATATGAGTGTATATGAGCAATATTTGAACGATTTTATGTGATAGTAGACTTATTTTAACTTTTTCTCTCTTATTTCTCTGATTTTGAAATCCTATAATTCTTTCCCTACAAAATACTATAAATTACCAGTCTGTATGTTATTGAAAATATCTTTAAAATAACTGGTCATATTAACATATGTTAATGTAATTAAAACTATAGTATTTAACTTATCAGTCTGCTTCTCCAGCGAACTGAAAGGAGCAAACTAAGAACAAACTGGCTATAACGACGATTTTTTCTATCGCTATAGCATAGAAAGCCGATTTTTTATGTTATAGCGACGGATAAAACCGTTACTATAGTCGGTTCGCTATTAATTTGTTCCCTCCGGATCGCTAGAAAAAGCCGGACTTTAACTTATATAGCTAGACAATAGTTATTATGCTGATATTTTCAGCACAAACATGCAATACATAATTTTATCACGTGTATTAAAAATTACATATTTGTTTAAGATATATTTGTATGTGTTTGTTTGTGTGAATATTTTATGTGAACTAAATATAATCATCTCATCGTTACTGCATTACGAACAATGTTCCGAATAGATTGGTAAAAATAAAAAATTTCTTTTAAAATCCTTAATTTTAAAAACATAATTCTAATTTTTGAATGTAGAAAGTATATTTATCATCTATAACGTTATAGTTAAAAATTTGGCATAATATTTTTATAAAATGCTCCCTCTAAAATATTATCAATACAAGTACAAATAAATTTCATAATACCTGCTGTGTAATGCAATAAATTTATACCGAATTACAATTACGAAGCTTATTTAATTCTTTCATAACATCAATCAAAAAATCGACATAAATTTTCACAATATATATCATTTTCCTTTCATAATCTAACATCAAGAATCTCCAATAAAGTATCATTAAACCTCACACTATGGATAAGAATAAAAACCTTGCAACAAAAAGAAAAGAAAACCTTGCAATTATAGGACAAAACTCCCACCATAAAAATGAAATACTCACACTTCTTGTGAGAATCAACATAAAATCTCAGTGTGATTCAATCCCCAGGCCAACACCTCATTGGCAAATCAAGAGTAATTTATAATGTTGAAAACTAATAATAACAGAAAAATGGGCTTTCTTTTTAAGCACAATGATTTTACAACACATACAAACAACTTTTAATCTTCGAACCAAATCTGTCAAACCTTAGTGTAATGCAAAAGATTCGGACTGAATTCAAAAGGGTAATAAAATACCAGTCATGAATGATTCACCTTCTCTAATGTTCTCACATATATATCCAGTTATCCACCTTAGCCGAGAAGGTATTCCAAGCAAATAAAGAACAATACAAATCCTTCTATTGTTCACTAAAAAGAATTAAAACATTAAGGACAAAGTGTACTAAATCATATATAGTTGAGGAATATAGCAGCTTTGTAAAGGCCTGATGGAAACATTACAAGGGAAAACAAACTTACTCTTGTTATCGGCAAGAAGAGAGATTATTCCAGCAATCTTGTGATCCGTTTACGTAACTCTATTACGGATCCCAAATCCTTCTAGAACCCAGCCATCTTTGTGATATGTTCACCATTATAAAGGCCTCAATTCCTATAACATTCCCATATAAATGTCCTATAGTGTGTCAAGAAAAATGGTCCGAACAGCTACCAGTTCACAATTTCGCTCAACAGGAAATGAAAACTCAGGATCCCACATTTTACATTACTCGTTATCCCAAGCTGATGACCCACCCAATCCAATTTCAGCTGCTTGTATAATCGACTGAAGAGCAGAAGATCCCACAGCCGGACTCTTGATTTTCTTTTTCTTCTTGGGGAAGGTTACTATGCCACCAACTGTATTGGCACCTTGATTAGGTTTTTTCTCCATCTTTTCAAGATGATTTATGGCATTTTCAGCTGTATCAACAGTGAAAAGATCAATAAATGGAGTTTCTCCATCATCAATGGTTGCATTCTTCGAATTTTTGCTAAAATCCTTCTTATCAAAAGCTTTCTCCTTTGGGAGTTCCTTTGTTTTATGTTTTTTTTCGCAACAAATTGTCCTGTAGATCAGGATCTAGAAATGGATTTCCATCGCCATTCCGTTTCATAGTCTTCGACTTTTTAATCTCAATACCAGTACTCTTCTCCTTTTGTTCTGAGGCTTTCTCCAGGGATTCTATACCACTTTTCTTTCTTTTAAACTTCAATTTCTTCTCCACATCAAAATCTCCATCACTATCCAGATCACCATCTTTGTTTTGACCCACTGCATGATTTTCCAATCTTTTGTTTCCCCTGCTCTGATCTATTTGCTCACCTTTTTGAACTGCCAGCTTGTTACCAAAATCAAGTGAAGAATCATCGCCTCTCCCACCCTTCTCATCTCTCATGGTTTTGTCAATTGGTTTACCATCATCTATCTGCAAGTTCGGGACTAGTTTCTTTATCTGCAATGACAATTTCGCAAGGAATTTTTTTAAGAAATCGAAACTTGGAAGAGAATATAAGGATTAATAATAATAAAAATAAGGAACCAACTTGTATTAAACCCATGTCCCATCGGATACAAATCGTATTAGAACCTATCAAATATAGGACCCAGTTGACTTTCCAGTGAAATCCATAAAACACAAAAGACATTTAACTTTTCCCCTAAAACTATATGTACCAATGGCATGTACCCAAGTTTATTCTCATTGAAAGAATCATTACCTTTTTTGCTAACTTTTCCTTCTCAGCAATGGGGTTTCCCTGAAGGTTTAGGTTTCTCAAGTTTACCAATGAAGACAGTACCTAAAATTTCCATCACGCAGGCGAGGAAATCATTAAGAAATTTCTGAGTAAAATAGTTCAATGAAAATAACTACAAAAATTGTTTAAAAATAACTAACCACTCCAACAAATAAAAATATTTTAAAAATAAATCATAAAAACAAAAATAAAAATTACTATTAAAAATAAATAACTATAACACAAAAAAAATTCAACCCAAAATAACAAAATAACTATAACACAAATAAAAGTAACTATAAAATAGTATAATAAATAAAAATAGTTTAATAAAAATAGGTTTAGTTTAATGAGTTTAGGTAATTTAAGATCTACCACACCCACAAAATAACTAACCTTTAGGTCTGACCACCTTGCGATGAAGTTGTTTTTCCTAAATCCAAATTCTGGATCTTAACATTACGAGCCAACTCACCTGGGAGAAACTAAAGCCATATATATATACAGACAGAGAGCAAGGGAGAGAGAAAACGTGAGTTCTTTACTAAACAAATTACACCTGGTAAGGTGAACCTTTTTAAAAGACCAAGAAAGGCCACAAATAATAGGGTAAATCAACAGCAAAGAGATAATATCAGCATGCATAATCCTTTAGAAAGAGCAAAATCTCAAGAAACACTATCACACGTACCTTGATATCATTGTGAGCAAGTCGGAGCTCTTTTAACTCGGTGCAGGACTTGAGTGAAGATTCAATGGTATGGATTTTGCAATTAGAAAGAGACAGCTGGAATCATGAACAAATTTAATAACCTAACGCACTATGAATAGGCGGCTAAATTTTTTAAAACTCAGTTTTCTGTAATTAAAGTTGCTGCGAGAAATCAATTAACAGAACTGCTTACTTTTGAGATTAATTTAAGCTTAGCCAGAGATTCACCGATTTCCTCGATTGGATTCCTAGAAAGAACTGCATGCAAAAGACCAGACACATTAAAAAGAATCTGAACACACATCATCATAATTGAAAATATAACAATTTTTTGAAAAGATTCAAATTTCCTAATTTATTGTACTCAGACAAGTTTGTTTCACTGAAAAGGCCATACTTGCTGAAATTAAAAACATGATTAATCTTGTAATAGTTAAAAACTTGACTAGGAGACGTATATAAACTGCTGAAGAGTGGAACCGACTTAACAAAATAGAAAATTTTCAATAAACCTTGAAGTGTAGAACAAAAGATGCATACTTGAAACTGCCCCTGTATTTAACCTAAAAGTTAAGCATACTTAAAAGTTAAAATAACTGAGGCAGGACCAGTATACAGTTGACCTGGACAAATTTGTCAGGTGAGTTCACTTGGTTAACCACCCTTTAACACGAGATACCAAATGGTTAACCACCCTTTAACATGAGATACCAAAAGTAATACTTCAGCGCATGGATAGAAGGGATTGAAACACTCATCCATGCAACAAGAGGCTTAAGAAACCATGCAACGAATTGACTACGGATCATTACTGTTGCAACTAATATGTATTTTAACCTTCTCAGACTGATAGTGTTAGGAGGTTCCACAGTTAATTACGACTGAGCCATGAAGTCAATAATAAGTGGAAGGATTATTTTTATTGCTTAAAAACGACAAAAAGAAAATTCTCTTAAATTGGCACAACTTGAAAGCAGGATCTCTAAGGACCTTCATGTAGAGAAATCCCATCAGAAAATATATCTATAACTACTATGAACAATTTTGGTGGTTGGGTGATAGAACATTGTGTGTACAAATCTATACATCTAAATATAATATAAAATTGATAAATGAAAACTCATACCAAGTGTATTTAACTCTTTCATTTGATCAAGCCTGGAAATTGACGCGATCTTATTGTCTTCCAAGAAAGAGGGAGGGAGGGAGGGAGGGAGGGAGGGAGAGAGAGAGAGACAGGACATCACAAACTGTAAGTATAGAGCTAGCAACTACATACAGCAGATCCAAAACTAATGACATAAAGTGGGTCATTCGCTTACCATTCAGAATCAATGCACGTAAGCTCACAAGTGACCTGACCTCGTCCATTGATCTAACCTTGTTTTTTCCAGCATTTAAAACCTAATTTATAGATATCAAACAAAATTAACATTTTAAACAGATTAATTTCAATCAATTCATAACCATATCGATAAGCTGCACAGTCTCTTAAATGGTTGTCATCATCTAGATTCTAGAAGCCTACTGTGTCACATAATAAAAAGATTGCTAAACAAGAATTTTTTTTTTATCAATTATAGCATATAACATTTAGTTGTAAAAAATGAAAATCTCTCCACAAATATCTAATACTCTTCCAGAATGGAGTCGTGACGGATATGAAGATGGTATAAATTGATCCACCCAAGAAGAATGTAGGGAGAAGAATGAAGATATGCATATATACAAGATTTTTAGTTGAAGCAACATCCACGCTCATCCCCGTTTTGTTCTCTCACTTTTACTCTTGAGGCTTGTGTCTTTCTTAAAACTTCACAAAAATGCCCATCCCTTTAAAGTTCATCTATCTCCAATAAGAACTTTTTATTAGCCTAAATCCTCAAGTATTAAGTGATATATAGAGCAATTGTATCGACCTTGGCTGAGAAGGGCCAAGGTCCAACCTAGCTTAGCTAGAAAGAGGATAAATAGCACTCTAAGCCAGAGAACACCATGCTTAGAAGTGAGCTTTCTCATCTCAAACTATTTGGGACTAGGGGTTGACATAGAAGGATGGAGCTCATTGTCCCATAGACCTTGGAATATCATTTTGGCCAGTGTTATAAAAATCTCCGCCTAGGTCCACCTAGGCCCCCCTTGGCGCCCCGCCTAGGCGCTAGACCCCTTTACGTCCCGCCTAGACCCAAGAAGACAAAAAAATTCCTCCTGAAAATTAGGCGGGGATTAAGCGAAAAGTTTTTTTTTTAATAACTACCCAAACCAAATCTTGATATATTTATGTTTTTAATGATTTATCATATTCATAATACAGGTTGTAATATATCAAATCACAACAAGAAGTGAACAATATCAAGTCAAAATGGATAATTTTATTATAGTTGTAATTTTTTGACCTTGTACCAACTTCAAATTATATAAATGATGATACATTTGTAATATTTAGTATAATTCAATATAATTCTTAAATTTATGTTTAGTTTCTTAAGTTTTAATATTGAATTAAAATCTTGAAATTTTAAATTTTATTATTTAATAGCAATTTTATTTATGAATAAAACTAATACGTTAATAATATGTTTAAACTTTGAACAATTGCATGTTTGTGTTTGACCTTTGACATTAGCAATATGGATATATGTTTGAACTTTAAGCAAATGTCATTTATTATCTTTATTATAGATTGTTTTGCTTTATATTATTGCTTTGTTTGGATAAATGTAAGATAAAATATTAAAATTGGCTTAAAATAAAAAATTCCGCCTAGGCCCCCTACGCGCTAGGCCACCCTCGGCCGCCCGCCTAGCGCCTTTTAGAACATTGAATTTTGGCAAAGCAGTGTATAATATGTTACACGTTTCTCACTCTTTTTTATGTCCTTCTATGTCACTCTAAATTTGTTAGATATACACGCATAATAAAAGTACTTTTTAAGCAATATTCAATATTGTGATATTTCAAAGTTTTATCTTTGACCCAAAAAATGAACAAGTGGTATTCTAACTCACCCAAACCAAGAAGTGTAGTTTGATTATAGCAAATGATATCACATGCTGCATGTGAAACTAATATACACAAATATTGTTAAAACGGTCTAAAACCAAAAAGACATTGCTCTTATGACAACAAGAGAAAAAACCTGAAGCTAATTATACTTAGATAACCCCCTTTTTCTTTTATTTTTTTTAAAGTTACACAAATGAAAATCTTACTGCAATTCAATCCATTAGTCAGGCCCAAGTCCATCATAAAAAACAATAATATGGGAAGATGTGTTATGGTATGTTAACCAACACAGCTCCAAGCTTTGGCATTCAAATTGAAAGAACATTTGAAATTCCATTTAATTGAAATTTAGTTAAAATTATGTGCTTAATTCCAATTCCAATTCTAGAATTGAGTTGTCAAACATAGCTTTCATATAGTTTGACGTAATAATAGCATAAAACAACAAGCAACTTTCTGTTTCAAACTTAATACTTACAGTGAGCTTAGTAAGTCCTTCAATCCATTTCAAGCTTTGAAGCTTGTTCCGTACAACTGATAACCATTCTAAATTTACACAATTCTTCAAGACCTAAATTCACAAATCAAAACAATTATAAACCTCAAAAAAGCAAATTCAAACAATAACCCACATCACATTTCAGTAATAAATTATTTAAAATATACCTCTAGTGACGATAGATTGTTGAAGGCAAGGTCAAGCCTTTCCAAGTTTTTGAAATCACTCAAGCACGAAACCTACCAAAATCATAAATAGAATTGAAGAACCCACGCTATAGAGAGAGAAAAAAAACAGGGGCCGAGTTAAATTGAAAACTAAGTACGACCGTACATCGGAGAGAGCTTTATGGGTGAGAGTAAGAGCTGTAATTGTGTTGGGGTCAGTAGTATTATTCTCCTGTAAGACCTGCTTGGAGCTCAATTTGTTCATTGTCGTCGGAGTTTGTAGTCAGTATATGTTCCATAGAGTTGAACCCTATTTGAGAGGAAACTGATAAATTGGCTTATAAAGTAGATTTTAAGAAATAATTTTTTTTATTTTTTAAAAAGTATTAATTTATAATTTATTTTTAAAATCTATAATAAAATTGAAAGAGAATAATTAAAAATTAAAATTTACTATTAAAAGAATAAATTATAAATCAAAGAGAATAATTAAGTGTCTCACATTAAACCTTTATAAGGAGTATTTTTTTATTTTTTATTTTTGAAAAAAGAATAAATTTTAATCGTCGCTATATCTTATAGCGACGGTCGGTTTTGTTGTAGTCATGTTTCTTTGTAAAATTCTGGTTTCCTCACCAAGTGGGGCCCAACGTACTGCTATCCATTTCACAATGCAAAGCTCAATCAGCATACTAGCAATAGCATAGAACACTCCTCAAAAAGATATTTTTCCAAAAGATATGAAGAAATAGAAATAGCAAAGCGAGGAGAGAAAGCCAAAAAGATATAAAGGGATATGAATTCCCTACCAGGAGCTCGGTGGATTACAACCAATTTTCCTGTCCCTTCGAGCCATTCCCTACTTTACCCTCGAAAATGTTATCCACTACGCTGGGTTCCAGCTCAATCTCTTACGAAGAGAATCTCAGGTGAGTTCTACACTTGTTTAAAGACCTTGTTTGGTTACATAGAGAACTCGAGAAAAGGGAATTTAGTTTTATTGTTTGATGGGGTAGAAAGTTTATTTGTTATAATTTCCAAATATGGGGATTGTTTTTACAATAATCAATTTTGATAATTCTCCGGTCGGTGTAATTTGGGGAAAGTGAAAGGTAGTTTTTTTTTCTCTGTAGAAGAAAGCATTTTGATGAATACCCAGAAACCAAAGCCTTGTCCTAGTTTAACTTCTGTTTTTGTAACAATTATTTTATTTTATTTTTTCAGTTTTTACTTTCGAATTTTCTTGAAATTAGTAAATGTTTGGTTATCATATTTTATAAGATGTTTTAGAATAATTTGGTTGGAAGTACTGAAAGGAATAGAAAAGCAAATGCCTTTATGTCTTAAGTGCATTTTGAGAATGTTTTGTGGTCAATTTAGACCAATTGTTTCTTGTTTTAACTTAAAAATTAATATATTTATCAGGAATGGAGTATGCTAGATTATATATCATAAATGCAGAAAACTAGGTAACTCAATTCTGGGTTTTTTAGAAAATGAAAATTGAAAATTGGCTCGAAACTTTTCAGTGAGTGCATTGTGCGGAAACTGAAAGTTACTATTGTTTTTTGTGTTTGTCCTTCACAAAAGAAGCATTTAAAAAAAAACCAGAGAATTGAGGCCTTTATGTTTTGTTTTCTGTTTGTGTTATTATTATTTTTTAAATTGTCTGCAATTGAGGATGTTACTATTTTGAGTAAATAAATTTGAAAACTAATTTAGTTGGAATTACCAAAAAGTTTGAAAACTATATTGTTTTAGGTCAAAGCAGCTTGATTAAAGTTTATATGCAAAATATTTCTATCCCGTGACATCTTAGTGATGGTCAGGTCTGAGACTTAGAGTGTGGCAATTTTGACTTGAATTATTTAATGGTTATGGTGGTTGTTAATGACCAGTGATCTTTCAATGCACTATATTGATGTAATTGATTCTTTAGTTTTTAAAAGTAGTTTTCTGCTAGAGCCATATTGATTTTGATTTCCAAGTATTTCTGTCTGACACATATTTACTAATCTTGCATGATCAGCCCATTAAGTGTATCTCTTATGACAAACGTGTCACTTTTATTCTTCTTTCCTTGCAGTAACTGAACTGGAAGAAGATGATGTTTTGCATGACTTTTTCAAGGAAAGGGAGTTGAATGGAGATTTTATTACCAAAGTTTCTGATAGACTTTGGCTGGGGGAGGTCAAAAACTTTGTTGATGCTGAAGCTAGCCTACTGACTGATCCTACTCAATTATCTGTGGAGGTGTGACTACTTACTTAATACAACTTTGTCTGACACGTGTTCAGTTGCATTACGTGGTGGAATTTTATTATTTGAATCGATCTATGGTGATGTTATTGTTAGAACAAAAAATTAATTGCCAATGTAAGTTCTTGCTTCAGGCTCATGTAATATTTACTTAAAAGTCAAAGTTTGCTTTGGCAATATCAAGTACACTCTTGTAAAAATTCCACACAAATATAAGAATAAAACTGCATGCGAATTTGTACTTTTAGATGAATTTTATTAGGATTTGTGCACACTGATCCACATTCAACAATTGGAAGCAAGTTAAATGAGGTTGTCTTGAATTTCAACAAAAATCAATAAAATGGGTCTTAGACCCCAAGTGAAGTAGCACAGCTGCAGTTTTCAGTAGTAGTTGATGTGGAAATACTATTTTGAGATTTGAGGATGCAAAGCCAAAATTGGTTGATTTCTTTTTATTTCAGAGGCATCACAGTTAGATATTAACATTTTGAAGACTAGTCCTAAATAAACTTGCTTTGTCTGGTGAATACCTTCATCCTGCTCCAAGTAGGAAGGCCTTTTGTGATGTTTACTAATGTCTTAAGAGCTCCAAATTTGTGAATTCTATTTATTTAAGTATTCTTCCTAAAGAACAGGGAGAGCCCGAGTGTAAGGATTTCTCTTGGTCCTTTGTTGGTGTTGCTTTAATTTGATTACTTTATCTAGTCTTCTCACCCTTGTCTCTCAACTATTGGGGTCGGTTGCTTGAATAATGTTTTGTCATTTTGCTCTGGTTAGGGCCACGACTTCTGTAAGAGCACAATCCATCACAAATCTTTTCTTATTGGGGTTTCTAACTGGTTCAGTGAAGGATAAAAGACTAAGCATGACATATTCAGACTTATTTATACTTGTATGCTCATTTAAGTCCATGCTTTTCTACTGGGTTTTCTCTATTTCTCTCCCTCTCCCTCTCTCCCTCTCTCTCTCCCTTGCTCTGTTTTGTGATTCCTTGTTGAACCTTCAACTTTTTGGATATTATATAATTATACGAATTCAAAATAAATTGAAACTTGGAATTACAATATCTTTATCCCTCTACCAAATCATCATTTTTAAAGTAATGATTGTGATCCATTTTGGCTGGAATGTAAAATGTCGATATCATGGTAATATCATTGGATTATATCAACACTATTGATCTAAAAGAAATCATCTTGGAGCAAATATAACCCGTTACTATGATTAAGTACTCATATTAAGATCTGAATATGCACAAACATCAACTCAGATTAAGTACTCGTTGTTTAGGTGAGTGCATCTTCATTACTATGATTTATGATTTAGATCATTGTTACATGAATCGTGGTTTAATACAGTACGTGAAACAAAAACGGGAACATCAAAAATGTCAGTTTTCATGTTACGGAGTACGTTAGGGGTAGGTTTTTTCGGGTCGCTTAGTTGTTACGGAATACGTTTATCCGAAATATGGTATGATAAGATAACTTTCTTAAAGATATTGTTAAATCTGGTTGAGTTAGTGTTACACATTTTTAAGGAGGTTGTGCCATTAAACGTTTGTTGGACGCCCAAAAGATGCTCAATTGGAGACTATAGTTGACATTTTTTATAATTTTATTATACATATTAGGTTTCTAATAAGTGTTATAGCTTTATCTATGCGATAATTATGCTTGCAAGTTGCAAATATCCTAGATATGTTGGAGAAAAAATTTTAGACAGTCAATCTTAGACCTCTATTAGACTTTATCCTAGTCGTATGTTGTAAAGCCCAAATGCCTATATTAAGATGCCTTCATTTCAAAAATATAAAACATAATAGTAATTATTTTTATGAAGTGTATATTTTATCTTCTTACTATATAGGAAAAGAAGTTTTGGATTGATAAATTTGATTTTTTGATTGATTGTACTATGTTTTTGAACGTTCATACCAAAACCCAATTCGCTACTATGGTAATTGCTATGAAAAAATAATGTGTGTAGGACTATTTTCTTAAAAAAAATGTTAAAGCTTGTGGGTTACATATAAAAGATGACCCTATCGACAAATTTAACTAAGTAAAGACCAACTGCCTAATTTGAATTAAGCAAAGAACATCGCTCGAAGTAAAAGATAGAAGGGATGACTCTATCGAAAATTTTAACCTTGTAGGAAGACTGCCTAATTTGGATTAAAAAAAGGACACAATTATCTTTAAAACACAAAATAAAAGACAGAAACAAATATAATTAAGTCCGGGAAAAAAAACGTGACTCTCTTCTCTAATCTCCTAGATGTCCTCTCAACGGTTCTCTTGTTTTTTGTCAACCCTTCTTTTTAAGGCGAGCCCAAACGAAGGTTTTAGATAAGATATGCAAGATTCCACCAAATATATATTGCAACGGGAACATATAAGGAATTTAAAAGTGGAACCATTAGCTTAATGGCATGAAAAAATGATTATAATTCCTTGATAAGAATATGACATAACTCTTGACTTAATAAATCAGGCAATCACTACAGTGAGAGATTCCTTGATTTTAACTGAAAATGAATTACTATTTTTCATCACACCATTTTTCTTCCTTCTATGTTGCCTCCTTATCTTGATAATTTGAAAACTTCGGTCCATTTGCTGGAACCATTAGTAGTTGTGTCTAGCTACTTCGTTACCTTTATAATTCTTTTGCTCATATCATCTTGAAATCTTTGTAGCTGAAACCATGTTTTTACTTGAGGTATAACATGCCTTACATTTGCGATCTGCATCTCATATAGACCATTATTTGATAATTTCTTGTTTTGGAAAAGATAATGACAAGTCATCTTATAGTTACTCGTGCATTTGATTTTTGTAGTCTTTAGGTGATGAAAGTGAGGGTGGGTTCCTGAAACTGACAAGAACCAGTGAATGGCTTTTAGGTGACAACTCTGCACCAGTCAATAAGAAAGTGATCAATAAGGTATAGTTTTTCTTTGTTTTACATCTTTTTCATTGTTGTGTTCTGATTAATTCTTACTCTTTTATTATGTCATTCCTGCCATTATTCTTTTGTTCAATTATTTGATTATTTGTTTTTACGTATTTTGCTTATTACACTTGCAAAACAGGAGTTGCATAATGACAAGGAAAGAAGGAAGAGACTGAACCTTCTCAAATACGAAGCTGTATGACATGCCTTGAACTTTATGCTTTCCTGAATTATACCCTTATCTAATTTATTATTCATCATTCTTTTCTAAGTAATCATATGATTCCTCTAAAAACAGTGGGAGTGCATTGTTTTCTTTTCTTTTTCTTTTTTCTCTTTTTTTCTGAGACTTGTTGATTACCTAATTTTGTCTTGCTTTCTGTCAACTGTGTTTGCATGAATCATATTCAACATACAAATTATATATACTGGATGTGCAATGTCATCTGCAAATATGAGACTACTCTTTCTATTTCCTCTGCACATTAACAATGTTTTAATTAACTAAATTTAGTATAAGTTTCTACCATTGGGTATATCCTTGAAAAGAGTTCATTGTTTCGTTTCATCTTAACATCACGTGCCATTTCCAGAGTTACTTTGGCATGCCCATATAATGGAAAAGAAAAAAGCAGGAAAAAAAAAGAGAAGCAAAATTGGTTGCATGCTTTGGCTGCCTAAATGTTGTAGAGTTTCAGTGTGCATAATTGTGTTGTTGTGTTGAGTTGAGAAATGTAAAATGTCTGATGTCAAAGATATAAAGCTTGTAAAATACTTTGACAACAAAATTCATAACAGCTGTATATACTAGAAATTTGTTCTACACTTGTTTGTGGCCCACTGTTAGAGAAAGATACTCCCTCCGTTCTCAAAAGGATGACTAAAGATACAAATCTTTTTGTCTCCAAAAGGATGAGATAAAGTATATAAAAAGAAGGGTAAATATGTCCTTTAGTGGAGTCCATTAGCATAAAAAATAAAAGTACTCATCAATTTATGTAATCTTGTGAGGTCACCAAGGATAAATTTGATTTTTTTTACTTTATTTCCTCTACTTTTACTTTTCTTAATATGTGTGCAAATTGTACTTTGCTCATTATTTTGGGGACGGAGGGAATAATTATTTTTATGTCAAATGCTGCACTTTCTTTTTTGGGGCCACTATTTGAGAAATATTGTTGACTTTCTTAATTTGCATAAAATAATGTACTCAAGACATTATTTGAAGGATATAGCCATATAGGGAGTATTGTACAAGTTTTTTGTTAATTATTTCCTTGCAAATTTATTTTGAGCCTTCAATATAATATACAGGTGCAATTTTCCTAGTGTAGATGAAGATTGTTTATTCTTTCAATTGCAGCTTAAGAAGGAGTTACTTCTTTTGACGGTGGGTATTGGAACTGCATGTAGTGGATATTGTTTGGTAACTTTGTCAATCCAGGTAATGTATACCAAAGAGGATAACTCGTATCAGTTGTGCTATCTTTATATATACTTCTTATCATGATATCTGATCGATACATAACATGGTGTCATGTTATTTCTTTGGTTTCTATGCTGTGATCAGTGCTTAATTGATTTGTTTGGAAGACCAATGAAAGAAAATTTTGATCAAGTTGTGAACCTCTCCTGCAAGGAAAGGACCACAAATTAAATGGGAGCTATTTTAATTCCACAAGCAAAACACAGTAAAGGCATAGGAAAAAGACAAATGAAGAAAGAGCAAGTGAACAGTCTTTCTTTGGATGAATTTCCAATCAGATATAGAATTCTAGACTGTTTTAACCTAGTTAGACCTATATTCTCCAAACATACATCCTCTTCTACCATTTTCTTGGCAATTAAGAAAATTTTCATACTGTTTTTCCCCAAAAAGATGTCGTTTCATTATTTATTATTATTGCTTTTTTTTATAGCATGACTTGGAGGAATATCCTTCTTCCATACAACTGGCATACTTTTCTCTGACAATATTGTTCATATCTGGTAACTGACATACTTTTCTCTGTAACTGCACAGGCTGCTGTGAGTTATGCGACAGGAGTTCTTTTCAGGTTAGTTTGAGGTAATTTATAATTGTGGTGCATATCATGAAGCATCTACTGAAAATGTAGAATGTTTTGAATGCTTAACCATGGCTAAAACATATCTGGATGAGAATGATGTACGTAAAACATTCACGAGGTGGCTTCATTATTGTAAATGATTGTTGTCCCAATCAATAATGATCCAAGTACTATTGTATTGTAAATGATTGTTGTCCCAATCAATAATGATCCAAGTACTATTGACTTTTGACCGAAGGAGTACTGAAGAAGCTTGAATTTGCTAAGAGAGCAACAGAAGCTCCTTAGTATCCTGCAGCTATGCCAGTGGAGGCTCCATAATGTGTTGTTTTGTTGCACAAATATTTGCGGCAACTTATTTACATGGTCTTGAGGAGTTGTATTGTTTAGTCAACTTATGTACCAGTTTCTCAAAACACAATAATATGCTAGTTAAGGCAGAAAACATCTGAAAAACTATTAATTTTAGCAAAAGAAAATATTGTGTTCAATTATTCAGTTAAGTGAGCATAGCCAACTAATAAGGGCAGATATTGGAAGTCCTTTTATCTGCTCCCTATGCCTAATTGATGATATTGTTGATGTTTTCATTTTGTCAATGCAGTTGCTTGTATCTTCAACTTTTATGCCAACATACAGACAAGATTTCCAGAGAAATGGTGCCACAAATTTTCAGACAGAAAAAGTCAAAGAAGTACTATAAAAAATATTCAAACTTATGTGCTCTTTATTGTATTCCGTTTACCTTTTCTCCTCCTTATTGCAAGCTAATGCCAGTTTTTCTATATCAGAATTGGAATAAGAAGTCAGGACCTTGAGGATTCATTTGAGAAATTTATTAAGGGTAGTAGCATTGCTCTTTCATCACCAAGGCTTGTTATCCCTGCTGTCATATATGGATTGTGGGGACTGTCTCAGCATTTTGCCAAAGATTTATTTGATTTCCAGGTAGTACCCGATACTCAAAGCTATATTTGCTGTTCTGAAACTACATAGCTGGGGTTATTCTCTGATACGACCTAATGCATGGAATTTTTATTAGTATTACGTCGCTTTTTTCATATTTTATTTTGCTGTTTTTCATCAGCTTGTGCCAGCAATGGTAGGGGTATTTGCTTATAAAGCTGCAGCACTGGTTCAAGTGTATAGGGACAACGAAGACCTGCAATTAATTTTCCCCGAAAATGACTAATAGTCTACTGACTAAAACTTGCTCGAGGAAATCTTTAGATGACAGTGTCCCGCAGCATCAATTGGAGATCGATGCTTGTCAGAGGTTAACTTGTTGTAGGTAGCGCATTTAGGTTTCTTTTTTCAACCTAATTGTGATATTCTAGCCGCAATGAATGAAAATGTCTTCATAAGAATACATGTACAGGCTAGAACAAAGAACCATTCATCTTGTGTCTTACAGAATACCCATTTATTTTGACATTCAGATCGTGATATTTTTATAGCCTGCCTCAATTGTATTACAAGTGATGGGAAGAGACTAGGCATGGCAAGATAGATGTAGTAAGAATTTTATTTGTCACCTTACCTGTATGCTAAGTGACGGTTAAAGTAATTTCGACTCTTTTGCAGTATATTTTATATAGAATCCTTTGTTGCTTGAAATTGCCCCGCAGGGAAAATTACACACCTACGTATGAGGGAGGCCGTGATAGGAGCCTCCTTGTAGGAGATGTTAGAGAAGAATGTCGACGTCTTTGGTCATCAATTTTATTAGTTATGCTTCAAAATTTCATGTGTAAAAGCATGATCTCACATTGCTTACTTTGTAAAATCTTTTAAAGTTAAATGGTTGAGAAAAGAAGTGAGCTATTTTTACATTTGACAACAAAAATAGCTTTTTTGACATTGCAAAGTGTAAAGAAGATAGAGACGAGGTATCTCAACTTGAGGCATCTGTAACCACTAGATCAATGCATGTTCAAAGAATAAATATTCAGCATGTAGCAGGGGTGGTGAATTTCTGAGCCTAAATTGTGTGGACATATGGAAAACAAGCTTATCAATTTAAAAATCTACACTTGCTCTTAAATAGAGCATTTCTCACATTATTTGATTTAACAGGATTATGATTTCTTCTGTAAATGTAGGGGCTTGATCATGAATGGCTTTACCCCAGGGATTACAGACCAGCAGGCTGTGCTAGCCACCAAAGATGTATTCAAAAATTGTTCAATTTCTATCCATGCTTATTTAATTTTACGCAAAAAAAATTTGTTAACAAAAAACTATTCACGTACCAAAAGGAAGAATACTAATTATACATTCATATCATGACCGGGGCAGTTAATCTAAGACACCAATAGCTAAATCATAAACATATATAATAGTTGAATGGACATTGAAATAACAAAACATCACAGATTGTGCCTTATAATTATATGTACAAGATAGAACATCTACACAAAATTTTATTTTAGATAGGGATATTGCAACTGAAAGCTTGAGCTGTATAGAGTCGATAAACTCAAATAGTAAGGCCACACACACACATACATATATATATACACACACATGGACACTGGACACAGACAGATCCTCTGAACTTGTTAATTAACATGCATCGCGTACGGTGAAAGGTGGTTATGCAGGTCGAAAGAGGAAGTATGCAACAAATGTTGAATGGATTATATCAACCAGAAGACGGAATTTTAGTGATAAAAACATGATTGGAACACAAGAAAACAAAAGGAGGAGAACAGGGATCCATGTGGATCCATGACGATATGATAGGAACATGGTTGAGCAAAAGGCTGCAACCATGGCTGCTATTGAGACAAACAATGTGGTGACTCCAATCATCAACTTACAGGGTAACGAGTGGAGAAAAGAATATTTGGTTACACGTGATGTCATGATGGACAACAACATTAGGATTGAAGTGGAGGCAGAGAATAATGCCACGGCCTCCGATATGTCAAAAATCTTAAAGAATACCTTTTTAAACAAGAGAGGATACCCATCATTATTATCATTGACACCAGGTACAGTAAAGGCTGCTGCGAAAATTACTGTAGCAATAAGTGCTGCAACCAACATGCATGATTTAGCAGTTGCTTTCATCCACTTCTCACCATCTTCCGATAACTCTTCATGCGTAAGATCAAAAATATCATTTGGTGTTCTCAGTGGCGAAGCCAGAAGCTCTTGTCAGTTGGGGCGAAATTATTACTGAGTTATAAATAATTTGGCGAGGGGTTCGGTGCCCCCGAACCAATTTTTTTAATACTTTATACTTTCGAGTATATATATATATATATATATATATATATATATATATATATATATATATATATATATATATATATATAGAAAACTGATCAGGTCCGAGAACAACTAAAAAAAAAATTTATGGAACTGAAATTTTTCCATAATATAGTGTTTTGGGTGTGTTTTTAATACCTACACCAATCAATGTATGTATAGTCTGGGCCTGCCCAGACTGTACAGACATGTTTTGTTATAGGCATCCAAATCACGCCCAAAACACTTTATTATGTAAAAATTCCAATTCCATAATTTTTTTTTAGTTGTTTCAAAAAAAAAACAAAAAAAAAAAGGTCCGGATTTTAAACCTGTCCGGACTCCCGGACAGGATCCGGCCTCTATATATATATATATATATATATATATATATATATATATATATATATATATATATATATATATATATATATATATATATATACACACACACACACACACACACTATATTACAATGAAAATATAATGAGTAATAATATTATATATATACACTATATTGACTCATAATATACTTTTTTAATCACAACTGTTCATAAATAAGTAATTCATTATTTATTTTTTAAAATAATATATTATTATTTAGTTTAAAATATTATAGAGAGATACATATACTGAGAGGATATGAGTCATATGTAGTTAAAATTTGATTGACAAAGTTATAAATTTTCAATTTGACCCCGTATAATAGAAAATTTATAAAATTTTAGTGGGGTCAATTTATATAATACTTAAAAATTTTAAAATTTACCTTACATTATAAAGCAATATTTTTTTAGTGGGGGCGATTGACCCCATACAAGTCTATGTGGCTTCGCCACTGCAACGAGCGTTGTAACTTAATTGAATATATGTGACGGGGCCTTTGTGATTCAGCCATTTTTAGTCCTTCAGGGATTCTCATGTAAATCTCACTGTCAAGTGAGTCATATAGGTATGTTGTTACAACATCCATCAAACGTGTTTCCAAACCTTCCATGGTTGTCATACCTATCAGAAAGCGAAAAGTGACTCCATCCATTACTGGAGAGTATGTATCCTGATAATCAATACCAAGTTTTTGTGAAAACCCTTGAGCTACAAGTCGGGCTTTGTATCTCACAATTTCATTTTTCTCATTTCGCTTTCGTACAAATACCTATTTGTTTCCAACCGGGATTACACCCAGTGGTGTTTGGACTACTGATCCAAATACGTCTCTTTTCAATAGAGATTGTAGCTCAGTTTGAATAACATCTTTCCATTTTGGTCAATTTTTTCTTTTTTGACATTCTTCCACGTTTTGTGGTTCAGGATCCGTGTCAGGAATCAAAGTAATATCTGATGCTATAGAGAAAGCAAATATGTCATCAATCATGACTTTGCTTCGATCCCATATTTTCTCATCATGTACATAATTTATTGAGATCTCTTGGTGTTCATCTCTTATCCCTTCACTGAGATTGTGAACCTCTACTGTGGTTATTCTCACTCTTGGAATATGTGCTACTTCTGGAGCAGTTTGTACCTCTTCTGAGGCTATTTCTACTTTTGGAATAAGTACTACTTCTGGAGCGGGTATTCCTTCAGGGATTCCCTTATTTGCTTTTGATTTTCGTGGTACAGTGTCTTTTGCACCAACTGGTCGTCCACGCTTCTGGCGTGGTTTAGATTCTTCTATTACCTTATTTATTAATTCTCCAGGAATTGATTTTTCAATAGGTATTTCTATCCTTGCTAGAGTATTCACTGCAGGTGTATGTGACTTTATCATTTTTCTAGCATCATTAAATGCATCTGACATTTGATTTGCAATATTTTGTAAATAAACAATTCTTTGAACTTTAATTTCACATTGTCATGTACGAAGATCAAGTGAATTTAATTCTGATGCATTCCATGATATTTTAGAGGGTTTTTTATTTAAAACATTCCCTCCTCCTAATGGTGGAAATACAGATTCATCGAAATGACAATCTACATACCGTGCAGTAAAAACATCTTCAGTTAAAGGTTCAAGATATCTGATAATAGAAGGAGAATCAAAACCAACATAAATACATATTCTTCGTTGGGCTCCCATCTTAGTTCTTTGTGGAGGTGCAATTGGAACATATACTGCACTTCTAAAAACTCGAAAGTGTGATATGTTGGGTATCTGTACAAGAACTAACTGTAGAGGAGAAAATTTATGAAGAGCCGTTGGTCTTACTCGAATGATGGATGCAGCATGAAGAATTACATGACCCCAAACTGAGGTAGGTAAGTTAGCCCTTAACATTAATGGTCGTGCAATTAGTTGAAGTCTTTTTATTAAAGATTCAGCTAAGTCATTTTGTGTATGAATATGAGGAACAGAATGCTCAATAGAAATTTCAATAGTCATACAAAAATCATTAAAAGTTATTGATGAAAATTCAGCTGCGTTAGCAAGTCGAATTGACTTGATTGGATGATCAGAGAACTGAGCCCGTAACTTGATTATTTGAGCAAGAAGTTTTGAGAAGGCAAAGTTTCGAGAAGAGAGAAGACAAATATGAGACCATCTAGTTGAAGCATCTATTAAAACCATGAAATATCGAAATGGGCCAGACAATGGGTGAATAGGTCCACAAATGTCTCCTTGAATTCTCTCTAGGAATTTTGGGGCTTCTTTATAAACTTTTACTGGTGATGGTCGAACAATTAATTTTCCTCGAGAACACGCAGCACAAGGAAATTCACTACTAGAAAAAATCCTTTTATTTTCAAGAGGATGACCAGTAGAATTTTCAATAATACGACGCATCATAGAAGTACCTGGATGACCGAGTCTTTCATGCCAAAGCATAAAGGATTTGGGATCTATGATTTTTGGAATCATAACAGTATGAGACTCAATTGCTCTAATTTTCATAGTATATAATCCAGAAAAATTGAATGAAATTTTTCTAAGATATTCTTTTTTCCAGAAATAGTAGAAGTAATGAGAAGATATTCATTATCATTCTCATTGGTTGTTTCAATGTGAAAACTATTTAGTCAAATATCTTTAAAACTAAGCAAATTTCTTCTTGATTTACTAGAATATAGAGCATTTTTGATAAAAAAAAAAAAAACTTGTGTCTCATTTGGTAGCAAGAAACTAGCTTTTCCAAATCTCTCGATTAAATTTGATGTGCCAGAGATAGTTCCTACATTTCCCTTAGCTTTGATTAGTTGTGAAAAATATTTCTCACTTTGAAGGATTGTATAAGTTGTTACACTGTCTGCTAAGCATATATGCTCCATATCCATTAAAGATGGTCTGACACATATAAAAATATTACATTTCATATATAATATTATTCATGATAAACACATACCACGTATAGAACGAAAACTAATATTATTATACATGCAGGATGTTTAATTAAAATAAGAAATTAAACGATATCTCAAAAGATACTTTCAGAAGGTTCAATAATAATAACAATCTTTTCCTCATTGTTGGTCATTGGTGGATCATCAACAATATTCAATTGATGATTAACAAAGTTTATTTCTGCCTCCATTACTTTGTTCTTTTGAGACTCCTGGAATAAATTAGTCAGATGCCTCGATGTACGACAGGTACTCGACCAATGCCCTTTCATCCCATACCTAAAACAAACATCTGGTTTGTTCTTTATTGGTGCTGCATTTTCTTTATTTTTACCCGACCCAAACACTTGCCACTTCTGGTGGCCTAAATTGTCGCGGTTCTGGAATTTGTTGTTACGATGGCCTCGTTTATTCTTTCGTCCCCAAGGATTCTTATTATATGACCATCTCTTGTCACGTTTATTCTGCTGGAATGACGTACTGTTAATATATGTCAATTGGGTAGCACCCGTTGGCCGTACTTGATGGTTTTTCAACAATAATTCATTATTCTTTTCTGTAACAAGGAAGATTGATAATAAGTCACTGAATTTTGTGAACTTACTCTGTCTATATTGTTGCGACAAAATCATGTTGGTGGGATGAAAAGTTGGGAGCGTTTTCTCTAACATTTGAGTTTCAGAAACTGGGTCTCCGCACAAAGCCAAAGTAGAGGTTATTCTATAAATATTGGAACTATATTCCGTAATTGATTTGTAATCTTGTAGCCTTAAATTAAGCCACTCAAATTTGGCATTAGGGAGAACAACCAATTTTTGGTGGTCAAATCTTTCCTTAAGTTGTGTCCATAAAGACAAAGAATCTTTGACTATTAAATACTCAATCTTTAATCTTTCATCATTATGGTGACGAAGAAAAATTATGGCTTTTGTATTTTGTGTCGAAGTTGTTGTATTTTCTGATTCAATGGTCTTTTCTAACTCATTTGCACTAAGGTGCAATTCTGCATCAAGTGCCCAAGCCAAATAGTTGTCTCCAGATATTTTCGAAAATAGAAAAATCTATTTTTGCCAAGTTTGCCATCTATTCGTCTCAGTTGGTTAGAGTCTCGTGCTGATAACGTGTTATAAAACTTTAGCGAAGTGTATAATAATACTCTTATAATTGATGCATAAATTTAGAGATAATAAACAAGAGAAAAGAAGAGAGAAACTCTTCAGGAGAATTATTCAGAGAAGTTTTTCTTCTATCTTTTCTTTTCCTTCAGGATCAATCCTTATATAGGAAATATTGAGAGGAGTGGGGGGGTTCACGGGAAGAGGAATGAATGAGGAAAAGAAAGGAGTCACGGGTTTCCCTCCTCGTGAGGGAATCTTATGTCTAACATAGATGTATATATAGCATTATTTGTATGCATGTGTATCATCTAAACTAATCCAAAGAAATTTTTTTTAAAAAAAACAACTACTAAAACAATCCTAATGTAAAACCCCAATTTTTATGAATAAAGATGATTTTTCTAAAAATATCATTTTTTAATATTATGGAATGAATTTGATATAATCGTTGTGGGTAATATTTATAAATTTTGCAAAGTATGCAAGTTGTCATATTATATTCGATTGGTCAAAAAATATTCGTTTTAACAGAGAATATTCGTACGACGGTACAATCATTGGTGGACCCCACAACAGAATTATTGTCGGATTGAGAAAAAGACAAAAATATTTTTATAAAAATAACGGCGGAAGTTTTACTGTTGATACTGTTGAACTACTCGGTAGTAAAAATACAGTAATACGCGTGGTTGCATAGTAGCACACGGTATTGATTATTAATGTTTATGTGAGAAGTCACTCAGTTTGATTCAATTATTGTCGATATTTTATATGATGACGAAGTTTTGTTTTATTCGTATTATTAACGTAATAAAACAGAAAAACTTTTTATATAAAACAGAATACTTTTATAAAGTTATTCGTTTTATTAGGCTAATAGTAAAATCTTTTTATATAAAACAAAATACTTTTATAAAGTTATCTGTTTTATTAGACAATAATTAGAATATATTATATTTTATTATGCATAGTGTTTGCATAGTGTGTTGCATAGTAAAATATTTTATAAAGTTATTTGTTTTATTAGATTATAAATAGAATATATTATATTTTATTTAAAAGATTTTGCTTTAAATATGGACCGTCAGATTAAATTAAATCGATCTGGACCGTTCATGGATTGGTTACTATGCAGTCCATTTTTCTATAAATAGAAGTTCATTCCTTCATTATTTTCTTTCGAATTCATTGAAACTCTAGAGAGAGAAACTATAGAGAGAAAGAAGAAAAGTTTTCTGCTACTTCACTACTCCGATATCAAAATTTCTTTTACGGTAAGGGGTATTATTCTTTTGTATTCATGAAGAGAACTTCTGTTATTCCATTCTTTATATTCTGTTGGAATAACCTGTATACGCGGTCTACCCTATACTTGGTGATTTCTGTTGTTACTCCATTCTTTATTATTCTGTTGGAACATCTTGTCTGTGTGTTATACGCCGGACCTAGTTCCGTCTTTATTATTCTGTTGGAACATCATGTCTGTGCGTTTTACGCCGGACCTGGTTCCGTCTTTATTATTCTGTTGGAACATCCTGTTTGTGCGTTTTACGTCAGACCTGATTCCGTTATTTATTATTCTGTTGGAATAACCTGTTTATGCGAAGTACCGCATTTCGTGTAATCATGACCGTAATGTTACAAATGATGTGGTAAAAGTCCTCATTGGCCCGTAGTGCATTGATGGACAGTTGTTGGCATGATCATGACCATTGATGAATACACGAATATCCTTGGCCCGTAGTGCATGGATAATTTGTGGTCGTGACCCTAATGAATATCCTTGGCCGTAGTGCAAGGATGATGTGGATTATTTATTAAGCTGAGTCTCAGCGATAAAAGTGATGAATTTTTTTTAAATCATAAAGATAGTAGATTTTATTCTCTACTTGACTCTTTTAATGGATTGTTTGATCCACTGCAGTTAAACTTGATGTCTATTATATTTTATCAGTTTAACATTGTTGAAGAATAGTGATAATTTATTCTGCATTATCTTAGTCATAATATTTCTTACTGGGCTAGTTGAGCTCACCATTTCTTTCACTGTTCTCTTCAGGAAATGTGAACGTAGCTGGGACGAGTCGGGGAACGGAGTAATGGTCCTAGATGGTGTATTAGTAGTCTTCACCATTCTGTTAAATAGTGTGATAATAAATGTAATGAGGACTTATTTTGAGAGTGAATATTGTCTAGAAGACAGTATTTGTATTAAAAGTCACAGCTGTCTTGTTGTATTTTAAAGATTGTATTTGTATTTTGTATTATATATTTAACGACTCATAATAAGTGATGTATACCTATTTTGTTAACATGACACCTAACCCACCTGAAATCCTTAATACCCTAACCTAATTAATATACTTTCACGTTTTGCTTAGATAAGCCAAAAAAAAGAGACTGGTACAAATTTTCTTCCTTTATCACTCATCTTATATAGCCTGTCCTCGTACATGATTAATCAAGTTTATTTGTTGAGATGAATATTAATTAATTTACACAAACGATTTAATCATTCAAGTCAAAACTAATAGAATGATTAATTCAAATTAAAATCCTTACTGACATATTATAAAATAATCCTGTTAGAACTAAACAAAACAAAATTTTAAATAAATTTTGCCTAAAAATATATATGCAATGCATGACTCTCAAATCAAGTCTTGGTTATGTCCTCCCCTCAACTCTGGAGCACCCCTTGCGGCCCAAACCCAAGAACAAATTAATTGTATATAAAACTCATTCAAATTTTAGTTTCTAACAGATATAAGATTTAGCTTTCCACAAATATTTATTAACTTTTACAAAGGTGATCTTTCGGAATTAATTTCTCATTAATTATCCCATAGATTTGAGCTTTCATATACTTAATTTTAATCTAATCATGGAGTAGAACACATTGATATGTGGATTGATTTCAAATAATTAATCAAACTCACTTCAAATTTGGCTCAAATTCTAACAGTATTATTTTATAATATCATAAAATTAATGAAACTTTTTTTAACTAAGAAAACTTGAACGAATTTAATATATTTTAAGATACAACTAAAATATTAATGTTAATACAAGAGTTGGGCCCACGTGTAATAGTAGGGAACTAAAAATATATTTTGCACTATATTTTACTGTTTTGAGTGGAGTTTAACTTGAACTAAATTTGTTGAGTAGAAAAAATCAAGGAAGAAAATCCCTCTATTAATCGTAGGGATTTGAAAAAACAAGCATTAAAAATTGAAGCTTCCTAGTTAGAAATCACTGATAGCGATGAGGAAGAAGACGATACTTCCATGGAATCTGTTGAGATTAAATGAAATTTAGTATAGTGTTGCGTCCCAAATTTAGACCCACACCATCTAATTTGAGTAAAAAAAAATACAAACAATATACATAAAAAAAATTTATTTTTGATTATTACAATACAGTGTAGCATGACAATATGCACACTAAGTTCTCACTATAATTATTACTACACTATTTTATAACTTAGTGAATAATGCTACAGCTATTAATTCGGACCAACATTTCATTCTCATATTCTCCCCGACTATACTCTTATTTTCTAAAATAAATTATGAAATAAAAGTGTGAGTTCAAATAGTTCAGTCAAAAATATTATGACTACGGTAACGAAGAATAAGTTACCAGCTTAGGTTGTGTTTGATAAATTTGGGAATTAAGATCTGAATGATTATGATGTCTTAATAAATTAGATCATCTGAATGGTTATGATGTCTGAATCTAAAAAATTGTTTGATAACTAAAAAGTAAGTTGTCTCTTACTGACACCATTTTACCATTTTAAAGGATAAAATTTTATTTAATAATTTTAAATATTCAATTTAATAAAAATGAGTGCATAATATTGTTTAATATATTTATAAAAAAAAATTAGCAAAAAAAATTCATTAAGAGGTACCTCTTAATTATTAAGATTTCATTTTCCGTCTTACCGATTAAGAGGCATTCAGAGGTAACAAAAAATAAAACAAACAGCATCATACCTCTTAGCAAATAAGAGACAGTCCATTAAGAGGCAATCAGATGTAAACAAACAGCACCTTAGTCTTCAACAGTGACAAATAAGAGATTTAGAAAATGATAGACAACATAAGTTTTCAATAAACAATTGTAGGAGCAATCCATTAGAAGAGTCAAATATATCATAATTAATGTCTACTATCTTTTCTAATTTAAAAATTCATCATCAAGATTTCATCAACTATAACATCAATGGTAATGACCTATCAACAGTTGCTCTTTGCACCTAGATCAAAGAGAACAATTACAACAATAATATCTTTTACTTTAGAACGTGATTAAATACTGTTTTTTATGTAGTCTTTGAACAATTCTTGCACTCTTTCTGATATTTATGGATAGTTAATGTAGTCTTAACACACTAAATAGACACTTATACTAAGTAATTTTGAGAGAGTGAAAGGAAGGATTAAGTAAGAAAGTTATAAAACTCCTTATGCTAAGTTCTCTATTTATAACCAAAACTTAACCAACATTTACCACACATCGGTTAACCACACTTTTTATATTTTGAGATTATCTTTAATCTATGCAATTAATCAATTATTCATATTTTTCACATTTTAATGTTATCTTTAATCTATACCATTCATCAAGTAATCATATTTTTCACATTTCAAAATTATCTTTTTTTTCATTCAAAATTATGTTTAATTCTATAGCTAGCACAATTCTATTTTCTCATTTTAAAATGTTAAAACCCAACAACAAAATGAAACAAGAAATTGAAGCGAGAGATATATTATCCACCAGAAATTCTCAAATGTTAAAACCCTTGAGTGGAAATTCTCACAAGAATCTTATGAACACAAATACCCACAAGAAATTCTCACGTGTTATTCTCAAATGTTAAAACCCAACAACAAAATGAAACAAGAAAAATAAGAACATTCATAAACTGAATCTTATCTTTTTCAAATACCCACAAGAAATTCTCAAAATAAAATCAGATAGAGAAAAGAACCTTGATGTTTGTTACGATAGTGATCGAAAATGAAGAATCCCCTGTGATAGTGATCCGAAAAGGCCAGAAATTCTCAAATGTTAAGACCCTTAAGTGGAAATTCCCACAAGAATCTTATGAACACAAATACCCACAAGAAATTCTCACGGGTTATTCTCAAATGTTAAAACCCAACAACAAAATGAAACATGAAAATAAGAACATTCACAAACAGAATCTTATCTTTTTCAAATACCCACGAGAAATTCTCAAAATAAAATCAGATATAGAAAAGAACCTCGATGCTTGCTGCGATAGTGATCGAAAATGAAGAATCCCCTGCGATAGTGATCCGAAAAGGCTTGATTTTGGGGGAAATTTTGTATTGGATTTAAACCTCAAAATGAAAGAAAGCGGGATAAGGAGATGACAGAATAAGAAGGGGCAGAGGATTTTTGAATAAGGCGTGTTTTCCTAGTGATTTTTGTCGAGGTATAAGGCGTGTTTATCTAGTGATTTTTTAATTGGGCGTATATTTGAAATTAGAGTCATCTGAGCTATTGGATTAAATCTGAGCCATTGGATGATGAAGCTTTAATCGTGACCGTTCTTTGTTGAAGCCGCTTTGTTTTATTATATAGAATCTTATGAACACAAATACCCACAAGAAATTTTCACGGGTTATTCTCAAATGTTAAAATCCAACAACAAATGAAACATGAAAATATGAACATTCACAAACAGAATCTTATCTTTTTCAAATACCCACAAGAAATTCTCAAAATAAAATCAGATATAGAAAAAAACCTTGATGCTTGCTGTGATAGTGATCGAAAATGAAGAATCCCCTGCGATAGTGATCCGAAAAGGCTTGATTTTGGGGGAAATTTTGTATTGGATTTAAACCTCAAAATGAAAGAAAGCGAGATAAGGAGATGGCGGAATGAGAAGGGGCAGAGGATTTTTGAATTGAGAATATTTTTGAATTAGAGGATTTTTGAATAAGGCGTGTTTTTCTAGTGATTTTTGCCGAGGTATAAGGCGTGTTTATCTATTTTTTAATTGGGCGTATATTTGAAATTAGAGTCATCTGAGCTATTGGATTAAATATTAGCTATTGGATGATAAAACTTTAATCGTGACACTTTTTTTTTTTTTTTTTGTTGAAATCGCTCTGTTTTATTATATAGATATTGTTAATGTTTTACGGGCCACCTGAATTTTCTTTTTGTCCTTTTTCACGTAATCATTGAATTTTTAGTTATGTAATTTTTCTTAAGTCATTGCTACAATGGTAAATTAAACTAATCAATTGGCGCATCTACTGGACAGATATTTGCACTAAAAAACCGAAAACTCTGTAAACCCCTCCATCACCATTTCTTTACTATTGTTTCATATCAATCAATCAATCAAATCACGACACTGCTCACACCAAAAACCGTAGCAATCTTCTCTCTCCATCAATGGCCGCCAGAAGAGAAGTGTTGGAGTCAGTGTACTCAGTGTTATCACTGTTGTTCATACTACTGGCTTGCGTTGAGCTCTGCGACGCCGCCACCGTTGTCGACGTTTACCGGCTCATCCAGTACGATATCGCCGGCGAGCCGTTCGGATCGCGGCTGGCTTCCTTGAATCATCACGCTGGCTCTTCGCTTTTTGCTCCAAATACAGATCTCTCCCGTACAGTTGTCATACTACCAGTTCGTGAATTGAATCTCACTTTCATTCGAGGTACGATTTGTCCAAGCTTTCTGTTCAGTCCATACTCCATTGAAATTTGGAGTTGGTTTGGAGTTGGTTTGAAGTTGGAGTTGGTTAGTAGTGAAATTTGTGTATATTTGTTTCTTATTAGTGGCAATTTTAAAATTAAAGGTTACAAAAGTTGGAGCTAGCCTATTGAATATTGAATTTGCTCTGAAGGATGGAAAAATGTGCAAATCTCATTTTTTGTGCAAGTTAAAGCAACATTATGTACGCAATAAAGAACTGATTACTAGTTTGTGCAAGTTAAAGCAACATTATGTACGCAATGGATAAAACGGAATGCACAAAATTTATGTGTTTGGTCACAATATATTTAGTTATAGTTTTTGTTCATGTTCTCCTTCAGCTTCTGCAATGGATGCTTTAGGTGTAGTCATTTAAAATTCATAAAGATTTTGGAGGGTAGTACTGACAGGGATGTATTAGAATTCTTGTAGTTTTCAACCTTTTACAGTTAGTCCCCCCCCCCCCCCCCCCAAAAGTTGCTCAATTGACTCTCTTCAAAATATTGTAGACATGTCACTAACTTGCAAATTGACAATAAATTTGCGATCATAATTGATTGGTATGATCTTTATATAAAAGCAGACGTATCAGAATTCAGAAATGAAACTTCAAAATCAAAGCTAAAATACACCTATGGAGCAGTTGATGTTGCTAGAATTCTTGTATTGCAATTATGATATTATTATTTATGGATGCGTATGACAATTTTTGATGTTAGTGTCTTGAACTTTTTTTTGATTTCCCTCTACTAGAATACCTGGAAACAACAAAAGCAGGACTCTGGAACTTTTGGGCCCCCCCACTCTTTTTTTTCCCCTCAGTAATGTCTGAATTATGTGGACACTCTAGTTTTCACTTTCACATTTAATTTTATCAATTAATTGTTTTTATTTTTTAGTTATACTTGCTATTTGCTGAAGTTTTGTGCACCGGGTACAACAAAGATCTACAAATGAAATTATACAGTTCTGTTTTGGCTTGGGATAGGGTTGCTTTTTGTTCAGATGATTCCTAATTAACTCACAGCACCATTAAGTAGTTTATTGTTATATTTCTCCATCTATATCTGATATTATTTTTCTTGCTAACCATTTGACACTATGACAGAGTATATTGGACAGAAAAAGCCATTAGGGGGATTGTTACTTTTACTTCCTAGGATATTTAGTTCTGAGAACAAAGACAGCGTGGAAGGTGACCATAATTCTGGAAAGGATCTTATAAGAAATCTACTGGTGGAGCTTGAACGATTACTTATACATGCCAACATACGTGTGAGTGGAATAAGTATCTTATTTTCTGCATTCACATGATTCTTATTGTTATAATTAACCCTAGCGTTTGTGCTTGTGTTTCACTCTGTTTTTTTCTTCATTGTTTGCCACCTGGAGGTGCTCATGATAAGATTTTAGTACTCCTTCCTCAACCTTTCATTCACTGATTTACATGCTTTTCGTAGATAGTACTAGATTATTTCTTACGTAATTCAGATATTTTTACGTATTTGTAAAAAAGTGTTTTGCCAGTGTCTTCTATTGGAACCTGCAATTTTCTTTTCATACTCTCTACCTGTCTTTTGGAAAGAACTTGAAGTATTATTTCGTTCTGTTTTGGCAATGATTTATACCACTCCACTGCCATGATGAAAGTAGTCTTTTTATTGTATGCCTAATTTGCCATTCCTAAGAGATGCTTCGCATCAAATTCAAATTCTATAAGCATTGGGAATTTTTAATATTGACTTGGAATTTCTTCACGTTCTAGCTTTCCAAAATTTTATATTAGTTATAACGAGATGATATTATGTTTTATTACAGTATCCGGTGTATTTTGCTTTTGAGGGTGACGATATTGATGCTGTGTTAGCTGATGTCAAGAGGAACGATGCTACAGGTCAGCCTGCAACTGCAACAACTGGCGGGTTAGTTGATAAGCTTCCAATTTTGCATAGTGAGCAATCATCTTATTATTGCTTTATGACTATAATTATTAAGATTAGATAAGTTTGGGTTTATTTTATATGCCATATGATATCTGATACTTCTTGATCACTACTAGTTAGACACTCTTATTATTCATAATAATTATCGCAGTTTTGACTTATCAAAAGACACTCCACAGATAGTTATTCTTTCTTCAGTTTTTGTATCAATCAATATTAAATATTCAATCCTGAAGTTTCTTCTTTGGCACACAGAAGGAGAGGAATAGATCAGGGTAACTTTCTAGCTCAAATTTGGGTTATCATTGTTTGGTTGATTCCTTTTGTTTTCTTCTTATTTTTCTTTCTTATATTTTTCTTGTAATTTGGATAACCCCTCCAGCCCATTAGCGGTTCCATTTTATGTCACATATAGAGAAAATAAAGTGGAAGAGATAAATATGTTTTTATTGTTTTGTTTCTTAGTTTTTTTGCCATCATGTGTCTAATTATCGACTCTGTCAACTGTCACTTCAACAGAGGAACTGGTACACTGACTTTTGCATAAGCTTTTTGGGAGATTAGTTTGTCCGTCTCACACAAGTAATCGTGTATTATACTTTTTGTGCTGGGAGAAAAAGGCTCTCCTTTTGCTATATAGTTTCTCTCTTGGTGTGGAATAATTTACTTTTTTTGTTTTTTGTTTTTTAATAAAATACTTGGATCGAAAAAGATAAATAGAAATTTAAGGCCTTAAACAATTTCTCAAATAAAATGTACTTACATATGTAGAAGTTTCTTAGCATGATGGAAATTGTTCTTATTAATTAATAACATGATTTATAGATTAATGCCAAGGGAGGTGCAACCAATATACACATGACTAAAAGGAAAATAAATAAGAAAAGAATAAAAGACAAAACACCTATACTACGTACGAGTTAACCTACTGAGTCTAAGGATATCTATAAAAAAACTACCGTGTCTAAGCACAGTCCCCTCGAGGAGTCTTTTCAGTGCAGATCTGGGGATTTCTCCTAAGATGACAACTTCTTTTACCCGACGTGCTCCCATGATTTCCAACCATTAATGGTCCAATCAATGTTACCTAGATCGTGGTTTAATGTGGAACATTGAACGAAATGGGAATGGAAAACATCTTTTTTCGTGGTACATAATACAATAGGGGTAGGTTTCTTCGAGTCACCTAATTAGTATGGATTATATTTATTCGGAACATGATACAATCCGGGAGATAGTAAAAAATAGTGGAGTTTTATTTAAAACTGGTTGAGTTGTTTCTAGGTGTAGTCTCACAACAAGTACATTTTCAATAAGATTATGCTATGTCATTGCTTACTTGACCCCATAAGGCGCTAATTTGGCTACATTAGTTGGTATCCCCTAGAATCTTATTTTACGTATAAAGGTTTCTAGTAGTGTTCTAGATTTACTCATGTGATTATTATACTTTGTAAATATTCTAGATATTTTTGAAGTTGATTTTAGTTACTCTTTCTTTGTCTTCCATTAAATTCGATCTTAGTCATTGGTTTTATGGCCAAGGCATGTGTAAGATGATGCTCCTGATTTGTAATCATAAAGTAAAATTGTAGTAATGCTTGTGCAATCGAAGGTCAAGTAAATATGGTAAAAAAATTGGGATCGCCACATCTTATGTTTCGAAGCGGAAATGTACCGTGTTTTGGAACGTTCTTACCATTTGCTACCAATGATGCTTGTCGTTTTTGTGCACATCATAAATTGTACTTTAACAGAATTGAATTGTAGTTTTACACATTATTTCTTCTTTGATAAAAAAAATAACGGGTTGATGGGTAAGGATGTGTTGGGATGAGGTAGCTCAAAAACAAGCAAAATAAGTAAAGAGAACAGGTCGTCTGAACGAGGTTTATAGAGTACGGAACCGAAAAGGATATAAAACTGCTTTTTCTTTCTTTAAATGAGATTATGCTCTTTATTTGTTATCCATCATATAATCTCGTATTCATGTTTATGTTATACTTCTACTGTTCCAAACTATAAGACTTTTTGAAGTAAATTTGAGATATTTTTAAATTTAAAATTAATATGAATTTATTTATCTTTAGGTTATATTATTATTAAAATTGTAAACTATCTGAAAAGTACTACTAATTAGAAGATATATTATTTTTTAAAGCTACATGAATCACATCAATTTTGAATTTGAAATATCTCAACTTGACTTTAAAATGTCAAAATTGATCTTATTTTTTTGAGTGGAGGGAATACTCAATAGTTGCTTTTATGTGTTACTTTTTTTTCCCTTTGGTAGATGAGAAGTGTAACAAACATCTCGTTGGCCATCTTATATGAGTGTATTGGCAAATATCAACTTTATTGAATTAATTGTCAGGTGTATTGGTAGGTATCAGCTTTACTCCATATAAATATACTTGCCTTTCTTAGAGTGGGATATTACTTTAAGATGCTAATAACACGGTGTCATTATAATTGTCAATAGCTTATTAGTTGCATGTATGCTTTCTCAATATTTCAGGTACAAGCTTGTTGTCACTGCACCTGAACCTAAGAAACTTGCATCTCCCTCCATCACAAATATTCAGGTTGTGGTTCAGGCAGTTTGTTTGTTTTTGTTTTGCATTTCGTTTGGAGTCGATAGAATCATGATGAATCTGCAAGTTAGCTAATATTTATCATGTTCTTTATTAATACAAGTTTGGAACCCGTGCGAGGAACGGGCTATCTTTCTTACAAGTTTCTTGTTTTTCTGTTTTTTTATTTTCATGGCGATTGGAATTCATTTCAATTTAGGTTCATTGTTTTTTAGAATTATCTACAACTTAATGATCAATTAAATTAATTAAAATGCAGCTTCCTCTTTTAGATTATGATTATTATTATTATTATTATTATTACTATTATTATTATTGTTATTATTATTATGATTATTGTTATGTATATATATGTACACGTTTGTATATATATATATATATATATATATATATATATATATATATATATATATATATATATCCACCCACATACATATAATATTATTACCATTTTTTTATTACTTAATTTTATTTTTTTAGTTTGTTTCATCAAATGATCTCATGGTAAAATTAATAGATGAATATGATATAAACTAAGAATATGAATATCATTAATTATAATCCCTCAGTCTCACAGTAATTATTATTATATTATATGTGATTTTTTAATAATATAGACTCTTAATTGAAGTGCTTTTGCAATATATATATATATATATATATATATATATATATATATATTAATTGATATAGTAGTACCATACACGAATATGAAAAAGTAATATGATTGATACATTTTTCAAGAGAACTAATTATAATTATATTCATTGTATTTGAACATGTACTATTATTATTATTATTATATTACTCCCTCCGTCCCAGAATAAAAGTCCTTATTACTATTTTGGATAGTCTTATGTTAAATGTCAATTTTCCTTTTAATAACCAAACTTTTACACATTTTTTCCTATTATGTCGTATCATTAAATATCTCATACTTTTCTCATTCTAATTCTCTCTTCATATTTAATAAGTATGGAGAGAGAATATTTTGAATTGAACAGTTAGAAAGTCACTCTCTCACCTACATTGAAAACAATTAATGATATATTATTATGGGCAATTTTGTCATTTCATTCCTCTTCTTAATATGCATGAAAAGTCCACCAGCACTTTTATCCTGGGACGGAGGGAGTATTATATAATTTGTATTTGAAAACCTTGAGATGACCAACCAAATTAATTTTTCTTTCTCTTGGCTTGTTATATACTTGTATTGATTTCTTGACATCGATTGTAATGTTTTGAATTTTGCACATATGCTTAGGTATTCCTTTCAAGCTCATTTAGTTATAAAGCATACATTATGCAATCAACTACTACTATTACTACTTGCTTCGGGGTTAGATGTTTGTTTAACAAACTCCAGGTGAATTTTTGGGGACATTTAAATATATTCTTTTATACTCTCTCCGGATAAAAATCCTTATTACTAATTACTATTTTAGGTAGTCCCAAGTTAAATGTCTACTTACCTTAAATAATTTATCTTTTGCAATGATTTTTCTATAATACCCTTAGTATTAAATTTCATTTCTATTTTCTATGCATATTTATCGAGTAATATGGACAATTTTGTCATTTGACCCTCTTTCTTAATATGCACAAAATGGAACGGAGGGAGTATTATTTTTTACTTTTAGTTCATTTATTAACCCAATGGGAGTTCATAATACTATAGTCTTGATTGTAAAGTTATAGTCAGATGACTTAGATTGTAGCATGTACATTAGTTTGTATATTTGGTAAGGGGTCATGAATAATTAATCATGACTTTCTGCCTTCTATGCTAGCTTCATTTTTCTCCTTGAATATATTGGATTTCCATATTGAATCATTTGTTCTAACTTGTTAGTGCTTCTATTTAATTGAAGTTGCTTATAAGTTAAATGGTTGTTGATGTCAGGGCTGGTTGCCAGGACTGAAAGCTGATGGAAATTCACACCAACTCCCAACTATTGCCATAGTGGCATCATATGACACGTTCGGGGCTGCACCAGTATATAATTAAAATATTTTGCTCCACTTATATAGTTTCCATGATCTTGGGAAAACCTTAAGATTCTTTTTCTTATTTTGTAGGCATTATCAGTGGGAAGTGATGGCAATGGTAGTGGCATTGTGGCACTTCTTGAAATTGCTAGGTTATTTTCTCTACTATATTCAAATCCCAAGACAAGAGGGGGATATAATTTACTCTTTGGGCTGACATCTGGTGGACCTTACAACTACAATGGAACACATAAGGTGCTTGGCTTGTCCAGGGAACTAATTTTTTTCTCTCTTTAACACACATATATGCATATATAGACGTAGATATAATTGGGATATCATTTATGTCGACAAATATTGGTATCAACCACTTAACTTTGTATTTTGTTACACCAGTGGCTTCGCAGTTTTGATCAACGCTTGCGTGAAAGTATTGATTATGCTATTTGCCTGAATATCATTGGTTCATCGGACAATGAATTATGGCTTCATGTTTCTAAACCTCCTGAAAATGCCAACATTAAGCAAATTTTCGAGGTAAATAAAAGTTTTCAGGAGAAATTTTGATTTATTTAATGATTTTCTGCATTGCCACTTGTAGGTTTAACAGGTTAACTTTTTTGCAGGGTTTCTCTAATGTAGCAGAAGAGTTGGGGCTTAAAGTTGGTCTTAAGCACAAGAAAATAAATATTTCAAATCCTCGAGTAAGTAAATTAATTATAAGGTTTTTACTGTTAAGCTTAGACCATGGAGAGCCTTATTTGTAGTTAAGTATTGCACTAATGGAACATATTTACATTCATTTTCACCATTGGCATCTTCATTCATTAACAAACAACATCCATGCTCAATACTTGTATATTGTGACTAATCAGTGCATTTTCGTTATTCAATGCGACTTTTGTTGTACTGCTAATTAGTACTGTTTATTGAGATGTTACTGGATTAAGATGGACGAAAGTGTAACTTTTCCATTACATTTGTAATAAGATTCTAGTATTCAGTTTTAGTGCTAAATCTACTAAATGATGTAGGTAGCCTGGGAGCATGAACAATTTTCAAGGTTGAGAGTTACTGCAGCAACACTTTCTGAACTTCCTGTTGCACCTGAACTGCTGGAAAGTACTGGAGGCCTGTCTGATAACAGGTCATGATTTATAATTAATTCCTCTTTGCGACTTTGCCTTATTTTTAGAAGAGTTGTGTTTAAGATGACCATTTGTTGAAAGCTCTGCTTCCTTTCAGACATTTTGTCAGTGAAGCTGCAATTATTCAAAGTGTCTCGTTAGTTGCTGAAAGTCTAGCGGTAAGAGTTTTATATCAGTGTTGTCTTGGTGATTTGTTTTGGTCTTGTGATATTGTGGAGATGTGCACACACAAATACTTGGACATAAACGGTGACTTATCTACAATTTGAATTTGCAGATGTTTGCACTATTATAGGATAAAATTGTAATTTGCATCTGCAATCAAAATTCTTCTATTACGTGTATGCAACATATCTGCAGTATGCCTTTGAAGATAGTTCAGTGTTATATGCTAAACTTACTCCGCATTACCGATGATTATTTTTTCCTAATTGTATGTTACATATCCACAACATACCGCCTCAGATGTTTGAATTACTATATTCTAAATTTTTAGTTGGGTTGTTTCAGTTGTACGGCTTATGGTAAGACTGAGTCATCTTTTGAACATAAGAATGAGAGTCTTCAGGTGTTTAGGTGGTCATGCATAACTCGTTTGAATGCAAATGGTTTAAACCACCTCGAAAGATTTAAACATTATGAAGTATGTTACATTACAGATAGACTATGTATTAAATACATGATCTTCTGCAAACTGGTTAGTTTTCCGTAAAATTGAACATTGGGCCCCATTAAGACAATGATGTCAGATTTTCATAGGGATTGGCTGGTGCTGATTCACTAGTGCCTATATGATGTTTTAATAATGTTTCTTTGCTTTCTATTGTATTTCTTTCCTGAAAACTTATTGTTAGTCCAACTGTTTTGTAATCTCTTACTCTTACCTTAATAAAGTCATCTTCAATTATCTAAAAGATATTATAGACATATATATATATATATATATATATATATATATATTATGTATATGTGTTCATATAAATAGTTACATTCATGAGAGTGTAGACACCTCTTTCAGGCTCTATAGATTGCAGCACCTGCTTGAGAGTATTTTGGTAGTTGTTGGGAAATGGTTGAGGGGCTGAGGGCAATTCATCGAACCGTCAACTAATCCCTCCAAAAAGGAGTGTACATTCATAGTTGCATGTATATAATTATTCAACTTTGCATTGTTTGTAAACACGTATATTGAAGTTCTTCATTGTTGTTGACATTTCACATTATTCATCCATGAAATTGATAATCTCTTGTATATTTTACTATAACTTTTGATAATTGTGAATATAATTTTTCATCTAATATTTTCCAATTCTCTAATGAGGTTTTCCTTTCTCACAGAGGCATATTTACAGCCAGCAAGGAAAGAATATTAAAGTATTTGAAGATAATAGTAGTTTAGCGGTTAATCCTTCATATATACAGTTGTGGTTGAACCTTTTGTCAACCACCCCTCGAGTGGCACCATTTCTTTCAAAGAATGACCCGTTTGTCATGGCATTGAAAAAGGTATGATAATGTTATACTTTTTTATACTTTGTCTAGTTGTTGGATTTGTTCTTTGTTTACTATTTTAATGGCCTGTGTTAGTGGCACATATCTGCAGATTTCTGCTGTAAGCTTTATTTTTTCTTTTAGTAATAAAGTATTTTCACTGGGCTCGAATACATGACGGTGTATACAAAACATATCTATCTATATCTACCTCCCTAACAAGGAAAAAAGTATAATGTGCCCGAATCAGACAACAATTCAATAATGTAAAATTTCTGCAATCTTTTTTTTAGACTTACCTTGGTTACTTGTTTCTTTCCCCTTAATAGCTCTGTTTGTTTAATTATCTCGTTCCAAGTGCACCAAAAGAAGATAAAATGGAGCTGTTTCTTATCTCTTTCTTTCTTTTTCTATGCACATGTAGAGATCAAGTTAATAGTAAATCTTGTTTGGATCAGACTGCAAGTCAGAGTAATACTTGGGGTCTCAACTCTCAAATGAGTTCCCAAAATTGGGTTTCTAATACACATGTCATGATTATTGGTTGCTCAATATATACATTTATTACGTAGGACCTATGACCCCAAATTTGGGAACTCATTTGGGACCATTAGCATTAATACAAGTCATAACCTAAATTGTACCAAATAAGACGACAATTATCAATTTACCATGTATAGCATCGGACTATTAGTAACTAAAAAAGTTCAATGAACTAACAATAATATTTATTTCTTAGATCATTACAATAATATGTAATATAAGATAAAGTAATTCGATAACCACTAATAGGGGTGAGGGGGGTTATCAGGCAAAGCCTCCCGGTAAATATCTAGGTTTATATCTGCAGATAGGTTGATTCTAGGATATGCACCCATGAACAAGCATTCAGTAAGTGAGAACTTAACCATCTTTGATAACCACTAGAAAGTAATTTTTCAAAACTAATATTTCTTTTTTGGAAATGGTTGGTTCGAAATGATTATATAATTCATTTTCAATGTCAATTTTATGGTTGACAAAAATTTGATAATGGTTCTTACATTTATTCAAAGTTCAAATATATTACTTGACCCGTGTTAATTGAAGTCAAATAATTAAAAATACCTAATACGAACTTCTTCATTAAGCCCTAAACCATTAATACGAGAAAAGGAAATGAAAAGGCTTTATATGAAGGTTTTATTTTTGACTCCGTACTTCGAACTTTTGAATCATCATCATATAGTCATCAGTCTCTAATCTTCTACAATTTTTGAATATCATCACATAGTTGTTACCCTCCTTCAAGTACATCATCTTGATTATATCTTCCCTCTAGATCTCTTTGTTCATGCGATAAGGATAGATCTAGAGTGAGATTTTACTTTTACTCTTTTTTTTAGATTCTTTTTTTGTTGTTGTCATATTTGGTTGTATTGCTTGAATATTTCCTATTGACAGGAATTAGCAGATCATACTGTTGAGGTGAATATGCAACATGAGGTGCTAGATGGGATATTTACTTTTTATGATTCAACAAGTGCCAGGTTGCACATTTATCAGGTTCGGACTCTCTGTGGGTGTGTACCCGTGTGAGTGGATTATGTGCATGTGTTTGCATCTGCATGTTAGTGGTTGGTCCAAGTACCCTTCAGCCGCTGGATTCTGTTTTTTTTTAATGTTGTCATATTGTTCAAGGCAAGACCTACTCTAGATCGCTTTCTTCCGATTGTTCCAGCTAGGGATACTGGTAACCTAGTTTGTTTTGCTATAGAATTTATGTTAGCCTGTTAGGATTCTTTTACCAAATCAGACTTTTGTGTTAATAATATATCATTACAGGTAGACCTGGCAATCTAGGTTAAGAACCATCTAGTAAACCAAAATACTTGGATCTAATTGAGTTGGTTAACTATTTTTTATGTCATGGGTTGGTTTAATTTTGAACCCATATTATGAATTACAAATATGGGTTGAAACTAGTTTAACTAGTTTCGACCTATATTAGTCAACACATCCCAATTTGTATAGTTTTCAAATTTGGACTCCAAATCTGATGCTTCCCATGCAGCATGCCTAAAATTCTCATATGGAGCCCGACCTTTACACCTCATGTTTAATTATCATAGCAAATTTAGAATTTTTCCATTCAATTATATTTCAATTATATGCACGCGCTTTAGCACTTGAGCATCAGCACAGTGACAGCGCTAAGCAGGTGAAGGGAACGTGCCGTGTCAAAACTACTCGAAGAAGACTGCCGGTGTCAGCGTGTTGCTAATTAAATCAGTCGTTGATCAAATTTTTTTTTTTGAGAAAGTACATGCAGTGAAACTATAATTTAAAAAATAGGTCGACCTAGATTTGACCCATAACCATTTAAATTCAAACCACTTAACCCATATTAAATATAGATAATATTGTTTGGGTTCCTTAACTGACCCATAACTATTTTATATAAACTAAAACCTACCCAAATTTAATTTTTGCCAGGCCTAATTACAGGCAATCACTGGCCGAGATTTTATTATTATAATTACTCCAATAGAACCATTCCGTGCTCTATAGATGTAACTATTTAATGATCAATGTATATTTTAAAAACAAAATTAGAACATGATTACTCATCTTGTGTTTCTGGCTAAAAGATTAACTTTTTAGATTTGTTATTGCAGGTTGCCAGTGTGACTTTCGATTTACTTTTGCTTCTAGTTTTGGGATCCTACTTGATCGTCCTTTTCAGTTTTCTTGTTATCACGACCAGGGTAAGATTTCACTTGTAACACTACGTTTGCTTAAATTTTGGATGAATCTTAATGAATACATGAATAAGGTTTATTGTATTTATTTTTTTAGGAAATATATTTATTCTTGAAAACTGAATAAAAATTTTTGAGGACAAACAAGAAAATAATTAAGCAAACTGATGATATTGCTTAACAGGGTCTTGATGATCTCATCAGTCTATTTCGCCGTCCTCCCTCGCGTAAGGTGAAAACAGCTTGATGGTTGAAGCAGATTTCGTTAGCATCTTAGCATTGAGCCTAGCACTATGCATTAGCTTTCTAGCTTAAATCTGAAATCATCCTTGGACAAGTTTTTTGATAATTTTTGCCCTTTTGTAGGTTAATTTATTGTTTCGTGTACTAATTTAGCGATTGATCCTTGAAATTTTTTTTGTAACTTCTTTATTTGGGGAATCATGAACTTGCCACAAAATTTTTGGCTGAGAAATGAACTTCTACAATGTAATTTTATTATTGGGCCTTTAATGGACATTGTAGTTTTAATACTTAAATGATAATAATAATAAAAAAAAATTGTAAATTAGGGGTCCTTTACAATAATATACAATATTTAATAAATAATTATGCTATTAGTGCATCACCAAAATAATTACAAAAATAATAATCTTCTCATATTTATTTACAATATTAATGTCCTTAATTTAGGGAAACACTCATCCGCTTATTCTCTTTCTCTCCCTTAACGCCTCCTCTCTCCTCCCATTCGTCCTCCTCCTTCGCCATCGCCGCCACCGCTTCAATACCTTGAAGATATAGATCTTGTAAGTCTTCTTCGTCCTCCTCCTTCGGCGGCGGTTCTCTTCCTTCGCCGCTTGCCGCCGCAACACCTTGAAGTTGTAGATCTATAGATCTTGAATATGTAGCCGCCATGGACGTCGATCTCCTTATTTTAGCTACTAGTTTATTGCTTCAACACCTCTGCTTCTTCTTCTTTTTCGTCCTCCTCCTTCGCCATCGCCGCCATGGACGCCGATCTCCTCATCCATTACCGTCAAAACAGTCCAGAAATTAAAGAAGAAGATAAATTTTAGTGCAATTGGTAGCCAAACATTTATACAAAGGTAACCATTTTAGTTTTTGTGGGTAATCAAAAAAAAATTCAGTGCTGTTGGTAACCATTTTTATTTTTGTTGATTACATTTGTATTAAGGTTTGGCTACCAAATGTACTATGAAAAAAAATCTATAATAGATTTTTTATAATTAAATTACCCAATAAAACTGAATTGATTACCTTTGTATTAAGGTTTGGCTACCAACTGCATTATGAAAAAAAATCTATAATATATTTTTTTAATTAATTGGTAACCCAATAAAATTGAATTGGTTACATTTGTATAAAGTGTTGGCTACCAATTTCACTATTAAATAAAAAAATCTATAGTAGATTTTTTTTAAATATATTAGTAACCTAATAACACTGTATTGGTTACTTTGGTTTGAATGTTTAGCTACCAACTGTACTATGAAAAAAATCGTAATGTCCATATTATACTACCAATCCTTCTTTTCAGATTCAAGTAAACTTTGTATATACTGTAAATTAAAGCAAAAGAAATAAGGTCCATGAATTTCATTCAAACTTCAGATCTCAAATTTAAACCACTCATTTCATTCAAACTTCAGATCTCAAAATCAAATTCCTCACGTAAAAAGGAATCAACTCAATTACCAGACAATATATGAAAAAATTAAAATCAAAATTTGAGCATTAATTTATCATTATTAATCTCGGCGAATTTCTTGTTAGCCTCCCCATTTCCTTGGTTCTTATCAGGATGATACTTCAATGTGAGCTTCACGTAGGCTGTCGTGGGGGATAGAAGGGAGGAGAGAGAAAGTGTTAAATTAAAACACTCAACTAAATTAAAGGGAAGAGCATGTACTAATTTTGTAAATAAAACTTAAAATACGTTAATTGTGTAAATATTTTATGAGTGCACTATTGTTGTAATAATTTTTAAAAATATAATAGAAAATGTAATTGTTCCTTTATTTTTATTAAACTCGATAGAAATTGTTGGAAATGGGTTTGAAAAATTAAATATTAAAGTATTTTGAGACTCAATTTAATGTGGGATCTACATTCTGGAAATGTCGAGTCCATGCACTAATGCGTTCTCCTCCGCGAGGAGTTGTATACTTATTTGTTCTAATTCATTAAGAATTGAATGAGAAAATTGACTCCAAAGTCACCTACTTAAAATGTTGTAAATTGCATAATCCCACATATGAAGTTTGAGGAAAATGTGAAGAATTTATATATGGGATGTTTGCCCAATGTGAAGGGCTCCAAGTGGCACTCCATTTTTATGGAAGAGAGAGGACCTAGCCAAGGCTTGGTCCAAACGGGCGGGCAGGTCGTGCTATATAATTTTTTGGACAAAATCTGTTTAATTATTATCATCATATTACGTCGTTTTGACGAATTAATTTTGTTTAATTTATTATTGTCATACTACGTCGTTTTAACGAATGGATGCGTTAACGGTCATATCCTATCTTAACAGTCACAAAATTTTTCTATAAATAAACTATCCGTGAGGGCATTCAAGACACGAGTCTATTTTCCTGTTGTGCAAGTTTGCGTCAGCATTCCCAAATTTTTTTTCTTCCCTTAGTTCATTCCTAGAATTTTTTCTTCATTCATCTCATTTATCATCACTAGTAAAATTCAGTACAGTACATAGAAATTGCGTTCGAATTATTCTTAATTTTGAAGTGCTATTAATTAAGAATTAGAAATCCGTTTTATCTTGAAAAATAATTATTCAATAAATCCTTTAACACCAGGTGAAGGAATAAATTTATTTCAACAAGGCTTTGTGAATTCGATTCTGATTTTTCCAAGTACAATTTACATTCTAAATCTGATTTGCATACTAAATTTAAATAACTTAGTTATTGTATATTAAATATTACTGGATTACAGAATAACAGAAACCTTAGTAGTCTACCACACTCCACCGAATCAAAATATAACATCAATGTGGATTTTAATTTCTGTCAATAAATTATGAATATTATAAATTAAGAGCATATATTAAGAACAACGAAGAGCACCCATATTAATAACTACTTTATTAATTCGAATAAAAAGATTCATAATTCTGGACTCTGCTGGTCCCATATTTTTGTTTTTCCTCGACTAGGTTGAAATCAGGCTAATTTGCCCGCACTAGTCTTAGCGACATTTGCTCATTCAGTTGCTTTACCTTTGCGTCTGCTACTAGTACTGCTGGTCTCCAATAAGTAACAGACCATGGAATCAACATCATCCCCAAATATGCTGTACGCCTCGAGCGCCTGAAGATAGCTGAAACCCATTGACAGCACCATCTGCATGCTACTGCTGAGGACAGTACCCGGCAAGCCACGCTCCACCTTGGTTTCACTTCCTGATGGTCCTGTTTTCAAGTTTAATAAATTTTGTTAAGAACCATAATACATGAGCTCCATTGTGCAACCAAAAAAGGAAAAGAAAGGCCAATCTCATATCAGACCAACTCAAAGCAAACAATTTTTGAGTGTTGCTATCTTTGGCAACAAATTTATGTCAATATTAAATAAGAACGTATGTTGATACATGAGATAAGATAGAATTAAGAAGAGAGCAACACATTATTATTCTATCTTATCTTATCGCTTAGAGTTCCACGTTAATCGCATTCAAGATTAAACAAGAAATTTTTCCACATAAATCATATTCCATCTACTTTTAGAATCAACATTCAAATTATCATCACATATCTAAGATGATCCTCCAGGCCACAATAAGCACACCAGTAAATAAGGCTACACTCACTGGCACCGGATGATGACGGTTCAGCGCCAGCCGCAGAAGTAGAGGATTCTCTATGACCAAGTTGCTGCTTGAACTTATCATCAGTAAGATACTCTGCCCTAGAAGCTTCCATCACCATGCGTTCCATTTCTTTCTCAGTTAGCTCCAGATCCGAGTAAAAGCGACCTTCCGCTAGAAGTGCCTGTCATTGGAAACTCATTTAGCAAAAACATAATATGTTAGATCCTTATCAATAGAGATAAACTTTATTTTTTGTATGATTATTGAGATGCTTGCATTATCTATCTGCTGGTCCTGTTGAGCCTTGATGGCGGCTTTGACTTGATCCTTATCCACATTTGTCTGCAAAGCAAACCATAAACATGAACTCAATTCAAAATACTAATAGTGACAGAGCATTATGATAATTATTAGTCGATTATGAGAGCTCTAACAACCAAATAAAAAATAAAAATAAAAATTCAAGCATCAAAACAATAATTCCCGTCTGCTTTCCTAGTCCTTTCAGGGATGGGCAGATAAAGCAGTAGCATTGGGCATTTCAAATAAATGAACCTACTTGATACCTTCAAGCCCCTAGTCCCCGACAGTCTCCACGTGTTTTGTGTATAACAATATATACTTTGCATGTGAACCTATAGTGATGCCACTCCCAACTATTTCCCAACCCTCCCACCAAAACACAAAATTAATACAAGTAGAAATTTAAGGGCCCCAAAAAGAAATAGCTAGATATTTCACCTTAATTTGGAGTTTAACATCAGTCATAGGTTTAAAGAGTTCCGGTCAATCTTACATTACTCGGCGCCCCGCATGATATAATTTCAACAATAATTAATAACTGAACTTTAGACAAATTTTGGGTATGCCCACTCACCCCTTGCAGACTGCTAAATCCAAGTCCTGCACCAACTGTCAATCTTCGTGGATCAACAAGTGAATTATAATGATTACCGTGATGGTAACTTAGTCTTATAGGAGGTGTATCAGTACTATAGCTCCCATGAAATATGTTGATAGGTTCTGCGTCAATTAAAAATAAAAAATTGTAAATAACAAAGCTAAAATGGAGAATAAAAAAGGGAAAAAACTGTAAACAAATGTTGTAATTTATAAAGCAGTACCCGCGCTATAGGAATAGATATGGATAGGCCGATTGTACATTTCACATAAAGCTTGAATTTCCACATTGTTTCCATAAACCTGCAGAAAAACTTTTATGTATCATCATGATTGCATAAACAAGAAATCACGCTCTCAAAACTTCATGCTGGTTGAGACTAGTGATGGCGCTAAAAAAGAGAGAACAAATAGAACTAATATGCACAACAGTAAGAAAAGGAACCATAAACATGAAATAGCCTCAAACATATAAAGTGACCAAAGAAAGTGACTGTCATTGTTCAATCTGTTAGCAATGCATGAGAAACCAGAATGCCAAGGGATAAATTTGCAAATAATATCATGAAGAATATTATGCTGTAGAATGCCTACGCTCACTGTTGCATATAATGCCACAAGTTTCTGAAACAATAATTCTCCTAATAAGAATGAACATATCTGAAACACCTAAGAAAACGGACACGGAAAAAAACTTAAGATGTGATATGAATGCAAGGATACAGCTAGTCTTGACAAATTGAATAAAGATATAGATAGATATGTTACTTGCATATAAATTATTGTTCTCTCTTTCCGTCCCAAATTGGATGTCATATTATTGGAGTGTTTGGTGTGGATTTTGACATAGGCCAAAAACCTATTTTATATTACATTTTTAATTAAAAAAATATATCTGTAAATTATATTTTCAACTATATTAAAGATCTGTAAATATAAGATAAATACATAATGTATAAATGTGTTCGCGATACATCTTAGAATCCATGTTGAACATACCCCAAAATGGAGTAATGCTAGGCCATATAAGATTAACATCATTTTATCAACTTAGCAATTTTGCCAAAATTAATTCTATGAATACTGTCATGCTTACTCACATGACAAAAGTACTGGACATTTTTAAAACAATAATATGAAAAGCATGCACATCAAAAGCTGTTTAAAAATCTTCTCCATATTTGCATTACGAAAATTAGAAATGAAAAAAAGTACTTGGTCAAACCAAATTAAAACCATTTACCTTGTCTCTTCTCTTTCTTTTGCAATATGAAGTGAATCCTTCTGTTATAAATTGAGAAAAGTGGTCTCTCTCTCGCTCCTGAATCATCAAAAATTAATTAGTATATGCTTCACAACAACTGAAAAGTGACAGAATTCAAAACAAACGAAAAACTAAATTACAAAGAAAAGGCCCAATAACCAATGCACATCCACAAAAAGTTATGATTACTCCTAAATTATGAAGGTACAATTTATTGATGAACAAGATAGAGGAGACCTTAAGAAAATAGATAATGGAGGAAATCCAGGCCGAAAATAGAAAAATATCATAGCAGTTCTAAAACCCTAGGGAGAGAGAGAGTGTGTGAGAGTGTGTGTGTGAGAGAGATCCATATATAGAGGGACAGAGAATCACAGCATATACCAAAATAAAACTAGTTGATACCAAAAACAAAGAGATGACATAAGATACCAAAATAAACAAAGTTGATACCAAAAACCAAGTTGCTATCTTGAACATAACCACTGAAAAGAGAGGCAAATAAACAATGAGGGACAGAGAGAAAGAACATATATGTTGAGTAATTGATAGCCACACTAAATCCACAAAAATCTTGATCAATCAAACAACCAAACAAGAAAGTAAAGAAACAACAATAACTGTGATTCCACGTATTGGACAAGAAATATTATTCTGTCGGCTATAAAAGTGGCTTTCTAAATTAATAATAACAGCGAACATTTAAAAAATTACTAAATAAAGCATGCTTCCTATGGGATTGGATTGGGAGAGAGGGAGATATTTCTTATAAAGTAAAGTACATGACACAGGTAACCAGTATAAGTTTTGTTCCATATGAAAATGACTGGTTTTGTTTTTGAATTTCTTTGGTCCTCTGCTGCTGGCAGCAATACAGGAGAGTGTTCATTGGCTTGGTTGACCTTGATGGACTATTTATATATATTCGTCTTTTGAGGACCTATGGTCCACCTCAACACTGTTAGCAAGTCTTGTATTTGATCTATGGGGAGACTTCGAATGTATATGCTCAACATTTTGACAAGAAACAATTTGAACCATCAATTTACGTATGCAAAGTTGAGTTTGTTGGCAAAATGGTCAAGTATAACAACTTTCAATCACTCTCTCTTTTGTATCTCAATAGTCAATATTTTTTTTCTGTACATGAAGTAAGAAATCCAAACATATACTACTTCGCCATAAAGTTCAAATTTTTATAGAATATCAGTTTTTAATTCTACTCTTATTTCTAATAAGTTGCAACTCAGGTAATAGCAAGATGATAAACAAACAGATACATATATGTATATTTGTGCAAGTATTGTCCAAAATACCAATAAAAAATATAAGCGAAGAGAGCACAGTTCGTGTTACCGTAACAAGCATGGATTCTTCTTTAGGTCGCTAAATACCGAATCTAGATTCATGATTCTTCTAAGCTCTTATTGGGAATTAATCCATAGTTTTTTCAATGATAAGAAATGAAAATAACACTAACACCATATATACTATACTAATTAATATAATGTTTTATATACTAGTACTATCAACGAAATTACTATAAGAATTAATATATGCATTATTTATTTATTATTTAATATGTGTTGAATCCCTAAACCAGATCTGATCCTCAGAACATTCAGCTATTAAAGCTGGAACAAATTAGAGAATGACATAAGCTGATTGCATTCATAATTGCCTTCAAAATGATTTGTTTGTTGCGTAATGACTCGCCAAAGATTTGAAAGAGATTTGGGAGAGTTTCGGATATGAGATTGGTCAATGGCGAATTGATTATGAGATTCGATCAACATGGATGTATTCTGGTTCACTTCTATGGGATTCAGAGAGAGATGTGTGTGAGATTCGGTGAGGGTATCTTATATAATTTCGCAAAAACAAAATAATGGAAATTACCTAAATTGAAGAATAGCCCTAATTTACTATCTAAACTTTGGGTCTTCAAAGCTTTGCAACATCTGATCCCTATTAGATCTTTGGGTAAGTAAAGCTTGGCAACATGTGATTGACTCCTCTTCCGGACGTCACCTCCTCTTATGAATATTGGTACATCTTTTCTTTCTCTTCTTCTTTCTTATCTCTTTTCCTTTTTTCTCTTGCTCTCTTCTCTCTCAGCTCGCCAAACTCACCGACTCATTGAATGAGTACCTTTTTTTTTTGTGATGCCCCAGAGTACCACCGAGTACCAACTCGTGGACCATTTTTCCCAATCAAAATATGCCTGCTAGAGTTGAGTAAGTTCTCAAATTTAATATACTAAAAACATGTCTAGTTTATTTATGATCAGGATAAAAGTCCTTATTACTATTTTATGTAGTCTCAAGTTAAATATTTAGTTACCTTAAATAATCTATTTTTTTACAATAATTTACTTATAAAGTTAATTGTCATATTTTTATTCTTTATGTATATTTATGGAACTTCACTAATCATGTGCAAAAAACTATACAATTAAATGAAAATTTAAATATGAATAATTGTCATTTTATCATCTTTTTTAATATGCGCAAAAAGTCAACCAAGACTTAAATCCTAGAACGGATGGAGTATATTAATTAATATTAATGCTAGTTAGCAGTTTCTTTTGTACATATAGAAATAGAACTATATGTCATGTGAGTGTGTGTGTATACTATTATAACTTTAAGTTAATAACCAGTTGATTTGTGTGTATATAAATATGTATATATATATATATATATATATATTTGTGGTTGTTAATAGTTTCTTTTTGATTGTTTGTAAGTTGTAACTGATTTGATATATTTGTATGTACATAAATATTAAAAAAATAAATGTATATAAATATTAAAATTTACAGTAAGTTGCCAAATATATTTATATGTATATAATTATTAAATATGTTATAAAATATCTACATGTATATACATATTAAATTTATATAAGTTATCAAATATATTTATATGTATATAGTTATTGCATTTATTTAATACCTAATTATGCGCCGAATCACCAATCTCTATTTTGTGAGATTTTTTGAATCGCCAAATCCCTAATGATGAACCCGAATCCCCGCACCAGAATCTGCTAGCTTTTAATAGACCTTAAAATAATTACTATTATGGATTTGCTTGAAATGTTAAAAGACTTGAGTCTTGACCATTCTAGAGAATCGTCACTCGAGTCACTAGCTTAAATAATAATATACTAGAAGACAGTTGAACTGTTCTCGAGATTCTAAAACACAAATTCTAAATAAAAAATATAGTTCAGAGGACAGAGCCGTCCTAATCCTTTGATCTTATTCTCTCTTGAGTAACTTATAGACTCCATCACATATTTTAGAGTACCTAACTAAAGCCATATAGAAATAGCTGGAATAGTTCATAACCATTTATACAACCTAACTTGAACAGGATGTGTTCTATAGGCTCGTCCCTCTGTATCCTTGATCTGTAAACCCTTTTATTATTGCCTGGGTGAATGGGTTGCATATAATGTTCAAACAGAGAAAGACAGACCAAAGAGAGTCAGAGAGGTACGGGGAGAGACAGAGAAAAAGAGAGAGTAGAAAAGACTCAATTGAATGGATTTTAGATAGAAAAGATACAATAAATTCAATTTCCAAACCTCAAATGGGAATAATTCAAACACTTGAGTAACTTGACCCACATGCCTATGAAGATGATGGGAACACGAGTACAGGAGTTCATACAGTAACCCTAAAATGAGAAGGAAAGGAAAAAAAGGGGCCCTTAATGAACCGGGACCCAAGCAGCTCCCAGGAGGATTTTCCACCCCCTGCTAGCAGACAGGTTACCCTTGGAAAAGCCCTGGCCAGCCTTCTCTCAAAACAGATGTCTTTGGATTCCATTTTTATTTCATCAGATTTTCAATAAGTCCATTCAAAATTGTATTCACCTTGGAATGGATCGATTCAGTATTGTGTTGAAAAAGTAAACCTCAAGGACTCTCACTCTTCAAATTTTTATGATAACAATGTAGGTATGCTAATGGAATGCACAAGGATATATTCGCATGATTAAATCTTTAATGTTACTCATGAATCCCGATGCAGGCTCAGGGAGCTTTGAAACTCAATGATTCATTTGTGTATCTTTAGTACTTTAATTGTAAAGTTACAGATTCTATGTAAACAGTAAGCCTCTAGTGCTCAAGTTCCATGGTCTAGGCTTCCTAAGAATCACACTAAAATTTGAATGTGTTTCAAAATATCGGATTTCAGTGCATTGTATTTGCAACAATAAAAAAACTCTTGTTCCACATTGTTCATGTGGAGTTGCTCGTTTTCTCATCTACGTGAATCTAAATATTAAAAGGCTAATTATGTTCAGCATTGTATCCAACCTTTGCACATATTGTTGTTAAAACTTTATAAATGATAAGATCATGGAAGCTTGATTGAGGTTAATCAAGAGGACCAAAGGAGCTTGTTAGAGTCAAAGCTTGGTCTTAACTAGTAACTTCGTAAGTGTAGAGGGCTTTATCTCATCTTGAAAGGGAGCTTTAGCATATTCCAACTCCCAGTAAGTGTTTGGGGAGTGGAACTAGGTAAAGCGTGACCACCAATTAAACCTCTGGTGTTCTTTCCTTATACTTGCTCTTACTTATCGCTATTAACTTCCTGAGTTATTTACTTATTTTATCGAAAATATGATTTATCATAAACAAAAGAAAAAAGAGATATATAAGCGAAGGATGAAAATCCTACTAAATAAAAAGTAAAAATTCCAAGGATTATCTCCGCCTCTCTCTCCGCCCTCAGCAGACAGACCTCACAATTGACTAAAGGGAATTATTAAATCCTCAACACTTTTTGTTATTTCCACATCATAAGTGTCACTATAGATGTATAGCGACAGTGAAAATTGTCGCTATAGCGACACTTTTGTTGTGGAAATAACATTTTCTGTTGTGGATTTAACAATTTTCTTGACTAAATAGTCCCTTCAAATCCTCCCTTGACCAAACCAAAGGAAAATGACACATAATATGCTCCAAGGAGTTGGCAACTCCACCGAAGGCTTAAAAAAGAGAGAGAATTAAACCAAATGCTTGATAAAGCTTGAATCAAAGTAATCCTACCCTAAGAGAGAAAAGTCCCTTCCAACAATCTAACTTCTAGACAAAAGCCTAACAACCCTGTCCCAAAAGGTAGATGACCTAGGATTTCCCTAAGATAAGTTACCAGAACTAACTGCGCTATACAACCTATCAAGGAAGTGAACACATCTAAATGCATTTCTTACTCTCTAAGAATTGTGCCTCAATTACTGAATATCCAAATTCGGGTACATTACTTTTAAGAAAAAACAAAATTCATGAAGAAAAGATCATTATAAGCATCAACATTTGACTTTATTACAAGGTAAAAACCAGGAGGGCACATAATATTTAAGTTATTAAAGTCTTTTTTCTACTTAGGATCAGTGTGTTCAGAATTAGAGTATAATGCTGTTTTTTCTTTTCTTTCTCATCCATAATACTATTTATTTTTATCAGCACCCACAACTGTTGTCTTGCAGTAAAATGGACTTCAAATATATATATATATATCCTTTTGTATGAAGCAAATTTAGATGGCACCATAACCCTTTAGCGCAAGCCAATACAATATACAACTATTACCTCCATAACTCTTTGATTTTTTTTTTGCCTTAATTAGGGCATAAAAATTATTATAATCGCTCTATTCCCTAATCATTAATCTAAGTTAATATATAACTACAGTGGGTTTTCAATCTAATGTATGCATGATGAGTAGCTCATTTATTTCCCCAGCAAAAAAGAAACCAAAATAATAGTGCTCTTATCTCTATCTACTAACTAGTTCCACCAAACAAAATAAGTGGGCTAAATTTCTCTCTTCAGAATGAAAGCTAACATTTACACAGCATGAACACAAAAACTAACAGTATAAATTAATGAGTGCGTACAGGAGAAACGCATACCATATAATCAATACACATTTGCCTAACCAAATCATACAATTCGGAGTCGCCGTATACTTGATCTGCAACAGCACGAAAGAGGCAGTTGCCATCCTCCAGCATTCTTTTCACTTCCAGACCTTTTGCCCGTCTTAAATCAATCTCAAACTGACGTTCTCTTTCCTGTAAGAAAAGTAATAGGGCCATTCACAAAAATGGTTTAATGTAAATAATGAAACTCAAAAAGAATGCCTGCGAACATTACTTATATGCATGAATAGAATGTTATTTCACCAAGACAAAAAAGTTAGCATTCAAATAGTACTCCGCTTACAACGACATATTCATCATTTTTTTTAGTTTGGCCATAAAAGAGGAGCTGTTAATCTTTATTCACAAATTTATATCATTTGGTGCTTCAATAGGATTCAGCTTGCAAATTTAGTTGGGTCAGTTTAGATATAATAAAAATCTTAGAGTTGGGTAAGTTATGTCTTTTATAAAGAACAATGCCATATTGATTAAACTTGAAAAATGATGCAACATGATCACGAGAAGAACCATTATGCAACTAAATTAATTTCCACCAATAAGAAAGTTCATTTGCAACCTCAAAGGTTACAAATTGGAACTCTCATACCCCCACAAGTCACAACCTGTTAGCCCAGTGTCCAAAGTCCTAAACTACCATAACTGAAAATCCATAAATACCTCATAACCAAAAGCATCTCACAATAGTTTCATACATATCTAGTGACAATCTATTGGTTAAATGAATAAAAACTCACTGCATCGTCATAAGAGGATCCAAAGCATGGACTCTGTTCATCAGCACTATTGTAGCCCTCATTTTCACAATGAGACCTGGGAGAAGTAGGGCGAGACCCAGTTGGTGAAGTCCTAGTCGAAACAACCGGCCAGGCGGCAGCTCTTCTAGATGATCCTATCCTCGTAGCATTTGTACTGCCTGATGTAATCCTCCTTGGATTCAAATTCCCAGAAGAAGGTTTAGGTGGTGGTACTGGAGGCGGAGGTGGGTACGAAGTTCCCGTGCCCGTGTGAAAAGAACATCCACTCAATCCTTTATTCTCCTCCTCAACAATACTCAACCCACCAAATCCCTTTGTCAAATCCCCAGAATCCAAAACATCATTTTCACCAACTTTCTCACTAGCAACAATCTCATCATCAGGCTCATCACTCTGCACCAAAATATCATCATCACCTTGTAAAACCTTACTATCAAGAGAACCCGAATTCCCAGAAAACTCATCAACAAGATCCTTTTCTTGAACTTCCTCTACAATTTCTCCTTCTGAAGTAATAACCGGAGCCTGAGCAGGAGCTGAAGAAGATGGACCGGATCTATCAGGCCTATTCGTGCTCGATGATGACCCACCAGAACCTCTCTGAACCAATATTCGAGTCATTTTTTTCTCTATCTCTCCTCTTCAACTTAAACCCTAACCTAATTCGTTCCCCCCAAAAACTAACTCCGAATTAGAGTTGCAAATCCCTGGCTTTCAACTTATCACGAGTTCTTGCCTTCGGTAAAGTCACGCCAATCCCTCGGGTGAATAATTTCTTCTTCTTCCCACGAATCAATCTCTGCATTCCCCTAACAATTCTCATGAGATCTTATAGCCTTCCAAATTTGTTTAATCAATTAAAAAAAACCCTCTTTTCTAAAGTTACGCGAAATTACCCGATAACTGAATGCCTAGCAAATTCACCTCCAGAATAAACAGTCCAATCTACATTTAAATTCATTAAAAAATGAACAACAACAAAAAGAACAAATTAATCCACAAAATTAACGCCATTTTAAGAAAAATCAATCACCGATCGAATAACTGAAAGTTGAAATCCTACAGTTGACTCGGCTCGAGTTAAGAAAGGAACTCACCTTGGTGAATAGGAATTTGATCAAAATCTGAGATGCTAATAACAGTAAAGCAAAGAAAAAGACTAGGGTTTTTCGTGAAAAAGGATAAATGGAAGGCGAAGGCAAATGTAAGTTTTTGGCTTCGCCTGTCAGGTGGGTGTTAAAATGTTAAAAAGTGAAATTTACCTTAATATATATAAGTATAGAGAGAGAAAGTCTAGAGAGAGAGAAAGAGTGGAAAATGGGAGGCTGAGTTTTATCCAGTGGAGGAGAGAGAATGGAGTTTTCGGAGGCGACGGCAGCAATAAGCCGAACGGAGTACGCGTGGCTCGAGTTGTGGAAAAAAGGTTCGGTTGGGATCCAGGTGCGGTCTGAGTTGATTGTGAAGTTTAGGTCAAATCAACCAGTTAGATTCTTTACTTACCTCAGTGGAGGTCAGGTACTTACATTACTGTTTTGCCCTTGGCTCTTTATTTTAGTAGTAGTATTTTATTTTTCTTTATTAGGTAGGGACCTAATATGAGCCCATTTTAATTGTTAGTTAAATAAATGTCAAGAGGCAACTGGCATTTAGTGAAGTTGACTAAAATTGACTAAAATTGTGTAATCTCTCTTCTTCTTTTTTTATCAACCAATATAAATTTGAGACACTCTTTGCTATTTATTTCCCTTTCTCTGATCATAGAAATTGTGGACCAAGTATTAGTGGATATATATATATATAAGGATCGCATCCATAACAATCGATTAATGTTAGCAATTAAAAAAGTAATGATACAATAGTTTGTAACGAATGAGACAATTAAAATGAAACATGTCCCATTTTAATTGTTCCAGCCGTTAGCGGCTGGGATAACATTCTTAATTGTCCCATTCTTTTTGGCACTTGATGTCCTAAACTGTATAATAAATATTTTGTAATAATCTTATATTATAAGTATTAATATTTTGTATTAATATTATAATATTTTGTAATATTATTAATACTTAATATTAATATTATAAATATAAATATTAGTACTATTATATTAATATTTTGTAATATTAATATTTAATATAATAGTATTAATAATGTTACAAAATATTAATATAATAGTATTAATATTTATATTTATAATATTAATATTAAGTATTAATAATATTACAAAATATTATAATATTATTACAAAATATAAATACTTATAATATAATATTATTACAAAATATTTATTATACAGCTTGGGACATCAAGTGCCAAAAAAATGGGACAATCAAGAATGTTACTCCAGCCGCTACAACTACAAGTTGTAGCGGCTGGAACAATTAAAATGGGACATGTCTCATTTTAATTGTCCCAGTTGCTACAAGTTGTTGTGGCATTACTTTTTGGTAGCAACTGATCGTTATGAATGTGGTATGTATATATATATATATATATAGGGGCGGAGCCACGTATGGGCTAGGGTGGGCTGTAGCCCAGGTGATTTTTCTGCAGTCGCCCGCCTTCTTCTTCCTTTCTTCTTCTGCTGTTCTGCAGCAGCTAGTTTTTTTTTAATCTTACATGAAACGACGTCGTTTCATGTAAGATTAAAAAAAAACCCTAACCCCCTCTTCAAAATTGCCTCTGGAAATTAAGGCGTTGAGAGCTGCTCAAGTCCTGAAGCCGGCTGAAAGAGAATGCAGTAGAGGAGGTACATGTATTACCATAATATATCCTTGGTACTTGGTAGCATAATGAATTAATGATGCATACTTTTGAAGCTCCCGAGTGCCTCTGCTCTGCTCTGATTTCTGAAGTTGACTGCCTCTACTCTGCTTTGATTTCTGACTGCCTCTGCTTTGATTTCTGAAGCTCCCGAGTCGTGGTAACTGGTAAGCAATTATCTCCCATTCAATCTTTTCAGTGGTATAATTTCTTAAAATTTTGAGTCAGTTTGGTAGTTTTCTTCTTATAAATAAAGGGTTGTGTAATGTGTTTGCTTTGTTTAGATATGAAGGATAAGAGTATGTTAAGAATTTCAGAAATATGTTAATTTTGAACTTTTATGTATTTTTGGTATTTGATTTCATTATACTAAAGGTCATTCTAAAAAAATATGAAATCTATCCTTGCGATTATTGTTATTAGAATTCTAGATGCATTTGTCGGGTTGAAATAAGAATTCTAGATGCATTCTTAAGATGAAATTTATCTTAATAATGTGGTTGAAATAATCATGTTGGGTTTTGACAAACTAATTGAACTTTTTGATAGGTTGTGGTGGATTTTAGGTTTTGGAAATTTTCAATTTGAATAAATGACAATGAAAAGTCAAGGAAACAAGAGAGGAAAAACTTTGTTTTCTTTCTTTAAACCAAAAGAAAGTGCATCAACTAATGAAGGGTATTCTCCATCTAATGTTGAACCCCTTTCCAAATCTCGAAGAGTTGAAAAATGCTCAATATACTTCACCCACTATTCAGAAAGAAATTCTGCATATTATTGCAAACAAAGTTAGAAGAAAAATTCGTGAAGAAGTTGGAGATGCAAAGTTCTGTATTTTGGTTGATGAAGCCAAAGATGCATCAAATAAAGAGCAGATGGCTATTGTTTTGAGATTTGTTGACAACCGTGGTTTCTTACGAGAGCGTTATTTTGAGATTGTGCATGTTTTAGACACTAACAAAAGAGATTTCTGTTTGGCAATTTTTTTCGAAACTAACAACCATTATCAATCTCATTGGTGCTTCTCCCAAACGGCATACTGAGTTACATTCTGCTCAAGCTATTAAAATTGCACGTATGGTAGCTTCTGGTGAACGTGATACTGGTAGAGGCCTTAATCAGATTGGTAATCTACATCGGAGTGGAACTACTCGATGGAGCTCTCATTTTGATTCTATTTGCAGCTTAATTGATATGTATGGTGCAACTATTTCAGTGCTTGAAAGTATTGTTGAAGAAGGATCCTCTAACTCTATGCGTGGAGAAGCTGGTGGTTGTTTGATTATAATGAGGTCTTTTGATTTTTTTTTCACTCTATATATGATGCATAAAATTATGGGGATTACTGATTTGCTTTGTAGAGCTTTGCAGCACAAATCTCTTGACATTGTAAATGCCATGGATCTAGTCTCAACTACTAAAACACTACTTCACACTTTGAGAGAAGGGGGATTTGATCATCTCCTTGAGCATGTGTAATCAGTTTGCACACAAAATGACATTGACATACCAGATATGAATGCTTCGTTCAAAAAGGTTACCGGTCGTTCATGCCAACAAAAAGAATCGATGACAGTTTGTCAACACTATCATTTTGATGTGTTTAATTCAGCAATAGATTTTCAGCAGGAAGAGTTGAATTCCAGATTTAGTGATGAATCAGTGGAACTCCTTATACTTAGCTCAGCTTTAGAACCGAAGGACAACTTTAAATCATTCAAAGTTGATGATATTTGCAAGCATGCTGAGAAATTTTTTCCAGAAGATTTCAGTGAGCAAGAAATGCATTATTTGAGATGTCAACTAAATCATTATAAAATTGATATGCTCCTGTCATCAGAGCTTTCAAAATATATCTACCATCACTGAATTGTGTCGCGGATTAGTTGAAACAAATAAGTTGCAGACTTATAATTTGATTGATAGATTGATTCGTCTTGTTTTGACTCTACCTGTTTCCACAGCCACGACATAACGATCATTTTCAGCTATGAAACATGTTAAAACTGCTCTTCGCAATAAAATGGAAGATGAGTTTTTAGCAGATTCTATGATGATTTACATTGAACGAGAGCTTCTTGAAGATATTGATTCAGATTCCATAATAGACGAATTCTATTCTACAAAGCATAGAAGGATGCAACTTAAATAGTGTGTTTTGTTTTTCTTTTTCCTTGCATGTTATGTACCTTTGTACCTTACTACTATGTATGATTTTGAATTTGTGATTGATCTTGGTGGGACAATTTTTTGTGGATATAATTGGTACTTGGTAGCCTAGTAGAAAATTAATTCCTGGCTCCGCCCTTGTATATATATATATATGTAATAAATTTGTTTTGCCTAAGATTGTTTTGGGTCCCTAATGTTTGTTTAGTGATGTAGTAGTTACTATTAATATTTATTTTTCCATTCTAAAAAATAAGTCATTCATTCTATTCAATCCTTCATAAATAAGTCACATATTACGCCTTTAAATAGGTTCCAACTTACAGTATTAGATTGTGTTTTTAATGACAATCTTATATCCATCATTTAAAATTAGATATAAGAATAAAAATCACAATATATATATATATATATATATATATATATATATATATATATATAATCTGAAACTATCATTAAGTGTGTTATTAATTGCATTCCTCTTCAATATTTAACCATCACCCAAAAGTTTTCTATAAATCTCCCCTCAAATTTCTAACTTGTGAAATTGAGAACAAACCTTGAAATGCTTATTGACCAAAGTTGTGGTAGTATTTTAGTTACTACCATTTTATAGCTGGCTAGCTAGGTTTCTCATTGTTGTTTACCCTTGTCATTTGTAGTGCTTTAATATTGAGTCTAGTCTATTGAATCAAGTTCATTTTCTTTCTTTCTTTTATACTCTTTTTCAATGTCTTATTACTAGATTCATCGAACACATCACTACACAATTGGCGCTGGCGGAATCAACCATCAACAGTAAGAGATAAAAAAAAGTATTTGAATGAATCAGTCTCTGCGGACTGTTTTGATATCGATTCAACGTCTACACTGATCCTTTTATTCGGTGGTCCGCCTTCAAACCATGGACCTCAATCCCGAGATGCGGGAATATATGGAAGAGGTCATCGAACATTTAGATCTCGTCCAAACGTATATCAACTACCTCCAACTCCTATCAGTTACTACCCCACCTCACCCCCACTATTACGATTGGGTCATGGAAGTACAAAACCATCGCAACTATCTCCGTCAATCACTCACTCAACTCCGCTATTATATACAGCCCATCCAAACTTGCCTCCAGGAACTCCAGTCTCGTCGTCAAATCTTATACCGACAATTTATGGCGGTTTTTCTCCACCCCATTAGCCGACGGTAAAATCAAAATCATCAACGCACAAGTCTCCATCGATAAATCATTCTATCTAAATTAATATGTCAAGTAAATTACCCATATGGTCTAGGCAAGATAATAGATCCAATAAAACCTCATATCATAACTTGCCTAAAGAAAGAAATGATCCTGTATTAAGATTTCAATATATCAAACCATTTTTGTGCTTGTAATTGGTATTTATTGAAATGAATAATTTTAAAGTTTGTGCTTATTTTCTAGTATTTCATTTACATACTTATCAATTTTTTCTTATTATATCAAGTTACCATAAGATTATTGTCTTTGTTTTCTCATTTAGTTCAAAATACTAGTACCTCCGTCCCATAATAAGTGTTTTTTTAGGCTTAGTATTTTTTTTCAAAATAAGTGATGTGTTAGAACTCCAATACAAATTTTACAATATTTTCCCATATATGCCCTCCATTATTCTTGACTCTTCGTCTCCTCCATTACTCACTACAATTAAATGACACTCATTAACTTTTCAATTTCAAAGAAATTATATTAAGGGTATTTTTGTCATTTTAGCTTATGTATTGATATCTGTGATTTAAGCTAAAAAACACTTATTATGGGACGGAGGTAGTATATAATTAGTATTCCCATTAAATTACATTAATTACTAGTATAACAAAGTCAATATGCATCAATTGCTACATTTACTAGTATTACCAAAGTGTCTAGTGAAATGCATATTATTAAAGCTAAAACATGTCATTCACAACAGTTTCTCCAATAGACTTTTTATCTCCAATTTTAAAGTACATATCAACAAATTATTATTCAACAGTTTCCTTATCTTTATTTAATTCTCTATTTCAATCTCAATATAGGATTTTAATCCTCAGAATAAGGGAGTCATAAGACCATTCTCTATGTATGCAAAATGACATTTCACACTCTCATTTAAGTGGACAACTCATCAATCATTATTCAAATCATCTTCATTTTCAAATTATAAAATTAATATTAACTTATTTTTAAAAATCAATTTCAAACGTAATCAAATTTAAAATTGATATAAATTTATTTAATTCATGCCAATATAATTATAAATATTATAAAAGTATTATTAATTATAAAATTTATTATTTTCAAAATTTAAATGAATCATATTAAATTTAAATTTAAAAATATCACAAATTAATTTTTTAAAAGTTGATATTGATCTTATGTACATTTGTAGCTACAATTTATTAATACTCACTCCATAAATTACTTAAAATTTAAAACAAAATAAAATTTATTTAACAGTGAAATACAATTGATAAATTATACTCTCTTTTATAAATTATAAGATTATTATTAATTTTTATAAGTCAATTTGATGCATTCTCAAATTTAATAATTTTGCTAAAAATTGTAGTAGTATTTTTTTTTCTAAATAAGTTACAATATGTATTGATGAAATTTAAAAATATCAAATACTTATTTTTAAAAAAATTAATAAATTAATAACGATTTTATAATTAAAAACAAGATGTAGTTACAACGGTCAAAATATATTTTAACTGTTGAAACTTTCAAATTTTAACTTTTAAATTTCAAATTTCATTATTTAAGAAATAAATAAAAGGAATCTATTAAGTACATATTAAAAAAATTGAATCTCTATCTTGCAAAATGAGTCAACATCACTACATAGTAACGATATAGATAAAGAAACTATTGTGAAATGTAATTAATATTTAATTTATTAATTTGGTTTTAAAATTTTGATATTATTCTTCTAAAATACATCAGAAAAATGAGAGAGAGAGAAACAAATTAGTGTTTAATTATAAGAGATAATGTGAGAAATCAAGTATTTAATACTTCTAAAATGACAAATAGAAAGAAACAAAAATCTCTCTCTAAATGACAGATAAAAACAAACGGATTGAGTAGTAAAATCTGCATAATTGATTATGTAGCATTTATTTATAAGATATCCTACAATTAATGCCAAAGATAATCTGCCACATTCAAAAAACACAACTTTCTTTCCTCTTTCCCCTCTTCTTTTTTAGTTTGAATTCAAACAAAGAATACAAACATTTGGCTACTAATCTCAAAACTCAAATGGTTTCAAGAGCTAGATTACCCACCATTTTAACCAAAGGAACAGGGCACTTGGTAACTATATCGATTTTAGACAAATTTGAGGCATGCCCAAAGAGTGACAAACTAAGCATAGCAAGCTCTCCCAAAGACAACCTTGATGAGAGAAATCCATGCCAATAATGAGGATCCAAATCAAAAAAAGCATCAAAAAATCTCCTAGTCCCATTCAAATCAAGCTTCAACAAAGTCTCCATTCCAAAAGAGTAAAATTCCCTAGTACACCTCTTCTCCACAGGCCACAAACCATTCCACACACGATAATAAAGTGCACTCCCCCTAATCATTCTCGTCGAGCCAAGGCACTCAGCAATGGCATCAGCTAGGACAGGAGCAACAGCCAGAGTCCGAGCCACCATATAACCTGTTGAAGGGTGGACTAATCCTGCATTCCCACCAATTGCCATTACATTCTGAGGAATCCGCGGTAAAGGTCCTCCCATGGGAATCAAACACTTTTCACCCTCAATTATATTTTTTACTCTAATTCCCAAATGCCTTAGCCTTGCCACCATCCTCTTCTTTACCTCCTTGTATGACAAAACTGGCCGGCTAACAAGTGAAGTTTCTTCTAAAAATACCAAATTCGAATCAAATGGCATTGCATATAAAAAAGTTGGTAATCTAGAATTATTAGCGCGAAGGTATGGTTCATTACCCAAATGGGAGTTTCTCCAATCCATAAGTACCATTTTGTCTAAATCAAAAGGGTGGCTTTCAACTTCTGCTAAAATACCATGAGCAATCTGATAACCATGGTTTCTAGGCTTATCATACTCTACAAATGGGCTTGCAAAACCGCTTGCATCAACAACTAAACTCGCCTTCAATTCCATTCCATCATCACAAACAATTGAAGACTCAAATTCTTGGTGCTCCACTTTCCAAACTTTGGCCTTATGGAAAATAACTCCATTGGATACACAATTTTCTAATAACTTTACTTTCAATTGCTTTCTATTAACTCGGCCATAAGCACGATCCAAATACTTTGTCTTATGATCATTTATATAAATAGAAGCCATAGGCCATGTTTTGTCCAAACAATCTTGAAATCCCATATGGTCAAACTCATCAACCCAAACACCATAATTATTAGGCCACATAGAAAGCGTCGAAGGGTCAACACAACATACCTTAATTCCATAACTAGCTACGTGCTCAGCAAGCCGAAGCCCAGCTGGACCAGCACCAATTATGATCACATCAAAGCGAGATCGATTAGAGGGATCAAGCCATAACAGATCAAAACATATCGAATCTTGTTTTGTTTCGGGTTTAAGGTCTAGAAAGTTACCCAACTTGGTACTTTGGGTTCTTTGTTGAATTTTTTGTGGATTGAAATTTTTGGGTTTGGGATGGAGAAATGGATTAGTAATCGGTGTATATGTTGTATGACTAATAGAAAGTAGAGGTGATGAAGATGGCCTAATAAGAGTCTCCATTAGAGAGTTGAACTTTTCTTCTGGTATTGAAATAGAGACGGGCAGATAAACAGAGAAAGGTTATTATATAAATATGTAGCAAAGGAGATTGTACTTTATATTATATGGACAAAGAGGAATCAATTAGCAGTACCAGAAAAAATGATGCTCCTCCAAGTTCCATTAAACAAATGCTACGGACGGAGTAGAATGCTGAATTCTATAGTGCCTGGGGGGTCCCACTACTATGAGTTCATATAAGACTAAAATTACCAAACTTTTACTTATTGATGCGGCAAGTCAAATAGAAGGTTTTTGGGCACCACTTGATCTAAATGTGGAACTGGGTCCCACTAGTAGAGTCATTTATGCCCTAGAAAAATGGACTAAGAACACAAGCATAAATTTACTGGGTCCTCTGCTATTCAAGAGAAACTTATGGAAATACAACTTTTACTAGTATAAATATCAACTCTCTAATATTATTTGCTAATAATAGAATAGTGATAGTGAAATTCAAATTCACTTGGATGCAATTTTCTGAAAACAATTTATATCTACCCCAAACTTTAATGCAAAAATTATGCAAGGGAAATTACTAATCATATTTAGTTGGCATTTTTGATGGGACATCCCATCCATGATTAGTGAGACTTCAAGTTTCTCTCTTTATTTTCTCGAGTATAAAAGCAGAATTTTAGTGGTATCAGACAATAAACCAAATTGAAATTTATGTAAGAAGCCCGAATACGGGAGTCGGATATTCAACAGATGAGAAGAAGTTCCCCTTCAAGATTCAATGTGCACAAACATCATACTCAGACATCCTGGGTGCAAAACCTCACAATTCCAAGGTTTAGATATCTCCCTAAAAGAGAAAATGCGAGCACGAGTTTCACAGCGCTGTTAGTGTATACTAGTGTTAGTGTATACAAGTAACACATAGCTGATCAGACTGCCTTAATTTTCTGTGCATTTTGTTAAGATCATTTCACAGTCAACTATCAAACAAAAGCTTTGATTTTGGTCGGGAGTTTCTCCTTCCAAATGCAAGGACCTAACAGAAACCAAGTAGGAAAAAAGAGCTAGATAGATAATTGGAGTGAGATTCAAAAGAAAATACACCAACCAGATCAAGATTCCAACAAGGGCAAAATTTCTTCAGCTTCTAGATCATTAAGTTTATGAAAGGAATGAAAGTACCAAAGAGATAACTGATGACTCACCTCCCAATTGACAAATCTGTTTATAGGTACACCATGAGTGACTAAAAATCCTGAAAAGGATAGGACAAGCCACACAGAGAGAGAGAGAAATATCACCCACCCAAGTATCTCCTAAAAGCAAATATAGTTAACGCACAAATCACCTAATTGTACTCTGCCTCATTCCCTACTTCAAACACTAGAAATATATCATGCACACCAGCAAATCAGCTAAGCAACAATTCTTTAAGCACTGGAAAATAAGCAGGACACAACTTTAAGAGAAAATATTAATAAAAGCGCAATTACTCTGCAAAACACATCAACGCTGATGGGAAAATGGAGGAATAGTTAAATTTAGGCGGCCATATGCATATAGTTGCACCAACTAAATATATAAAAGCATATATACTTTTCTTACCACTACCAATTTGCTTTAACAAATATCTAAATCAGATGGTGACTTGAAAAACTTGTTATTAGGCTTGAAATCTTAAGAAGAAAATTTATAGGATACTATATAAGAATTTCAAAAATTTACAAAATGGAAAGGAAAAGAAGAAAAACAATGTTATTACGATTTATCACACTTTCCCCAACAACTGAACCAATAATTACTTGAATAAAATCTGGAACCTGCAAGACATAAAATATATTCCAGAGTCCTGACACATTGATATCTGAACCATGAGGCAGCTCAGGCTCCTTGCAGCATATTTCAAGCTACATAATTGGAGGGTCATCTATTGCATACCTTAGAAGAAATGTTATGATCTGCAGGAAGGAAGAGTGATGCCTCCACAACAAGCTGCAATTATTATGTACAGCAACAGAACAATCAAGCATGTCAACAAGGCCCTGAAATATATGAGATTAAGTGATGGGTGAAACACTAGAATTTTAAATATTCAATCCATGAATCCACTTCTACATGCGCACCTACTAGTTGGTTATTGCTTTTAGCGGAATAAACAAAAAGCTTATTCTTCATGTAGAAAAATCATATTACAATCAATAATGAAATTTGATAAAGGAAATTTATAGGAATTGTTTGGTGGTGGGGAAAACATTATGCTGAAAATCTGTTACAATTCAAGTCAATTAGGTTCTTTGGTTCATTGCATTTTCTGCCTGGTTACCCCTTGTGCGATGAATGGAGTTCATCCACAACATAGATGAGCTTTCCACCAAACTCCTTTATTTGAAAAATTATTATTATTATTTTTTGTGTGTTTGTTTATTCACTTAATGGTTTACATGTTTGTACTTTTTTTTCAAATGGTAGAGTGAAGGATGTAATTATAATGATAATCCCTCAAAATATTTGGGACTTCTATTATTTAGTTATTGAACTTTCAGATTTCCATAAGAAGATGTCTTACGAGAAGAAAAAAGTTTTCTCGAAATATCTGGGACTATTATAATGAAGTTCTTGAACTTTCATTATTCCTTAAGGAAATGTCTTATGAAAATGTAAAAGTTTAGTCTAAAAGCAGACGACTTAAATACTTACAAAAGCTTGGCATTTTTCATCCAAAGAGCACGTCGAAGGCGCTTAGACTGTTTCCTGAAGTGAAATGCACTATCTTGCATGGTTGCAGTTTTGTCAACTAGAAGCTCAATCCGATCACCTCTCTCAAGTATCTTCTCAATGTTATCCACCATTATGGTGCGTATCTGAAGATAAGTTTAAGGGATATTCACATTAGCAGATTTTTTATATTTATTTTTGTACAAGATAAAATGAAAAGAAGGTCAATAAAACTGCAGATGGCACTAGAGAAGGGGAAATTAGTGAATGACTACAATCTCTTCAAATTTCAAGAGTGCAGAGTTAATAAGATATTCTAATGCCTTATAAGTTTCAGAAAATATGGATTTTTGCTTTAACCACAATTCTAGAAATAAAAATATAAAATGTACTAAAGAATTAACAGAATATAAGTGGATATTACTAGTAGTTTGTAAATGTACTGTTAAAATAAACTACACCCTGCCCATGATACATATACTTAAGTATAATGATTTTCTTTTTATATAAACAAGCACAGTATCCCGTGATTCTCACGGGGTCTTGGTCTTGTTATAGAATTATTATATAGTTGTTAGTTTTTAATTGTAATTTTACAGATATTTTATTGGATAGAGTACTTTTTGTTTTTATATTATTTGATTTTTGCTTAAACCGCATTTCTACAAATAATATGTACTGAAAATAGAAGTACGTATAGTTTGTGAATGTATTGTTAAAACAAACTAACTACATTCTCCCCATAATAAATATACTTAAATATCATGATTTTCTTTTTATATAAAAAGCTCATTTCCCCGTGCAAAACACGGATCTTGTTGGAGAATTATTATATTGTTGATGCTTTTTAATATTTATAAGTATTTTATCGGCAGGAGTAATAAATTTTTATTTTTGGATTTAATAATTAAATCATATGGTTGGTGTTTTAATTATCCTTGTATCTTTAAGATATTAATAAATTAATATTGGGTACAATGATCTTCATCAAGAAATTGGTTTCTTTTAACACTATTTTATCTAACTTATAATAAAAATTTTGGTTTTTCTGGTAGTAAAAAAGTCATAATGTCAAAAATGTATTTATCAAAATATATTATTAAATCTAAGTTTCTTATCCTTCAGATTAAACAAAGAATCATGATCATGCAACATGGTACAACCACTGAACTTAGCAACAAATTTTAACAATTAGGTCCTATATTTTCTATCTTAATGTTTAACTGTTTGGAAAATCTTATTATGTTTAAAGTTGCACTTGATTTTTGTTATTTACTTTTTTTTAGCAACTACCCTCTTCTAGTGTGCACCGAGAACCCCTTGACCTCAAAGCGCCTCTATGGGTCATGGCCAATGATTACCTCATCAAGTACTTACTTTCAGTAGCCCTAAAGCAAATATGCCAAACAAATATAAACATTAATACATGACTATTGGAATCAATTATGTTAATTTTAACAAAATATCGAAACTTCTAGAAGTATAAACGAACCATCTAAATAAAAAGGAAGTACCCTAATTCAATACAAATGTGACTATTTTCTAATAGTACACCAATCAGACTCGGTTTTCAACCATGTATTTGAAAATGGCTGCTAAAATTTAAAAATGGAAAACACCAACAAGACGGTTAAAATCATTAAAATGAGAGGAAAAGCATATTAAACATAAGAAAATAGGGCCTCTAGGCCCTCTACCACAAAAGACTACCTTAACTGTCTAGTGTATACATCCTCACAAGCCAATACACGATCATAGGTTACCAAAAACATTAAAAATAAATAATAAATAAATAAATAAATGAACTTCCAGACAGCAGAAACACTTGCCTCACCAACTTCTCCTCTAACGCGATTAAGTGTATCTGCACTAGGATTACTGGAGAAAAATTCCATTTGCTGATGCAAAACCCTTGAAAACTCATCATTCATAGCATAAGCAGGTGCATATGGTGCCACTCTGCCGTAGTTTTTCATGAATCTCTTGTGAACTTCTTCCAAGTATGAAAAAGGAATTCTCCCTGGACCAAATTGTGAATCAATACATTGTCAACCATTGAAGACAAATAGAAGGATATATATTTCTATGAGGGTTTCGCTCATACACAACTATAATTGCAAGAAGACGGATATCATTTTAGGAATGAAAAAAGAAGAGTACTTCAACCGATAAAATGATGCAAAATTTACAATAATTGTGGGAAAAATAATAAAAGCATTAAACAAGAAAAAACCATATTATAAGCATAAATGAAGTTAACCGAAAAGACTAGATAAATATTATTTATATGTTTTGATGCAAGAAGATTGTCAGATGCAAATATAACTTTCTATTTATTTACTTTTTTTGGTTGTGGATATTTCTTTCTATTTGCTCTGGACAAAACATTTGATACATGTCATTACTTTACTAAAATGGACAAAAGAGGGAAAAGACAACAGATTTGGTAAGCTTAAGATAGCAATTTAAGGTACACGAATGAAATGGAGCAAGGTTAACAAGAATTTAATATTATTGAAGCACTGAGAAATATGGTAGACCAGGCTACCTAGACCTCAGCAACCCAGCAAAAATATGTATCTTCAATGAGAAGATTTGTCTTCACACTTCTTGTTGAAGAATGAGGCACGCTTGGGGGACAGATCATTACAGATTGTGAAAAAAAAAAAGAATTTCTGAATGCCAGTTCACTATAACAAGGGAAAACTAGATATGAATCATGCGTCAATTCATAACACAAACGATAATACATGGAACAAATATTATTCCTCAATTCATGCAAACAACAAATCATACGATTTAGATCTCCCTCTCAGCCCCTTGGTGAACAACAAATCATACAATTCAGATCTCCCTCTCTCCCCCTTACTAAATAGCATTTAATCACGTATGAACCACAGATCTAATGAAGCACCCTGATCGGCTATCTTCACAATCTGAATATGTGCTTACATCTGCTCTCTTTCTCTGTAGCATGCATGTACGCCAGTGCAATAACACATATGAAACAAGCACATGTTTTATGCTTCACCAACTGAGGTTTTGCTACTAATTAAATTTTTGTTTCTTTCCCCCAAAACCATAACCATGTTTTCCTTCTCTCTTGAACCAGATTAATTAAAGCCCAGAAACTTTACAATTAATCCTGATGTAAACTTGTGTGAAAGTATGAAACTCTCTCAGGTTACTTTATGACTCTTGGTATTCATATAATTGATATGAAACTTCGGTGAATAGAGGTAGTTGATGCAAAGAAATGGCAACTCCACTCACTAGATTGCTCGTGAAAGTTTAAACTTTTAAGTTCTGCAAAGGAATTAGTTATTCACCATTATAGGAAAGGAAAAGAACAAAGAGCCTACTTCTTTAAATAGATGTCAATCAACTTGGTATTCTTATACAAAGACAACATATAATAGAAACATGTTTCCTGTTTTACATTTTCTCAAGAAAGAAAAAAGTGTAGTGTCACAAAAAAACCATGTAGTTCAGAGTTCAGATCTTTCATCCAATATATATGCAACTATAGAAACCGAACCCTACATTTTTTAAACTGTTAAGGCCATATATTATGTAACTAGCAAGTTTGGCATAAAAGAAATTCAAGTTTCATAATCTTCAAAAGAATGTACTAAATCAGCTAGATTAGGCAGTAAGTTAGATATTCACAAATCGATGCCACTCCTCATTCATGACACCACGAATAAATGATTCATCATCCAAATGATTATTTCAATCTTTAAAATGTACGACTCTCACATTACGGTATTACAAAGTGGTAATTAATCCAACACATCACAAGTCCCCAAATCCGTGTCCTCACTACAACAGATTTGGTGCTCACTATTCATTTACATCCACAACATCTAACTAGTAATGTAAACTAATTTACATAAATATTACATTGTGTTATAATTTAGTCTTATAATCCCATATCTTAAATACATAACATAAACAATTACATTAGTTCCAAAATGTTACATCATTAATAGTTAATACATCATATTCAGTTAATCTTCTTCGGTAGACTTTCCTTTTCCTTTATCCTTTGCTCCTGATTTTTCGGGTTTTTCTGTTTTAGCTGAAAATATGAGAATGGGAAGAGTGAGCAACTAATTTGCTCAGCATTCAGCAAGTATAAAAAGTTTGTACTACACAAGAATAACTGGATCAAATACTGATGATTTATGATTTAGAAAGGATAATATGACATTTGTCAATTGGGGAATCAACAAAGATGTCTTTACAAGGTATTGAACTTGAAATATTGAAGTCTATTTTACTTAAAAATCTCAAGTCTTATCGATAATTGAGACGATGAACTATCTAAAATGTTCTTCAATCATAGACCGAGAACTCTCCAATAATGTCCAACAGTCACAAAAATTGTGAACTCTCCACAGAGTATCATTAGGGGATCAGTCTAACAATACTCTATGTTACACGTAACATCATCTTCAAGCTGTATTTTGACGGTGAAATGTCATTTTCTTGACAATATCATATACCCCCCTATGTCTATGGTTGTTCATCTCTGTTATCATATCAGAGTCTGCATCAAAACAATTTGATTTAGAACGAAATTAACAAATTCCAAAGAATACTCATTTAAAGAATCACATTAACTGAGTTTAGCCGAAACAAATGACATAAACTCATTACTTGAAACAGTTCACGAATAAACAAAAATCTTTTTAGAATTGCTTGCAATAACGTACAGTTCAATAATTGTACGAATTGTAAAAGCACATAAGTGCAGGAACTTGCATGTTATGAGCGTACTTTCCTTACTTGAGTTACTCACTTTCTCCCAATGATAACATACATCATCTATAGAGATTTATTAACTCATCTATTATTATTAATAGTTACCATCGGTAACTATTCGCAAACCATTTTTGGTAATTTCGGTTATTATAAACTCATTCTCGAGTATTCTTTTATATCTTTTTTATAACTTCATTATCATAATGTTCATTTAGTGATCTCATAAGCTTATACGTTCCATTTTAACACATTTACCGGTAGTAATGTATTACGCATTTTCGGCTTTATTTTAATTAATTTTTCATAAATTCTAAACCTCTATTTTATCCATTAAACCCTTCTAATTACTCCCTCCATTCCATATTAACTGACGTTTTACACCCTTTGAGTTATTCCAAAATATTTGACGTTTAATGAAATCAAAGCATAATTAATATTTTTTCTTCCAAATTTATCCTTATCCCTTTTTTCCAATAAGTGTGTAATTAATGCACACAATAATTAGTTTTTCAATTTTTAATTGCATTAAATTAGTTTTAGGCTACCCTTTCATATTCCTTTCCTTCCCAATACATATTCATAACAGTGGTAATCAATTTTTGGTAGAAGAATTTTTTTAACTTGGACGGCTGGACATAAAAGAAAGATATGGAATAGTTTGAGAGAGGAGAGAGAGAATATTTATTAAATAAGGATATTTTAGTCTTGTACAATAACTTTTTACTCATATTAATAGCTTCCTTAATCCATGTGCAAAAATCTTAAAGACACTTATTTAAGAAGAAGGGAGTATTTTATTATTTTCCTCCTCGCCCGACCTAGGTGATTATATTTTAGATACTTTCCAAATTTTCTAGATTTTTCCAGACTTATTAAGTATTTATTAAAAGGGCTTTTCTGTCAAATTTTGTAAAATTCACCATAATTCAAAAACAAGTCCAAAAATCATGAATTTTGGATAGTAGGTACTTTACGTCAAAGAGTACTTCCTCCTGAAATTTCATCCCAAAATAATTTGTAGAATTAAATTATAGTTGTTTTAATTTTTCAAATCCCAAAATTGTTTTGGTCATAACTCCTCTATAAGCCCACTTGAGCTAATTTTTGGGCATGACCTACCTTATATCACTAGGTATCACACGCCACAAGCCTATAATTTTTCAAGTTAATTGCCCAAAACAGTCCACAGAAAATTAATGTTGGTAGGTTCATCAATATGTTCAGTCTTAGTATAAAATTCACTATAAATAATCTATAAGGAATCCGAGTCTCAAACCTCCACACAACTTCAGCCAACTCATAAAGGTATCAAACACAACAAACCTCATTCAAAAATTCATTCTATATCAAGAGTTATATACTTTTGAAAAGTAGTCCCAGATTTAGGGCTAAACCTAGCTAGTTTCATGTTTTCTTTTTGTTTTCTTCAAGTTCTTTGCTCATCTTTTGAACTTCATGATAATATATCTATTAACATGTAAGTTTAACTTACTCATGATTAGGGTATCATAAAATTCATAAGAATTTTTTTTTAAGAAGCTATATGAATTAGAAGCTAGAATAGGTGTGGTTTACCAATTGTTTTAGGTTCCCCTTTTTAGGTTTTAACTAGTTTAGATTGTTTTGATTTTAGTCCCTCTAGTTTGGTTAGACTAAGTCAAAGTTCCTCCCTCTTTTCTTAATTACCTTGATTAGCCCTTACTTAATTAGTGTTAATCAAGATTAACATTCACTAATCACACTTAATTATCACTAATGATGCTTAATAGTCTAATTAGGTTTACTAATCTTAGAAATGATTGGTTATGGTTGAGCCACCTACCCCCCTTGCTCTACACCTCATGCTTTTACAAAGGTGAGTATGCATACTTGTTCATGAGTCATGTATGCCACCCAGCACCTAGATGGCAGGTGCTTGTCATAAAAACGAGTGTCCACTATAAAATTAAGGTAACATGTCTCATGATATTCAAGTAAAAGAATAATCTTAGTAGTGTTTACATTGAAGCCAATTTCACTAAGAAATTTTGACTTTTGATACAACACGTACATTTGTGTTTTTTTCTCAAACTTGTGATATAAACAATGTAAAACCTCATGTTTTCAAAGAAACTTAAAATTGTTCCATGATTTGAACTAAATCTGGTACTAACATATAATTATAATTTAATGCACTTGCATACACTCAATACGTAACCAATCGCACCCTTCTTTAACGCTATGTTTAGCAACTCAATTCCAATTTCCAAGCTTTGGAAAAGGTATTGAAAGCACATTTGCCATTCTACAAAATCGAATTAGTTAACATTTGGGGCTCAATTCCAATAGAAAGAAAAAAAAGATAAATGATAAAAAAACAGACAGTTAAATTAAATTATGATGTATTCTTGAATCACAAACTGTATATTAACACCTTGTTTGTAAGTTTAAAAAACTGAGGAAAGAAGGATAGGAACACCAAAGAAAATTACAATTTTTTCTTTAAAAACTTTCTTGGACAAAACCATAGGAAAGCTAAGAATTGGAAGATGGGATTAGTAAAAAAAAATTGTTCCTAAATTGTCCTTCATTTTAACATAGGGAAACAAATTTGGACATTCATAACCTACACATAGTGACACTTTCTTAAGAAAACTTACAAACAGAATTAAGGAAACTAAATTTTCTCTCCTTTCCTATCCTATCATTTCCTTACTTAAAAATCCGTAGCATTCCTTACCCTCAAAACTGTATACAAATAAGGTGGGTAGTCCACCCCATTATATAATGTCATATAGAACGGCTTTAGGAAGCTGGACCAGCATATATAAAGATTGTACCTTGTACATGTCATTTCTACAAAATCATTCTATTGATCTAAACTGCAATTTTGAACGAATTATAACATAAAAAGTCAGTTCCATTTTCAATAAAAAGCATACGTTCCCCAAGGACAACAAAATTTAAGCGCCTTGAGCATTCTCTAATAAAATTAAGGGAAAAAACAGAACTTACAATTCGTAATAGAATTCAAGCAAGTATATAAATTCACTAATTTAAATATATTAAATTTTGCCAAGAGAGATAAAGAGATGGTTACGGACTTCCGAAGGTGTCGTTGGCCATACAAAGGAAGGTGAGACCGTCCGATCTGAGTATATGGAATATGTACTGATCCTGAGAGAAACAGAGCTTTGAATCAGCCTCAGACGGCAACTTCTCCAGAATCCGGCGAGCCACGGAGCCGGTGTTTCCACTCACGGCGCTGAATTCCGCCATTACGGTCGTTCCCCTCGCCACCACTGCGTACAGAATTGCCATCTGTCTAGATTTCTCTTTCCCTTACTCTACTATTGATCTTTAGCTGTCATAGATGGACGGAATATACCACCTGAGGTTTTCCGGTGAGGGTTTTGTAGAGAGAGTAGGGTGGTTTAGCTGAGAGTTGGAAGATGGAGAAGTTTGGAGATCACCGGGAACTCGTAGTCCACGACTGTTCTGGAATTTGTCTTGGGCCCTGTTTGTTTGTCACAGCTTATTTTAAAAATAGCTTTTAGCTTTACGACTTATCGGGTTAGGGTTAGCATAAAATTTATTTTTTAATTAAGTTGATCAATTAATTAATAAAATATTGAGACATATAGAATTTTATTTGCGTGTCAGCACTCTATTGAATAATTAATCAATTTAACCAAAAACAAATTTCATGCTAACCACCGAGCAGATCATTTGTCTTCAAATTTTCTATCGTCGTTATTCCTCACTTAAATTTTGACACATATTTTTTTATTTAATTTTAAAATTAATTAATATTAAATAAAAGACTAAATATAAAAATTTAAGTGGGACACAAGATAACAAGGAATCTGCTCTCCTTTATGACAGTTTCTTTAGCCCAGTTTGTTTCAGCTTTTCCTTCTTGTTTCTGGTTTCTCAGAAACTATCACGGTTTTAGCTTTTGAGTCCAAAAGTTATAAAAAGTAGTGATATTTTGACATATCACTCTGTTTTAGCTTTTGAGATGTTTTAGATCATTGTTAATTATCAAAAGTTAATTTGCGATATTTTTAATTTTAATATTAAAAGAACTAAAAATTATGAGATAATAAATTTTATGGTAAATTTTCAATAATAATTTAGCAATAAATCATTCAATAAGTTATATTTTTAAAATTATTTATAATATTTGTTATTGTATTAATTAAAGTTAAATGGATTCATTTCAATTTCAAATATAAAAATATCTTAAATTAACTTTAAAATTTTAATAAAAAAATGATATGTATTACAAATATTTATGTTAATTTTTTAATTATTAGTTACGACATAAATTTGTCACAATGTATAGTATGACTTAAATACTCAATTAATAATGATTTTATATATTATCTATAATAGATGTATTACTAAGTAAAAAGGAAAAATAAAGGGGAAAAAATCCAATGAGGCCATGGCCCACGCAAAAGCCCAAATAAATTGAACGATGTTATGCTGGCCTGGTTTGAAAGGAGGTAACTGCAATCATATTATCCTTTATCATAATTCTCCTCGCTGGTTATTAATTCTAAGATTATAATCTTGTAATTATAATATCTGTTTAAATATGATAATTTATTATATTAATAAATAAAAAAATTTAATTATAATTTTGAAAACGTAGTTATACCTATTCAATTATTAAATATTTATTCAAATAACTATTGATTAGATTATATATTGTAAGTTCTTTAAATCAATTATTAAATTAAATATTTGAGTGAATTATTATAAATGTATTTAATTATGATTATTAAAAAAATATTATCTTAATTTTATTCAAGTTTGTAATGGAATTCTATAACATTTACATTGACAAAATTTGCTTGAAACTCTAATCCCAATATAATTATGAAACTCAAGTTCTAATAAGTTTTTAATTTAGTTATTGCAATTAGTTATGAATGAATCCACCTTAATTTTTCAACTAATATTAAAGTTATAATGTTTCAAATTCACATTTTTATTAATACAATCATGTGAATTGATAAAATTTCAGGTTTAAAGAATTAAATTAGTTAGGATATTAATTTAATAATGAAATTCACGACAAATATTAATATAATTAAATCGCATGATATATTTCTTTAGTGTGTTTAATTGTTTGTTTGTGATTGTTTTGCATGTGTTTTTTTAATGAAGTGTGTTTTACCTATTTTGCAATAAAATAAATAAAATAAAAATAATTTTTTTAAAAAGTTATTTTTTCTATTAGAGTTTCATTTAGTTGCTTTTTAAGATTTTACAAATTTAGATTGTATATATTTATGGGAATTGTTATTTTCAATTGATATTTTGACAAGGTTTATCTCACATAGGTGTGAGCGAGATGGACATTATGAAACTATCACTTTTACTTGTGAAATATCAATTCCGTTAATTATTTAATTATTTATTATTATAAATTTATAAAATACTTCTACTAATTTGAATAGAAAAGAAAAAAAAATCTTTTTTTCCTATTTCCTTTAGAGATGGGAATATTTTTAAATTTGGATAGTATTTATGCTAATATGAATTAGGAAAGTTGAATCAAAAATTGGTGAAACCAAATTAAGTTTTTACTTTTAATTATACAAGTTTGATAACACGTACAAAGCACGAGTAAACTTAAAGATGATTTATCGTGTATCTTGTTTTTGCGCAAAACATTACGTACATACCATTTTCTACTAGTTTTTTTTTGTGAATTGTTTTTTCTGATAAAATTAGAGTAAAAATATTTCTGAATGAAATAAAATATTTTTAATACATATGAGTTATGTTGGCATTTGAAAATTTTTTTTTACAGCTTGAGAAATTGATTAATAGATTAAAAAAAATACTAACTTTTTTATCCAATAGGATAACGTTAGTGTTGACAATCTTGATTGTTTTTGTATTTACTCCATTTCAAACTAACGTGACTCTCAGTTTGATAGTGAAATTATTCATAATATATAGATTGCACATTGGAAACTATCTTTCATTTTATACTTTGACTGTTTTCAAAAATTTATCTCCCGGTACAGGTTGGGCATGAGAGCCGTGTGATGAAAAAAATACTTCCTTGTTCTTGTGCAATAGTCAGAAATTTGGGGCATTTTGAGATGATGTTGCAATATCCTCATTTCCATCAGCTTGGTGGGAGCTGGTCTCTCTTATAACTGTTCCCAACGGGCGTCGATCAAATGCTCGAAAGCTACCTGATATCACATATACTCGGCACACGCACATGTCATGTCTCAACTGCATATTATTAATAAACATAAATTAATGCTTCAATTTAATTTAATTTAAATTAAACTAATATATATATATATATATATATATTTCATTTTTGTAATTCTAAACTAGCTAGTTAGTTTAACAGTCCTGTAAAAAATTGGTGAAACATAAATCTAATCTACGAAACAAAAAAGGGATGATCATAGAATTATGACTACCCTTGGAACAGCACTAGTACTACTAGAGGAGGAGCATGCGAGTACTTCTTCGACCTCAATAGCTCTACACTCGTTCATCTTCCATTTTGTTTTCTCACCCGTAGGAGCTTTTCCCTTGTAATACACCATTGCATTCTTTACTCCAATCACTTTGCTACTTGATGAGTACACATAACTAGGTGACCCTGTAGCCTTCCAGAATCCGGAAGCAGTAGTCCGGCTAGGCCTCCATCCTCGGGATTCTCTTTCTTGTCTCGGCACAAAAAAGAACCATTGCTCCATATCTCCATGACATAACTCTCCTGCAAGCTCTAACAATCATAAAGAAAATAATCTCAGTCCCAATATCAAGTTATATATATATATATATATATAAAGACAACCGATATATATTGTCAAACCAAAAATGATGTTACCAGAATAAAAAGTATCACTTCCCTCTAATTGACAACATCATTTTTGCTCCGGCATTATCAACCAGAAATAAAAAAAATGGATATATATATAGAGAGAGAATTAATTGATTTAAGAATTTTACTTGGTAGTTGCCAAGGTTCTTGTTCATAAATGTTGACAACCGGTATAACTCGAGCAAGAGCTTGGCTATAATTCCCCTCTAGCTTGTTGTGAAGATAAAAGGCAACTAGCTCTTCATCAGTGGGATAGAAACGAAACCCTGGTGGTAATTCCTCCATTTTTCTTTGTTGTGAGCTAAGTTAAGCTATAGATTGAAATCCAGATATATTTGAAGTGGTAAGTAGTTTAAATATATGGGTGTTCTTTCTTTAAGTTATTGTCTTATGGATTTGGTGTAAGCTTATATTTATATATAAATTAAGTTAGTGGTGGCAAAACTGTGTTTGTTTTTGTGTGTGTGACAGAGAGAGAATTGCCGAGTGAGAAGAGAAAATATGGGAGGATTGGGATAGGTAGGATTTTCTTCCACACGGTTTGTTAATGAAAATGATGCATTTTCTGCAATATTAACTGTATATTGAACGAGTCAAAATTATCCCACATTTGTCTAAAATATGTGCTCGGTCGTTTGTAGTCACATAGATATAGGAATTAAAACTATCCGACAGTTGTCCAAAATATGTCAGAAAAAAATGAAATATCAATATCAAAATATAGCAATATAAAAACTTTTTTTAAATTAAAGACTGTTGGAACTTATGACTCATAACATAGAAGCTATTGAAAAAGGCTAGTGCGTCGCTCCGCTCCACTCGGGACCTCCGCGGTATGGTACAGAGTTTCTGTAGGTATGTCGCATGCAAGACTGGGAGTGGCGCGGGGCGCGTCAGGATCGATGCAGCTTCTGCACATGTGGCGCGAGACGCGCCAGTGACAGCTTGGGAGCGGCGCGGGCCGCACCGATCGGCGGACTGAAGTTTAATGATTTGTTTTTTGGGAGGACATTATGGGTATTTGAGACATAATGTGAAGTAGGGTTAGAATATGATTAGTGACTATAAATACTATCTATTGTAAAATTCTATGTAACTAGAAATCATCAATAAAACAACAAGCTGCCTGTGGAGTACTCAAATTGGGGAATCACGTAAATTTCTATGTTAATTCTCTATTATCGTGTGTGCGTGTGATCCAAATTCTAACAAAGTCAAACTCAATAATTCAAAAAAAATAAAATTGGTATTAATTGATAAGTCATTCTTAAAATTTATCAATGTTTTAAATAAATTATCATGTTTATTTGATATTCATTCAAAATATTTGATATCTAGTCGTAGTGAATATAGTGATATCCGGTTAAATTGATATTATTTTTATTGAAATCCATTGAAAATTGATACAAGTACAAATACATGCTTACGTATAGAGAAATTCGATTTTTTTTAAAAAAAATGTATTTTAGAGAAGGTAAGTATTTTATTGTATTTGAGGGACTCAATGGAGTCAGCCATTATACAAATAATCTCTCATAAATTTATCCGCGTAACAAATTTGATACTAACATTCAAAGTTAAGGAATCGAAGGTATATCTGATTAGCCAAACTTTTGTTAGGAAAGATGATAAACAAGGGATATATATATATTCTTATTAAGAATTAATATGTCAAGATTAATACTTAATATACTAAGAATATGAACCCTATCTTTTATATAGTAAGAATATGAGTGAAGAAATGATGAAGAATGAATTCTGATTGCTTTTTTAAAAAATGATCCAAATGGCTGTCCCTCATATGGTATTTCTATGAGGGTTTGGTAACCCTTAAGATGAGTCACAACCCTTGCAAACCGAATAGACACAAATGAGTGGATGTGGCTGAACAGGGGGCCTATGTGAAATTTTTTATTTTAAGTTAATTTTAATATTTTATCTTATATTTATCCAAACAAAACAATAATATATAGCAAAACAATCTATAATAAAAATAATAAAGATTTTTGTTTAAAGTTCAAACACATATCTTTAACGTATTAGTTTTATTCATAAACAAGATTGTTATTTAAATAATAAAATTTAAAATTTCAAGAATTCAATTCAATATTAAAACTTAAGAAACTAAACATATATTTAAGAATTATATTGAATTAAACTAAATATTACAAATGTATCCTCATTTATATAATTTGAAGTTAGTGCAAGTTCAAAAAATTATAATTATAATAAAATTATTCATTTTGACTTGATCTTGTTCACTTCTTGTTGTGATTTGATATGCTACAACATGAATTATTTAGGAATTCAAGAGGAAGTGTAGCATGTTGAACCACTTATTGGGAACTTTTGAATTTCTAACAACTCTCCCTTTTTCTCAAATTTCCCAATTAGTCTGATTTTCTAGGAAATTTAAAAGTTCTTTTGTTGATTAGTTATCTGATCAATGATACCTTGTGTAAGACCCCAATTTTTATGAATAAAGATGAATTTTCTATAATTATTATTTTTAAATATTATGGAATGAATTTGATATAATGTTATAGTTGTAGGTAATATTTATAAATTTTGTAAAGTACGCAAGTTGTTATATAATATTCGATTGGTCGGAAAATATTCGTTTTAACAGAGAATATTCATACAATGACGCAATCATTGGTGGACCCCACAACAGAATTATTATCGGATTGAGAAAAACGACAAAAATATTTTTATGAAAATAACGGCGGAAGTTTTACCATTAATACTGTTGAACTACTCGGTAGTAAAAGTACAGTAATACGCGTGGTTGCTTAGTAGCACATAGTATTGGTTATTAATGCTTACGTGATAAGTCACTCAGTTATACTCAATTATTGCTACAATAATTGATGCATCATATCTCTCATATTATTGATTCGATTATTGTCGCAGTATCATCTGCGTTATATGATATATTATTAAATCAATAATTGAGACGACAAAGTTATTCATATTATTAAATTGCAATATTTACAATGTCTAGAAGTTCTGCCAAGGAGATGTTTAGTCACCTAATTGATCGTCAATAGGGAGATATCCTTATTGGAAAGCCCCCTCTTTCCTGGGAACGACTTGGTTGTTAAATATTGTGAGTTATAATATTAATGATGAATAAGTTCGTGTTGATTAAAGATGAATTTGATAGTTCCATTGTGTTGGGATTATTGGTGTTAGTTGAAATCGACATCTATTCCGATGATAATTAATGTCTGGGGGTTATATTGATAAATCGGGTAATTTATCGAATAAATGAGCAATTAATTGCTACTAATTCACATGCTCATATAATTATTTGTTCATATGTGTGTACTATTGAGTCGCATTCACTTACTATTAGGGGAGTAGGTGCAATATTGATAATACTTGCATGACTAGGTTAAAATGGAGGTATAGATTGAGGTACTATACTGTAATTCATATTTTCACATGTCAAGAACTATTGAGTCACATGATTGAACTATTAATTCACATGATTTACTATTACGAGAGGTGGTGCAAGTTTGATAATACTTGCAGGACTAAATTAAAAATGAAAGAAAAGTTGGAGGTATTGTACTATAATTTTTTGAGCCCCAAAACGTGCAATTATCGAAACTATATTTTTCTATAAATAAAAGCTCATTCTTCCTTCATTTCTCACCAATTCACTAAATCTTTAGAGTCATTATTATAGAGAGAAATTATAGAGAGAAAGAAGAAGAGAAGCCTGCTACCTCACTATTCCAGTATACAGTCTTCTTTTGAGGTAAGGGGTATTATTTCTTTTGTATTCATGAAGAGAACTTCTGTTATTCCATTCTTTATTATTCTGTTAGAATAACCTGTATAAGCGGTCAACCCTATACTTGGTGAAATTATTCTGTTATTCCATTCTTTATTATTATGTTGGAATAACTTGTCTATGCGAAGTACCGCATACATGGTGAAATTCTTCTGTTATTCTATTCTTTATTATTCTGTTGGAACATTCTGTCTGTGCGTTTTCGCATGACCTAGTTCCATTATTTATTATTCTGTTGGAACATCCTGTTGGTACGAATTTCGTCTGACTTGGTTTTGTTATTTATTATTCTATTGGAACATCCTGTCTGTGCTGTGATGCCCCCAAAATAGGTCCACACGACCCATTCTGAGTCGCCAGATTTCACATTATAAAAATCAAATACAAACTTCATTTATACAACTATTGAACTGTCGTATAGAATACGATCACAGTTAACTGTGAGTTTTAATACAATATTGTCTCATAGACAATATCCAAACTCAAATTATTACAATTCCATATAAAATACAGCAGCAAATATTTCAAGACCCCAAAGAAGAATGAGAAGATTACTATCTTGTTCATTCTAATGAGGTGCACTTTTGACTCTTCCAAAGTCGGGTTCTCATCACCCTATTGTTGTTCACCAAAATCAATTATTAAGTGATGTATAAAATATGACACCCACATCTTAGGTCCTCAATACAATTATATATTGTATGTCATGTCATTTTATAATGTATTGAGAAACTTCGACAGTCTCGGACCATCACACTATTCTCCTGTTATCCCCGCTCGACCTAGCTACACTCTTATTACCTGATCAGGGTGAGCACAACTAGCCAAGTAAAGAATATCATGACTAAAGATAACTACGTTCTCAATAGCTTTCATCAATAATAAATCAGAGATTTAGAATATATGGTAAATAATAAAACTTTTCAACCATAGTTGCAGCGGAACGAGCAATCCATTAAAAGAGTCAAATAGACCATCAGATCTATTATCTTCTCTATGTTAAAAGTCCACCGATAATGTTTTATCCCTGTAACATCAATTAACAATTCCTGTCCACAATCATATGAATAACTCATAATCATAATTGTGATTTAAAATTCCTTTTCGTACCCTGGACGAAGATAATTTTTATCACCTATCTTCACCTGAAACATCAAAAATTATGATTATACCAAATAACAATTTCTGCTCATAATCATACTAAGTAAATCATCTTTGCACTATGGCCAAAGATATTCATTATTATCACATCCATGAATTAATATTTCATTGTTGAGACTCAGCTCAATAATTAATCCACATCATCGAATCATCCCTGCACTACAGGCCAAGGATATTTTTTAGTATCACGACCACGAATTATCCATGCACTACGACCAAAGATAATCGTGTTTTCATCAACGGTCCTGATCATGCCCTAAAATAATTCATCTTTGCACCCTTGGCCGAAGAGAATCTATAGCCATAATCATACCAAAAACTGTCCATCAATGCACTACGGGCCAATGAGGACTTTTATCACCTCATTTGTAATATTACGGTCATGATTATACCAAATAATCTCTGGTCATAATCATACCAAGTCCATCTATGCACTACAGGCCACAGATGACTTTCAACATAATATAAATATGAGGATGATGACAATATTATAAGCATTAATCAAACTAAATCAAGGATAAATATTAAATACTTTAAATTTATCCAAACATTATCAATCACTTAATAAAATAATAATCTAATATTGTTAATATTATAACAATATTTTAATCACTTCTTAAAATTATAAACAATTTCATTTAATTGTTTACACTTTTCTAAATAATGCATTTAATCATTCAAAAATGTCATACTCATAAGATTTCATCACCAATAATCAAATTACTCATCAAAAATATGCACATACTTTATATAGGATTTTCAAGCCCTAAAATCCTATTTACCAACTCTTCAACTTCACATAACATATTTAACTCATATGTTCGTAACTAAACTATTTTCATGAAAAATACCAAATCACTCCCAAAAATTATTCTTTTCTGGAATAAGGCAGAATATAGTCCCATATTAAACATATATTTTTCTCGAAATTTTTAAAATTCATTTACTATTTTTCAAAAATTAATTTGTAATTAATTCCTTAAGAAAATAGCTACCTCAAGGTTAACTCCAGAAATTCCCAAATCTTGGCAGGATCTTACACATGTTAACGTGAGCTTTCAGTTTAAATTTCATGGTCATCAGAGTTATAGAACTCCGGTTATAGCATTTTTCACCAGAAAAACATAAATATTGAAATGGTCATAACTTGCTCATTTTAAATCAGAATGAGCTCATTTTTGGATAGTAGGTACTTTATACCATATTTTTCCTTTTCCAAAAGGCCAGAATTTTTCTCACAATTTAAGTGGCCGAAAATGCCCTTTTAAAAATTTGGGCAGTAGCTTTATCGAAATTGGTAGTTTTTGACTCCTTCGCTAAAATCAGTCCACACGAAAATCTACAATACATTTTTCAGAGATTCCACTTGGATAAGTTAGAAAACTCATAGATCTAACTCTAGAACTTGACCACACTCAAAAATTCAAAATAATAGGAGATATGATCAATTGAATTTCATTTTCCATTTTCACCAAAATTTGATTTTTTTTCAACCCTTTGTGATTTCTAAGAAACTTTCATATTTACACATAATAACCAATATAACTCATCATAACACTTACTAATACCACATATACCCATAATTTTCATCAGTCCAATGCTTTTATTATGACCTTCATCATAATCCACGTAAACAGATCATTTCCATAATTTAATAAGGAATAAAATACAAAGGATCATTCACTATGCATGTGGTAATCCACATAGACAGGTTATTCCAACAGAATAATAAAGAATGGAATAACAGAAGGATTCATCATGCATGCGATAGACTACACAGACATGTTATTCCCAACAGAATAATAAATAATGGAACCAGGTCCGGCGTAAACGCACAGACAGGATATTCTGACAGAATAATAAAGAATAGAATAACAACAGAAATCATCATGCATGCGATAGATCGCACACACAGGTTATTGTAACAGAATAATAAAAAATGGAACCAGGTCAGGCGTAATACGCACCGACAGGATATTCCGATAGAATCATAAAGAACAGAATAATAGAAGAATTTCACCATGTATGCGGTACTTCACATAAACAGGTTATTCCAACATAATAATAAAGAATGAAATAACAGAAGAATTTCACCAAGTATAGGGTAGTCCGCGTATACAGGTTATTCCAACAGAATTATAAAGAATGAAATAACATAAGTTCTCTTCATGAATATGAAAGAAATAATACCCCTTACGAGTACAACAAATAATATCCCTTACCTTTGAAAGAAGAGTATTCCGACTGGTAGGGCAAGGATATACTCGAAGAAAACTTGTACTACGCTCAAAGCTTTCTTAAACTCTAAAAAAATACGCTCAAGATTATAGAAGAAGAATTCTCTCTATAGTTTCTCTCTCTAGAGTTTCAGTAAATTCATAAGAAATAATGAAGGAATGAGCTTCTATTTATAGAAGAATGGACTGCATAGTAACTAATTAATGAACGGTCCAAATTGATTTACTTTTAATCGGACGGTCCATATTTAAAACAAAATCTTTTAAATAAAATATAATATATTCTATTTATAATCTAATAAAACGAATAACTTTATAAAAGTATTCTGTTTTATATAAAAAAATTTTACTATGTAAAATACTATGCAGGCACTATGCAACACTATGCATAATAAAATATAATATATTCTATTTATAGAATAACTTTATAAAACTATTCTGTTTTATATAAAAAGATTTTATGTTTTATTACATTAACAATACTAATAAAACAAAACTGAGTGACTTCTCACGTAATCATTAATAATCAATACCGTGTGCTACTATGCAACCACACGTATTACTATAATTTTACTACCGAGTAGTTCAACAGTTTTAACGGTAAAACTTCCGCCATTTTTTCATAAAAATATTTTTGTCGTTTTCTCAATCCGACAATAATTCCGTTATGGGGTCCACCAATGATTGTATCGTCGTACGGATATTCCCCGACAAAAAGAATATTTTATCAATTTAACTATTTACCAAAATAGAAAAATTGAATACTTTTGTTTCATAAAATTTGGGGTCTCACATGTGCCTTTTCGCATGACATGGTTCCATTATTTATTATTATGTTGGAACATCTTGTTGGTGCGAATTTCGCCTGACCTGGTTCCGTTATTTATTATTCTGTTGGAATAACCTTTCTGTGCGGTTTATCGCATGCCTGGTGATTTATTTTGTTATTCCATTCTTTATTATACTCAGTTGGTTAAAGTTTTGACTTCTATACTCCATGAAATTAGTGGAATAACCTTGATATTTACGCTTTATCCAGTATCTTTTCATGAAAATATTCTTCTGAGCATTCTTGAATTTTACCCTACAAAGAAGTATCATGTTGACAATTTGGATGTTATTGGTTCCTGGATAAATTAATTCTTGAACTTATTTAATAGAATTCTTATATCATTGTCATCATCCTCATGTTTATATTTTGTTGAAAGTCATCTGTGGCCTGTAGTGTATAGATGGATGTGGTATGATTATGACCAGGAATTATTCGGTGTAATCATGACCGTAATATTACAAATGATGTGGTAAAAGTCCTCATTGGCTCGTAGTGCATTGATGGACAGTTGTTGGCATGATCATGACCATTGATGAATACACGAATATCCTTGGCCCGTAGTGCATGGATAATTTATGGTTGTGATACTAATGAATATCCTTGGCCGTAGTGCAGGGATGATGTGAATTATTTATTAAGCTAAGTCCTAGCGATAAAAGTGATGAAAAACCTTTTAAATCATAAAAGATAGTAGATTTTATTCTCTACTTGACTCATTTAATAGATTGCTTATTCCGCTGCAGTTAAACTTGACATTTGTTATATTGTATCAGTTTAACACTGTTGAAGGCTAACAATAATTTATTCTGCATTATCTTAGTCATAATATTTTTTACTGGGCTAGTTGAGCTCACCCTTTTGCTTTCATTGTTCTCTTCAGGAAATGAGAACGTAGCAGGGACTAGTCGGGAAACGGAGTGACGGTCCAGATAATAGCATTAGTAGTCCTCACTATTCTGTTAAATAGTGTGATAATAAATGTAATGAGGACTCAATTGAGTGTGGATATTGTCTAGATGACAATATTTGTATTAAAACTCACAATATATGTTTTGTCATATTTTACACGACTGTTGTATAATTAAGTTGTATTTGAATTTTGTACCATGTATTTGGCGACTCAAGATGGGTGATGTATACTTATTTTGGGGGCGTCACACCTTGAGTACAATCTCTAATGCACATTTAGTACATTCAGACCTTGAGTCAGATAAAGCTATGAGTAAAAAAATGTCTTCAGTTAGCAACCCTTCACTCTAAGGCAGTTGATTTTGCAAAAACAGGAGCACCAGCTGAAAGGACTAAGACTTTAAAACTGAGAATGTTTCTCGACTTCATGGAGAGGTGGGACAAACTAACTTTTACACTTCTCAATGAGTAATGGAGAGAAAATTTATCATGCTAGTCTTGAATCTATAGTATATGAGAAGTCGTAATTTGTTTGTTCAAAGAATATAATATCATCCAAGACGTTTATATAAAATACTGAAAGATATATATGGTTATATATATACTCAAAGATATGTTGTATTCAAGCATTATCGGAATATGTTCATGATGGTATATCAATCCTTAGTGCTGATTTTGATGGGGAACATATATTCGTTATTATTTATTAATGTTTACGAACTACTTCTTTAATAGAACATCTATGGAAGTCATATATTGCAACTTGATTTTAACAGGGTCGTTATGCCATTTGTCCTTAATTAATGATATTGTCAATTCTATCTTTTTTGGGAAGGTCACAACAAGGTTATAGACAATATTCACACCTAAATTCAGAATGTTTCCCCTTTTCTCTATTATTTGCGGTCGTCTTACAATGAACTGATAGAGTTACAATTGGAAAAACATATAATCCCTACAACTTACCTCACTATCTCCACATTCTTTTCTTTTTTATCTGTCCTTTCAATATTTATTATCCATTCAGTTACATAAGTGGAATAAAGAGAAATTATTAGTTTTAGCTAGGAGGGAAGTGTTATTTTGAAGAATAAGTGTTTCATTCGATTGTTTGACTATTTTAAGCATATTGAGAATCGAAGGCAAATTCTTCTTTTACTAATGAGAAACAAAGTAAATGCTATTCAGTTTATTTTACCAATGAGAAACAAAGTAAATGTTATTAAGTTTATTTAATATTTTTTAAATATATTATATTATTTTTATTTTATTTTATCTACTAGTGGAACTAAGTATATGCTACTTAGTTTATTATATTATATTTATTATATTTTATATTAATTTAATATACTTTAGTTTATTTTATTTTAATTTATTTAATTTATTTTGTATTATATTATATTATTATATTATACTATATCTATCTAATAAAATACAAATGATTTTGAATTTCCCGCTCACTCAATATATCATCTAGGCCGTCCAAAGTTTGAGATAAATCCCACCGTCCATACATCTATCTAATAAAATACATCTATCTATCTATCTAATCTATCTAATAATTATTTTGAATTTTCCGCTCACTCAATAAATCATCTGGACCGTTCAAAGTTTGAAATAAATCTCATTGTCCATTTAGTGCCGGAGGCACGGGATCCAGCTAGTTATTTAATATTTTGTGTTAGTCTAACCACTATAAAAAACGTACAAATTATACCATAAATTTATACATTACGCAAAAAAGAACCCAAATTGAAGCAATTATCTGATTCAATACACTAACATTAGTCTCAATATCAAATTATGAACATGCGTTGAAATTGCACAAATTAAACCCAAATTGAAGCAATTCTAAGCTTCATCACTAATATAATAAAGCCAAATTACACAAATCTAACCCAAATTGAAACTAAATATCACACTATTATTATATAATCAACATGCTAGCTGCCATTGCATAAATCTAACCCAAATTCAAATTAAATAGCCAAATCAAACTCAAATATAAAGGATGCAATATAATTCAAATCAAACCCAAATTAAAAACTATAGATCGAAGGTTATACAAATATTAAAATTTTCTTATACCTGTATGCGTGGGCCGGCGTGGGATAGAGGCTGGCGTCGCTCCCTCTTCTTTTTTTCTTTCTTCTTCTTTTTCTTTCTTCGTCTTCTGGCATACTGTTTGGCTGCTGAAGGAATTTAAAAGGATCAGCGATCGCTTTATGCGACCGCATGCGTTCACTGATTTTTATTGACGTGAATGTATTAGTCACAATAAGTCTCTCCCGCCAACATTTGCGCCAAATTAATGGCAACAAATTTAAATCAGTGACCATAGGGCGGTCACCAATTCTAGCATTAGCAACCGCAAAATACGGTCGCAGATACTCTTGGTCGCTAGTGGGCCATTTTCTTGTAGTGTTCGATAATTATACATCTGTTAGGACCTGTTCGACAATAACTTATTTTAAAATGGCTTATAATTTCAAATTTAAAATGACTTATAAGTCATTTTAAGTTGTAATTTATAAATAAAAGTGGTCGGCATTATTTTTACATATAAGTCAAAACAAGTTGTGAAAATATTTGGCTAAAATAATTTATAAGTTAAAATAAATTGTAAAGATAAATAAAATAAGGGCAAAAGAATTAATTATTACATTTGGTCAAATTAATTTATTTTAAAATGATTTATAGGTCATTTTTTGAGAAGCAAGAAACTATTACTTCTTAAAAATGACTTATACGTTAACTTTTAAATCATTAAATAAGTCACACATAAATAACTAAATAATAAAAAAACCTGCTTATAAATTAGTGTTAAATACACTTATATCCCTCGAAGTATGACTCATTTTATATTTGTCACCCTAATATTTAAAACCTTACATTAGCATACTCCAAGTACACTTAAGTAAATAAAAGTGACTCTAAATCCATTTCCGACCAAAAAAATTGTCTGAGTGCTGACGTGTCACTGGGAAAGTCATATTTTTATAATTTTTAACACGTTTCAGTATATTTTACCATTAAAAAAAATTAATACTGCGTATTTAGTAAATTCGTATACTTATATTAAATACTCTCTCTCTGATTCACACTATTTATTCTAACTTTATCACTATTTAATTCGAACTTTAATCCAAATCTTGCAGCTGTTATTTTTTTTTCCTTCATATTTTTCCTCCCTTATTCTAAAAAGGAATGAAGGATTAGTGATAGATATTTAATTATATCCCTAATCTTTATTACTAAAATAAAAAAAAATGGGAATATCAGCTCATCAAGAACTTCTCTTTATTGATCATAATAAAAACAAAAAAGAACCAACCAATCAACATAGTAAGCCTATACATTGTTCACATTTGTTGGTCTTTCTATATATTAGTGAAGATTTATAAATTCTATACATTGTTCACATTTATTGGTCTTTCTATGCATTGTTGACATTTGTCAAGTCAATACCAAACTATACACACGAACGATGGTGTACAAATTAAAGGCCATCATGTCTCTTTCGGTTGCTAACATCATGTCATTTGATCACTTGACTTATCTTGTCTTGCCATGCCTATTATTGCATGCTTGCCGATGAGGTCTTGGCATAAATTACTGATTGCAAGCTATATTAAGATCAAATACTATAGAACTTGCAGATGAGGTCTTAATTTAATGTTATGTTTGGATTGAAATAATGTAATGGAGAGTGGATTTATTCATTCTATTCTCTTCTTTTTCAAAGAATAAAATTTATAAATTTAAGAAGAATAAAAATAATTCCAATCGCAACCGAGCACAATTTTTTTCATTCCATAAGAATAGGTCATTCTATTCTCATTTTCATTACCCCAATCCAAACTTAACATAATAGTTTACTATATATGGCCTTTAGCATAATAGATTCAGCACCACTTGTTAACAACTCAAACTAAAATAATAATTCAGCAGGACTTGAGTAATTTCTAGCTAGTAAAGTAAGCCCCATAATGACCTAATATTACAGTGTGTGGATCCTACTCGGGAACGTAACCTACACGTGGTAAAGATCGTTTCAATATTGGACCGATTATTCTCCCATTATTTTGTAAGGATTGGAGAAACCTATATATCTATCAGTAACGCTAGAGTCGGAAAATTTTCTTGTCCACAACAAAAGCAATGTAGTATGATTTTATTTTTATTATTTTGTTTATTGAATACCATATATTCGAGCGTACACAAAATAAATGTATGAGTTGTTGATTATGCTTCACAATTATGATTTTTATCAAAGTCACACATCGACTAATTTGGGAACAGTCATACACTATTAGTATTTTTTTTCTATAAGCTTAATAACTTGGTTGAGGAAATAGGGATGGGCTTGTGCACATAAGAATGACTTGGAAATTGGGATAGGCCAAACTTAGTTCTTCGGTCAGAAAAACCTTAGTGCCTGAGGAAATAGGGTTTTTGGTTCTTAGACTTTCGGTCAGAAAAATCTTAGTGCGTGTGTGCGCCCGCGTAGGGAGATGGTGCCGATCCGGTGGATCATGTCTTGCAGGTGGCCCACTGTTTCGCTTAAATCCCTAATCTTTTTATGCCAAGCTTTCTGTAACCCCCGTTGGTAAACAGTAACGTTCTAATAATCGTGTCTTCTCCTTCTCCTTATAGAAATCGCTATACAGTATACCGTCTATTCTGTTATGTTTTTCCTTACACAAATATATACTCTGTTAATTGGGCAAACCACATATATAAGTCCAAAGCCTCTTTCTGTGAGTACACAAGATCGGAGACTTCGCCGTTGAATCCTGGAGAGTGACCGCCGACAGCCCATTTGTACTGTGATTATTATCAGTGGGGTGAAATCACTTTTTAGGACAGTAGCTACGCTACGCCTCGGTTTTTCAGTTAAGTTGTTCCAATTTGTTATATTATTCATCTTGTTAATCGCTATATTTTCCAACATAAGTAGATGGGGATATTTACTAATCTATCTTCTGTAATTTTCTTAGAAAATGGAAAAAAAGTAGAAAAATTAGTTATTTATCTGTTTCTCGATATATATTTTTTTCAATACTTCCTTTGTTCAACGATTATACATACATTTCTTTTGTTTTTTCAAAATCAATTTACAACTTTTAAAATTTAAAAGTGAAACAAATTAAATTGGAGAGTAACAAATATGATAATCAAAATGAAAATGTTTGTATTTTTTCCTTTTTGTCTTTGTGTAAGAAATATACATACTATATACGTAGGCTATGTTTGTTTGAAAAGATTACACTTGAGATATAACTATTAATTTTAAATATCTTGTTTGTTTTTAAATTTAGACTTCGGATTATTAGTCTAAGAATTATAAAATAACTTAAGATAAGAGGCTATTTAATACCATGTCTAGTTAGGTATTATAATCTTATCATGTGGGATTAAAAATTTATAGATAAAATTAACCTTACCCTTTTTAAATTTATTATCTCAAAATTGTGTAGTGATTTTGAGGTGGTGTTTTTGGGCCAGGTCGACTATGTATTTGACTGAGATGGCATTAAGGGTTAGTGATTATGGTGACGACGTTGGGTTAGTACTTTAGCAAAGTTCATGAGTGGGATTTATTTTAATGTAAGTTTTTAAATTTATGTATGTAATTTTTAAAATGTATAAATTAGTATGTAATTTATTTGCTAAGCACGATAGTTGTAAGTACAATAATTTATATAGTACAATAATTTAGAAAATAGTGTAAGTATTAAAATTTATGTAAGCATAATTTTTAAAATGTATGATTTTATATAGTACAGTAATTTATTTACTAGCTTAGAGTTAAAAATAAAAAAGTTTTTTTCTCACTTTGTTTGGTATATTAGTTTTGATCATGATATATTATACATTCTTATAGTCATTTTTTGGGATGTCTAATAAATATAATAAATACATTTAATTTGATTGTTTGCCTTCACCAGTACAAAGTACCTAATAGACAACACTTAATAGACAACGTTTTTTATAAAAACGTTGTGGAATTTTTTTTTACAACGTTTTTAAAAAAAACGTTGTAAATTTATATGCAAAAACATTATCTATTTAAAATGACATTTTTTTTGTTTTAATTAGATAACGTTTTTTTTTAAAAACGTTGTCTATTAACAAAAATACGGAGCTAAAAAAAAACCACAGAAATAAAACACGGAGCAAAACAAAATGACACGATTAAGACTGAAGCCCTAACTCTCTCTTATTCTCTCCCGATTAACTTTCTCTGAAGCCCTAACCTTAGAAATTTCATCTCAGCACCACCATCGCTCTCTGACTCTCTTTCTCTTGTGCTTCCTAGCTCTCCCCTCGTCAATCTCTCTCTCTCGTGGCTTCCTAGCTCTCCCGATTTCGTCTCTCCCGCTGATTCTTATCCTACGAAACATAATGCTCCGACCTGCGAGTCCTCCAATTTCGTCAACCTGTGAGTCCTCCAACATCAGCTGCAACCACTATGAATCTGTTTCCGGTGGCAGACAAACCGGTTCAGTATATGGGTGCTCCGACCCGAATCCCCAACTCCGTTAACATCTTTGGTTCCAACAACGAAATCCCGGTCAGGCCGCAGCCTCAAGCTGCACCAATGACCATATTCTACGGCTGTCAAGTCATCGTGTTCAATGACTTTCTGGCGGAGAAAGCAAAGGAAATCATGCTGTTAGCAAGCAAGGGAAACTCAACCAGTCACAATAATTTGGTCCAAAAACCAATTCAACCTTCTAATTTGATTCCCTCTTCACTTCATGTTGTCCCTAATCAACGGCCTCAGCCTCAGCCAATTATTTCCGGTAATTTACTATCTCATTCGAAATTTGACATTCAAAAGAATTTTAAAGAGTTTATGTAGAAAACTAATGAAGGGTTCTCTGTTTTTGTATTAGCAGATCTACCGATTGCAAGAAAAGCTTCTTTAACCCGATTCCTAGAGAAGAGGAAAGATAGGATAATGGCACGAGCGCCGTATGCTTCGCCGGCGGCAGCTCCTTCGAAGCCAGTAGAAAGCAAGTCGTGGCTCGGATTGGCTGCTGCTGAATCTACGGTGAAATTTGAACAATAAGAGTTTTTGGCTTTGATTATTGCGAAGCCTATTATTGTCTCAAATTATCCCGAAGTAGATCTAACTATTCTTTCATGTTGCTATTATTTCTGTAATTATAAGTTGATGACAAAAATGTCTTAATATTGAATTGCCCTTGATTCTTATCCTACGAAACATGCTAAAGTATGCACTGACATACCGTGAGGTCCAATCCATTCTGATGCAGCGTCATGTTTTGGTTGATGGAAAGGTTAGGACAGACGGCGTAAGGAGCAGAACAATGACAGCCTCTTAGTTCGCAATATCCCTTTGAATTGCAGGTAACTTACGTGTAATTCTTATTCGTTATAACTTGACCTTTGTTTTTAAAGCAGCTGCAGCTTGAAATTATTTTTAACATCCTTAGTTTTCAGAAGATCATACCTCTCTTCCTGTTGATATTTTATATTGTACTCAGTTTCTTCTTGTTTTCTCTCATTTGCAGGGCAGAAGAACTTTGTGTTCCATTTGAAAGATATGGAGTAGTTAGGGATGCATATCTTCCCAAAAACTATTATACAGGGTATGCTTGTCATCTATATTTTGGCATACTTGTCATTCCGTTGCTATCGACTTATTTGTCCAACAAATATCTTCTTTTTACTTCCACTTCATTTGAGGCCTATGGGGTTGCATGCTGAGCCATACAAGCCAAGTCCTGGCCATTCTAGCTGGCTATACACTTAAATTAGCCTTTTATATCTTTCTTTTTGTGGGCATGATCAAGGTTAAGCTTGTTCACAACCTCTATTGATGCTTACATCTTTAATGATGCATATAAGTGACTAGAGATGCATAAACCTGTTGTATTTTTTTTAATAAATAAATCACCGTCATTTGCCGTATTGGTCATCACTTCTTTTGGTTCTGTTTTCCTTGGGGAATGCGATTCTGGGATGTATAACATTGGAATTAAAAAGATTAATGCATAAGTAGTAGTTCTCGTGGACATCTTTAAATGTGTATAAAGATTGTCAGAAGTTATAATTACACCAGAATATAACGAGGAAGGAATCTACACCGTTCGCGTTCGCTTTTGCATTCTGGCTGCTTGTTCTGCACCTGTTTTAGTTTGTTTGACTAGAATTATATATCTAATTTATGGTGTGAAAAAGTTTACTGATAATTTCCTTACCTTATGATTTAAGGAATATGCTTATATGATCTGGCTAATTATCTGATAAAGTATTAGGCTTAGTCTTTCTAGTTCAAAATTCCATGCCCAACCCTCCTAAAGATTAATTATACTGGAGAAAAAGTTTAAGATTTGTATTATTATATTAGTACAAAGCCAGTGATCATATTCATAGTCATTTTTCTCTTTCTTTACTGAGTTTAATCTTTAGTTACCTGGTTGCATTTTAGGTGGCATTGAAATTTGTCTATCTGGCTTTGGGGGCAGGTGCAGCATCATTTCTCCGTAAGTGACAATATTTTTGAAATATGCACGTTTGTGTAAAAATGGAAGCTTTTAGTATTCACAGTTGCACTCAAATATGAAACACCTTTGTTTGCTGTTTGGCAGAGGTGGCTTGCTGGATGATTACGGGAGAGAGGCAGTCTGCACGGATAAGGAATCTATATCTCAGGACTATTTTGAGACAAGATGTCACCTTCTTTGATATGGAAACAAATACATGAGAAGTTGTTGGGAGGATGTCTGGGGACACCGTACTCATACAAGATGTTATGGGTGAGAAGGTAGCATTGCTGAAACTATAATAATTACCTAACTTTTCTTTGGTGACCATTATGTACTTCATATTATGGCTATAATCCTGTCATTAAGTGTGTGTATCTCTTTTTGCCCAATGTGTTATTATGTCTTGCTTTCCTACAGGTTGGGAAATTTACACAGCTTATATCGACGTTTGTGGGAGGCTTTGCAGTATCTTTCTTCAAAGGATGGCTTCTTACGCTTGTCATGTTAAGTTCTATTCCGCCTCTTGTTATAGCTGGTGGTTTGATGTCTCTCGTTATCGCCAGGATGTCATCCCGTGGACAAGAAGCATATGCAAAAGCAGCTGTAATTGTTGAACAAACAATCGGTTCTATCAGAACGGTAATGTCCCTACTGTGAATTGAGTCTAAACACGTGGATTGCTACATTCTCTTAAATATCGTCTGTAACTAGTATTGCCATTTTAAACTTTATTGAATGTGTTAATTACCATTATTTTTTATTCCTATATAGGTTGCATCTTTCACTGGGGAAAGACAAGCTGTGGATGATAGTTTGTTATATATTTTGTGGATGTAGTAATTTGAATTACACGAATGGTATTATTGGAATGTATTTTGAATCGTTGATATATTTTGGCTTTAAATTTAAATGAGAATTTAGACCTTTTAGCTATATATCATGGCATTAACATATTGCAGGTGCATTGGTAATATAGGTGAACCACAACCTTTTTTTTTTCTTTTTATTTTTAATCTACAACGTTTTTAAAACGTTGTGTAAATGTGTCTAAACGTTGGCTGATATACTAAACAACAACGTTTTTAACCAAAAAACGTTGTGGAATCATACTTTCTACAACGTTTTTAAGCATCTGCTAATTTTTTGAAAACAAATACACAACGTTTTTTTCTTAAAAACGTTGTGTATTGTGCTTAACAACAACGTTTTTAAAACGTTGTGTAAGTGTGTCAAATAGACAACACCCACAACCACGACGTTTTTCCGACAGAAACCACAACGTTTAAAAAACGTTGTCTATTTACTGTTTTGTAGTAGTGCTTCTTTTTGTTATTTTCAGTCCAAATCAGTTTAAATTATAATTTAAAATAGGGCTAAATACAGTTTACTACATAAAGTATCATCATATTCTTGATTAGGCCTTCAAAGAATTTGGGCTTACACTTTACTACATCAAGTGCCTAATTTGATATAATTTATCCTCTAATTTCAGAATTCAGCCAAAATTGGTCGAAATACCTGACTATTCAATCGGATTTTGTGTATTTAATATCGTTGACCGTATAAATATACTATTTGACTTAATTTAAAAAAAGGCTATTTACATTTCCGTTAAATTAAGTACCACCATATTCATGATTCGGCTCCCAAAGAGAAAAAATTTAAAATTATAAAAATTATAAATATAATAATTTTTTGCCCTTAAAAAAATAACTAATACCTTAAAAATATAGTATAAATTATAAATATTTATAAATAAAATTATAAAAATTATAAATACAATTTGTAAAATTTAAGTTCTGATATAGTTTGTAAAATTTAAGATGTAAAGTTTATAATTTATGATATAATTTATAATTTGCAAGATTTAAGTTGCCAACTGTGACGCCCCCAAAATATAGGTATAAATCACCTATCTTGAGTCGCTAGATACATGGTAAAAAATATAAATACAACTTAATAATACAAATGTCGTATAAAAATACGACAAAACATAGCTAAGAGTTTTAATAAGAATATTGTCATCTAGACAATATCCACACTCAAAGGAGTCCTCATTACATTTATTGTCACACTATTTAACAGAATAGTGAGGGCTACTAATGCTATCATCTAGACCATCACTCCGTTCCCCGACTCGTCCCAGCTATATTCTCATTTCCTGAAGAGAACAGTGAAAGAAAGGGCGAACTCAACTAGCCTAGTAAGAAATATTATGACTAAGATAATGCAGAATAAATTATCATTAGCCTTCAACAATTTTAAACTGATAAAATATAAAAGACATCAAGTTTAACTGCAGCGGAATAAGCAATCCATTAAAATAGTCAAGTAGAGAATAAAATCTACTATCTTCTATGATTTAAAAAGTTTTTCATCAACTTAATCGCTGAGACTCAGCTTAATAAATAAACCACATCAATGAATCATCCCTGCACTACGGGCCAATGATATTCATTAAATCATCAATGGTCATGACTATATCTAATAATCCCTTGTCATAATCATACCAAAAACTGTCCATCAATGCACTACAGGCCACTGACAATTTTTACCACATCATCCGTCATATTACGGTCATGACTTTACCGAATAATCCCTGGTCATAATCACACTAAGTCCATCTATGCACGTAAACCAAAGATGACTTTTATCACAATATGAACATAAGAATGATAACAATGATATAAGCATTAATCAAACGAAAACAAAGATAAATATTAAAGACTTTAAATTTATCCAAATATTATCAATCACTTAATAAACTCATAATCTAATATTATTAATATATAACAATATTTTAATCACTTCTTAAACTTATAAACATTTTATTTCAATTGTTTATACTTTACCAAATAATGTATTTAATCATTCAAAAATGTCATATTCATAAGATTTCATCACCAATGATCAAATTATTTATCAAAAATCTGCATATACCCTATATAGGATTCCCAAGCTATAAAATCCTATTTACTAATTTCGTTACTTCACAGAACATATTTAACTCATATGTTTGTAACTAAACCATTTTCATGAAAAATTACCAAATCAACTTGTTATTTTTCTATCATTTGCCCAAACTTATATACATATATTTCATACACAACAAGTATTTTTTTTTCAACTCCCTTAAATATTTTTTAAAAATCAATTTCTAATTAATTCTTTAAGAAATTAGCTATCTCAAGTTTAACTCCAGAAATTTCCAAATCTTGGCAGGATCTTACACATGTTAACGTGAGCTTCTAGTTTAAATTTCATGGTCATCGGAGTTATAGAACTCCGGTTATAGAATTTTTTGTAGGAAAAACCTAAATATTGAAATAGTCATAACTTGCTCATTTTAAGTCGGAATGGGCTCATTTTTGGACAGGAGGTACTTTCTACCATATGTTTTCATGTCCCAAAAGGCCGGAATTTTTCTCACAAACTAAGTGGCCGAAAATGCCCTTTTAAATTTCTGGACGGTTGCCTTTTTGGTACAGTTTTTGACTCTTTTGCTAAAATCAGTCCACACGAAAATCTACAACACTTTTTTCAGTGATTCCGTTTGGATAAGTTAGAAAACTTATAGATCTAACTCTAGAACTTGAACTCACTCAAAAATTCAAAATATAATAGGAGATATGGTCAATTGAATTTCATATTCCATTTTCACCAAAATTTGATTTTCAACCCTTTGTGATTTCTAAGAAACTTTCATGTTTTCACATAATAACCAACATAACTCATCATGACAATGATATAATAATTCAATAAAATAAGTTCAAAAATAAATTTTAAAGATTTTTAAGTTAATTTATCCTCAACTCAATAATGTCCAAATTGTCAACATGATACTGTTTTGTGGAGAAAAATTCAAGAATACTCAGAAGAATATATCCGTGAAAAGATACTGGATGAAGCGCAAATATCCAGGATATTCCACTAATTTCAAGGAATATTGAAGCCAAAGCTTTAACCATATGTTTATAATAGAATATATGAAACTGCAAATGGATTTTCGCCCGCCATGCGGTAATCCACGTAGGCAGATCATTTCCTTAATTTAATAAGAAATGAATACAAAGGATCATTCACCATGTATGTGGTAATCCACACAGACAGGTTATTCCAACAGAATAATAAAGAATAAAATAACAGAAGGATTCATCATGCATGCGATAGATCGCACAGACATGTTATTCCCAACTGAATAATAAATAATGGAACCAGGTCATGCGTAAGCGCACAGATAGGATATTCCGACAGAATAATAAAGAACAGAACCAGGTCAGGTAAAATTCGTACCGACAGGATATTCTAACATATTAATAAAGAATGGAATAACAACAAAAATCACCATGCATGCGATAGACCGCACAGACAGGTTATTCCAACAGAATAATAAATAATGGAACCATGTCATGCGTAAATGCACAGACAGGATATTCCAACAGAATGATAAAGAATGGAATAACAGAAGAATTTCACCATGTATGCGGTACTTCGCATAAATAAGTTATTCGAACATAATAATAAAGAATGGAATAACAGAAGAATTTCACTATGTATGCGGTACTTCGCATAGACAGATTATTCCAACGGAATAATAAGGAATGAAATAACAGAAGTTCTCTTCATGAATACGAAAAAAATAATACTTCTTACCTTATAATGAAGAGTACTCCGACGGGTAGGGCGGGGATATACTTGAAGAAAACTTGCACTACGCTCAAAGCTTATTAAAACTCTAAAGAAATATGCTTAAGATTATAGAAGAGAATTCTCTGAATTTCTGGTGTGATTTCAATTCTAACTAAGCATCCTATTTATAGGAAAATAGAAAGGATACTATGCAATAAAATATAATATATATATATATATATATATATATATATATATATTTTATTTAAAATCTAATAAAATAATTAACTTTATAAAAGTATTCTATTTTATATAAAAAGATTTTACTATGCAAATACTATGTAAACACTGTGCATAATAAAATATATTATATTCTAATTATTGTCTAATAAAACAAATAACTTTATAAAAGTATTCTGTTTTATATAAATTTTTATTTTATTTTATTACATTAATAATACTAATAAAACAAAAAATATATATATAATATATATATATATATATATATATATATATATATAAATATAAACTTCCGTGACTTCATAAAAAGACACCTCAATATATTTAACAATATTTATCATCATTATTATAATTCACAATATTAATCGATCAGGTCGTTCATAGGAAAAAGGGCAATTAGGTGATCAAACCTCTCATTGGCAGAACTTCTAGACATCTTTAATATTGCAAATAATAATATTAATAATTTCGTCGTCTCAATTATTGATTTAATAATATACAAAATATCGATAATAATTAAATCAAATAACGTGAGATACTATGCAGTAATTACTGTAGCAATAATTGAACAAAATTGAGTGACATATCATGTAAGCATCAATAATCAATACTGTGTGCTACTATGCAGCCACGCGTATTATTGTACTTTTAACACCGGGTGTTTCAACAGTTAACGGTAAAACTTCCGCCGTTATTTTCATAAAAATATTTTTATCGTTTTCTCAATCCGATAATAATTTTGTTGTGGGGTCCACCAATGATTGTACCGTCGTACGGATATTCCCCGACAAAAATAATATTCCCCAACCAATCGAATATTATATAACAACTTGCATACTTTGCAAAATTTATAAATACTACCCATGCACAACTATAACATTATCTCAAATTCACACCATAATATTCAAAAAAATATTTCGAGAAAATCAAATCTTTATTCGTAAATTTGAGATTTTACATAAAATTTATACATACCATTTGTTAAATTTAAGACGTAAAATTTATAATTTATGATATAATATATAATTTGCAAGATTTAAGCAGTAAAATTTATACATACAATTTGTTAAATTTAAGACATAAAATTTTTAATTTATAATTTGCAAGATTTAAGTTGTAAAATTTATACTTTTAATTTGTTAAATTTAAGATATGAAATTTTTAACTTATAATTTGCAAGATTTAAGTTGTAAAATTTATACATACAATTTGTAAAATTTAAGACGTAAATTTATAATTTATGATATAATTTATAATTTTCAAGATTTAAGTTGTAAAATTTATACATACAATTTGTTAAACTTAAAACATAAAAATTATAATTTATGATATAATTTATAATTTACAAGATTTAAGTTGTAAAAGTTATACATATAATTTGTTAAATTTAAGACATAAAAGTTATAATTTATGATATAATTTATAATTTGAAATATTTGAGTTGTAAAATTTATATAATTTGTTAAAATTTTCAAATTTGAAGGAATAAAACAATTTGAAGGATTACGAAAGAGGGATGGAGGAGAGAGCAAATGGGTCATTTTTTTTTCTTTTTTTTTCCTCCTCTTTTTGTATGCTCTTCCAATATAAAAAGGGTATTATTTAATTAATTAAATTTGGGCCACTTTTGTCAATCGTTTAAAAGATTAATGTTATTCGTGTTAAAATTATAATTTGTATGTTTAAAAGTTTATTGATTTTTTTTGATAATTAAGTATTTTTTTTAAATTTTTAAATAAAAAAATTATATTTAGTAATCTTTATATTAATATTTAATTTTAATAATTTAACATATAGTAATTATTTATAATGATTTATACATATTTAATACGTCAAAATAAGTATTTATATAAATTTTATACGAATTAGGTACTTGATGTAGTAAATTGAGAATTTGGTGGTACTTGATGTAACATAAGTGTTATTAATAACCCTATACAGTTTTTATCTGATAGAAAAATTAGGTATTCATGTCAATTTTTGTCGGATTCTGAAATTGGTGGCTAAATTGTATCAAATTAGACACTTGATGAAGTAAAGTGTAAGCCCAAATTATTTGCAGGACGAATTATGAATTTGATGGTACTTCATATAACAGAAGTGTAATTAGCCCTTTAAAATATTATTAGTAAGGAAAGCATAGTGAACTCACTAACTTATTTTAACAGTATTTAAAAATTTATAATTAATTGTTCATCATTTTTTGATATATAAACAAGTTTAAATTATAATTTTAAATATGTTACAATTGGTAAGGGTATAATAGTCCAAAAAATATTTTTTATTTAATCTTTTAATTAATCCCGAAAAAAATAAACATAACGTGTGATTATTTTAAGTTATCCATGAATTAATAATCTCATAAAAAATAAACATGTGACTAGTTATTATTTAATCATAAAATTAATAGTCTTAATTGAAATTATAATTCCATACATTATAATTCTGAATTTATAATCTAATTAGTTATAAGAGATTGAGAAGTGTGCCACCACTCTACCTCAAGGTATGTGGGTTATGCATGCACGATATGTGGTTGGTGATGAGCCGACTAGTGCCTAAAGAAAGATTAAAATGCAAAATTGTCTCATGCATGTGTTTATTATATATATTTTTGTCCTTAAATTTGATGAATTAATAAATCCCTTCCTTACGGTACATTTATTAGATCAAAATTGTATCTTTAAGATATATATAATTAGTAGTATAAAATTGATCAAATGATACAATTTTGAATTATTATAAGATAACAATTTGCAATATTTTAAAGTGAAGTATCATATTTTTATAAAGTGATAAACTTAAGTTAAAGTTTTGCATTTTAATCTTAACAAAATTAATTTGCGAAAAGAAAGAAGGTAAAATTAACACTCAAAATTTGATATAACAAAGTCAAATTATCAAGAGATATAAATCTTATACTAGCATAAACAAGATATCCACGTTAATTTAAAATAATCTAATTGAGCATACAAATTTTAAATTGGGACAAAAATATAAGAGGAAATAATAAAATGAAGCTTGTTTTATTATTGATATTAGTGAGGTATATATATACAACATGTAGTGTGAATACAAATGATAACATCTATCCTAGATATAATTACAATTTGAATTAAAGAGAATAATTGGAGGAGAAGAAAGAGTAAATCAAGGAACATTTACAACTAATATTATCTACAAACAATAAGCATAAGATTAGGAGAGAATTAGTCAATAGATTGATTTGATTTATCTCTATCATGCCCCCGCAAGATGGACGATCGGTTTGTGAGACCAATCTTGGACATGAGTTCATGGAACCGGGTGCGAGCAAGCGGCTTAGTAAGAGCATCAGCTAGTTGATCGTTGCTGGAAATGTATGACACACGTAGGTTTTGACTTTGAACATTCTCACGAACAAAGTTGTAGTCAAGTCCTAAATGTTTCATTTTTGAGTGGAACTTCAGATTTGCGGCAACATATGTAGCTCCCATATTATCACAGTAGATGACCGGTTTGTTTGTGGGTAGATATCCTAACTCACGAAGTAAGTTTTGGACCCATAGGACCTCGGCAGTAGTCGCAGCAACAGCTCGGTACTCAGCTTCTGTGGAAGAACGAGCAAGAGTTCGTTGTTTGCGGGAACTCCAAGATATAGGATTTCGACCCAAGTAGACAATGTAACCAGTTGTAGAAATATAGTCGTCTTTATCACCAGCCCAGTCAGCGTTTGTAAAGCATGAAAAGTAGTGGGTGAGTTTCGGCGAAGTAGTAAACCTTGGGTAGTAGTTCCACCAAGATACGTAATAGGCGTTTGAGAGCGACCCAGTGATCTGCAGTAGGTTTGTGCATGTATTGAGATAACCTATTTACAGCAAAGGAGATGTCAAGTCTAGTTAAAGAGAGATATTGCAGGCTTCCCACAAGTGTTCGGTATTCAGTTGGGTTGGCTAGAGAAATTCCAGTTTGTTTGGATAGAGGAGGATGGGTGGCCATAGGGGTGGGTACTGGTTTGACAGTAGACATATGAGCACGGGTTAAAAGGTCTTGAATATATTTGTGTTGGCTAAGAAAGATGCCTTGAGGAGAATCGAGAGATGAATGAAGTCGAGGGAGGAGAGAGAGGAGAGGGAGGAGCTTGCAGGTTTTGGGAAAGGGTAACTGGTGTGGGTAAGGCAGCCAAAATAATGGGGAGATGAAATGCACACCATTCGTCCGTTTCGGTGGACGTGTGCGATGGTGCCGACATAGAAGATGAGGAAAAAGCGAATTCATGCTCAATGAATTTGACATGGCGAGAAGCATAGATTTTGTTCGAGTTAGGAGCAAGGCAATAATAGGCACTTTGGGTAGCGGAATAGCCCACAAAAACACAAGGAGATGAGCGGGGATCGAGTTTATGTGAGGTATAGGGGCGTAGCCATAAATAACAAAGACATCCAAAGCTACGAAGTTTGAGATAATTAGGCGTGTGGCCATGGAGTTTTGAGTAAGGGGATTGAAGGTGAAGCGTAGGAGTAGGAATACGATTAATTAAATAGCAAGCAGTAGCAAAGGCAAGAGGCCAAAATTTTCGTGGCATAGAAGAATGAGTGTGAAGAGAAAAACCTGTTTCAACAATATGACGATGACGAAGCTCCGAATAGCCATTGTGTTCGGGCGTATGATGAGGGGAATTGAGATGAGTTATGCCATGAGACTCAAGTGTTGTATCTAAACCAATATATTCACCACCATTATCACTAAAGATTGTAATTATGGGGCATTTAAAGAATTTTTCAACCAAGAGTTTGAATTTATTAAAAATGGCAGTAACATCATTTTTGTGTTTGAGAGGATAAAACCACACATATTTGGAATAATGATCAACGAAGATAAGATAATATTTGTAGCCATCATAAGAAAGGGTGGGGGAAGTCCAAACATCACTATAAAGAACATCAAAAGGACCATGAGATTTAATGGTATTTTGGTAGAATGGCAATTTGTGGCTCTTATTACAATTACATGAATTACAATGAAAAGAAATTGACTTTGGAATATATAAATTAAAAACATTGCTAAGATAACGTAGAATAGAATAAGATGGATGGCCTAATCTATGATGCCAATCAGTAGTAGATGTGATTTGGACGGAGTGAACAACAGAACTAGTGGGATGCCATTCATAGATTCCAGATTTAGTTGGGCCTTGGAAAAGAATTGCCCCCGTGCAAAGATCCTTCACAAGATAAGAATTAGGTAAGAAAGTGATAGAAGTATTATTATCATGACAGAATTTAGAAATAGAAATAATATTGCGAGAAACGAAAGGCATATGAAGAATATAATTAAGATGTAATTTAGTAGTAGGGGTAAGAAAAGAAGTTGAACCAGTGTTTGAGATGGCTAGGCCCGAGTCATCTCCAATAATGAGTTCCTCAGTACCATCATAGGGGGAGTGAAGAGCAAGGGTGTCAAGATTATGGGTGACATGATGAGTAGCACCACTATCGAGGAGCCAACCATTGGAGGATGAGTCAGTAGCGGTGGTAACATAGGCACGAAGAGATGGAGATTGATAGCTTTTAGCGACATGACGAGGTTGAGTGTGGGGAGGGACCACAGGTGGGTTGGGTTGTTGTGAAGGGAGTATGGCATTTGGATATTGGTAGAGGAAAATGGGACATTGGTAGACATAATGACCTTGGTTTCGGCACCATTGACACCATCCTTTGAAGAGTTGAGAAGAGCGAGTAGTAGGAAGGGAATATGATTGGTTAGGAGTGGGGAGAAGGCCGGCATATGAGGAGGGAGGACGGTTTTGATAGTTTCGGTTTTGGTGTTTGGTAGCATAGTTAACAGTGGCAGGAAAAATATTGGATGATTTGACTTTGTGTTTGAGGGAGAGTTCACGGTTGATGAGTTTTTCATGTAAATCATCAAACGTAATAGGAGTCTCACGGCTTTGGATGACATTGATGACATTATCATAGTCGGGATCATTGAGTTGATCAAGGACTTTGTCAACGATGTCATCGGGATCAAGATGACGGCCAAGAGAGGCTAGTTGGTCGGTACAACACTTGATTTCTTGCATATAGTCAGAAATCGAACAGGTGCCTTTGGTAATATTGCGAAGATGATCTTTTATTTGTTTGAGATGACCTTTGGAGGGATTGGCATAGGTCTTGGCAAGAGTTTGCCAAGCGTCACGGGTAGTGGAACATTGCGAAATGAGAGGGACGAGTGGGTGGGAGAGCGTGCCGGCGAGAGATCCAAGAATGAGCTTGTCTTGACGGAACCATGTGGTGTAGGCAGGATTAGTAATGGTAGTGTCATTTTGGATAATGGTTTTAGAGGGAGCAGGATGAGAACCATCTATGAATTTATGTAGATCATAGCCAAGGAAGGTAGCTTCATGTTGAGTTTTCCATGAGATATAGTTTGTGGGAGTGAGTTTGAGAATATGGGAAAGGGAAATGATGATGAAAGGCTTGGTAAGTTCAGCAGTGTTAGGTATAAGAGATTGATCATTGGATGCCATTGAAGGAGAAGAAGGGTGTAAAGTCGTGGGAAACAAAGGGGAAAAAAAATTTGGATCAAGACTTTGATACCATATAAGAGGAAATAATAAAATGAAGCTTGTTTTATTATTGATATTAGTGAGGTATATATATACAACATATAGTGTGAATACAAATGATAACATCTATCCTAGATATAATTACAATTTGAATTAAAGAGAATAATTGGAGGAGAAGAAAGAGTAAATCAAGGAACATTTACAATTAATATTATCTACAAACAATAAGTATAAGATTAGGAGAGAATTAGTCAAGAGATTGATTTGATTTATCTCTATCAAAAAATACATCGATTGTTGTTGCAAGTAAACATATCAATTATATACTTATTTATTTATATAAGTTTATAGATTACATTAATGTGACTCTTGTTGTAAGTAGACATATCAATTAATTACTTATTTATTTATACAAGTTTATAGATTACATTAATGTGTCTACTTGCAATAATAGTGAACATAAGAAACTTGAGAGAATTAGTAACCTATAAAACTGAATTAAGTATATATATATATATAGCTTTGAAGATTTATTAAACTGATATAAAGGAAGTTAAATATCCATATATAACACACATTAAAAACCTCATGTAATTATAACATTATAAATTACTCAACTTATTGGCTATAATATTACACCAACAATTAAGGTATGCCAATGATAGGGATGGTAGGAACGTAGTAGCTGGTTGGAGGTAGGCCCCACTCCCTTGGAAGAGGAAGATCAACGGTCTTGGAGGAGCCGATACCGGAGTTTTTGGCACCGCATTTTCCATCTTTTTGTGACAAATTAGGGCATGAGGTATAGAAGTTTAAAGGGTTTGAGATGGTGTAGGAGTCATCATCATGAGCGTTAACAACATTGGAGAACATGTTGTTCGTAGTGTAGAACTGTTGTGGAGCACCTAGGAGCCTGGCTAGGCAGTTGAATGAAGGAGTTGATGTTCGACTTATAATGTCAGAGGGAAGCTCAGTTTTAAAGGATCCATCTTTTCCTGTGGTGGCGATTGCCAACTTCTTGACATTATTACACTTCACAAGAACCTTTATTCCTGAGGAAACAGAAAGCGGTGCATACTTAGACATGCAAACGTACTTGTGTGTATATATATATATATATATATATATATATATATATATATATATATATAAGTACTCCATCTGTTTCGCAAAATAGTCTAATTTGTAAAATTAAAAAAAAATTAAAGTTAAGTTTTTCTTCCATATTTATCTCTGAATGTAATGAATAGCGGTAATGTGATAATAAAACTGTGATGTTATATTTGAGTACGTACATTTATATACTCCCTCCGTCCCAGGATAAAAGTTCGGATAGACTTTTCACGCATATTAAGAAAAAAAATGAAATGACAAAATTGTCTATAATAATGTCATTAATTATGAAGAGAGAATTAGAATAAGAAAAGTATGAGATATTTAATGCTACGGGTATAATAGGAAAAAATGTGTAAAAATTTGATTATTAAAGGAAAGTAGACATTTAACATAGGAGTATCTAAAATAGTAATAAGGACTTTTATCATGTGACGGGGGGAGTATTATTTTATATTTTCATCAATAGAAATTAAAGTAGACTCCTTTTGTTGAACAATTTTTATTTTTTTTTGTGAGATGGAAGGAGTAATATAAAAAGCAAAACATGACTACATTTACCATATTTCTCTAGTTTATCATGAAAAAAAATATGCTAAACTATTATTTTAGCATTTTTTTTGGCTCGCCATTTTTACCCAAGGTTTTAAGCATTAACATTGATTTACATCAGGAAAAGGGACAAACCTGAGAAATTGTAATCCTTATTACAGTCTAAGCAAGAGACTGAGCCCTTTAGGAGCTCGCATGTGGAAAATTGAACCCTAGCAAGAGCCAAAGCGAAGAAGACTACTAACATTATCTGATGACGCGACATTGGAGAAGTTACTGCAAGAAATTTGCTGCTTAATATGGATACACATGGGGATGGCAAAGCAGCTTATAAGTAGTGAAATAATAGCATGATCGTAGTTGATGAAGGGACCCCAACCTAGCTTGGTTGTTGAAGTTTAATTACGAGAAGTGCAGAATCATTTATATTAGGTAGCATTATATACATATGAGACAAGAGTCTGACAGGAGAGAGACCTAATCGGGGAGAAAGTAACCACTCCCCAAGTAAAGCTTGAGCAATAACTTTTAACTTGATCGAGACCTCTCAAAAGTATAGCTAGGATATGTTAGGTGTTGGACGTGATTATTAGGATCCAAATTATATGGTGGATTAAAGTTCACATAGAAGTTTTATTCTATGTAATAATCTATTTTGACAGTTGAATATTTTAAGAAATCAAAATTTTTTAATTATATTTTTAATTTCAAACTTTTAAGAAAAGTGTGAGGATATAAATACAAGGTTATACCTAAAGGTACACACGATATTATTTTAATTACAACACTAAATCATTAAATCTTCATAGTTAAACCTTATTCAGACTTTATTTATTCTCACCGGAACTATCCCCCTGTGACACGAGCCGTCAAGTTTCGCATATAATTTTGTTTATGTGCAGGATTTGACGCGCTATTGATAATTGAAGCGTGTGCACGAATCATAGCGTTAACATTAGGTTATTCGCATTTGCAGCAGTAGCTAGTGTTTAGTGCAATAAGCATAAAATATTGTGTTTTGAACAAACAATTGTTGGAAATTGCTTTTTAATGTGCTCACTCAGTTCCTTAATATAAGTCTTTTTAGAGAAATATTTTTGTCTCTTAATATAAGTTGTTTGAGAATTTTAAGTAAGCATTAATTGTTTAGTTTCTAATATTACCCCAATTATTAAATATAACTTTGGTTCTTTCATTATTTTTCTGTCTAATAAATAACACTTTCTTCCAATACAAGGACAAAATACACTTGATATATTATAATATTTAATGTTATACAATCATTTTTTTAATACTTATCTACAACTCTAAAACGACCTATATTAAGGAACGGAGGAGGGAGTATTAATTTTGGTCAACTTTAAGACTAATTTAACGTTAAATAAAGACTATTAAATTAATATTAACATAGTAGTACGTATTAAACTTGATTCAAGATAAAATGTAATATAGTGAGTCCCAAATTTGGGTACATATAATGGATTAGGTCTATTCTTTTTGAATTCAAACAGTTATAAATTTGAATCATCCAAATGAAATATTTTTATCCAACGGCTCATACTTGATTGTTACAAATATTTCTTATAAATACTCAAATTAATTTGATTATTACAAATATTTCCTATAAATACCATATTTAAAGAATTAATGATCCTCTCTCATCTTTTTCCTAATTTCCATCTCTTAAATTTTCTCCATTTCTTCTTTTCTCATGTACTGTTTCAATTTTCATTAATTCAAAGAAGAGTTCTTGAAAATCATCAAATCTATCGTTATCATTATTGTGACTTATTGTATCAGTAATTTTTTTCACAACAATTTTAATTTATCCAAGGGAAACAAATAAAACTTTAAGGAAGGCGGCGTAATATTTATTTACATTTCTCAAGTCAATTTATTTGTGTTATATAAGTGAGTTTGTTTTCAATATTTAAACAGCTAGCTACTTGTAGATGAAAGAATCTCAAGTGCTTTTGGAACTGTAATTAACACAGTACTAAAACTTTATAAGCTATAGACACAAATAAGCACATACCCAATGATTTATATTTACATGTGTCCAGTTGGGCTTATTTCCAGCCACCAGGGTTTCCCATATTGAAGATGAGCTCCAAAATCAGCTAGCAAATTCAATTCATGCTTCATGGTAGTTGGTCTGCCTCCTGCCCCAACCACCTCATAGACATTATACATCTCTCCCATTATTAATTAATAGTGCCAAATAAGTCCTTAGCTTGGAAAACAAATAAATTAGCCACAAACCCCTTTCCTTGAAAAAGAAAAATTAAATAGGAAAGGAAATATTTGCAGTTGCTTTGGCTGAGTTCTAAATTACTCCACTTCATAAAAAGTAAATACAACTATGGAAAATTATATACTGAATTTCAAAACAAAAATGCTTCAAGTTAGATAATATTTCTGCTGGTTTCTTGGTTAATTTGGATCTATATATGGTAAATATTTTTTCTTACAGTAATATAAAATTTAATTTGTTGGCTGAGCCTAAAAAGAAAGGAAAAAAAGAAAGAAAAGATAAGAGCTAGGGTTAGATATGACAGTAATATTTGATTTTTTAATCATTAACAAGAATAGGGCTTTTAAAGCCTCATTTTGGGAGAATATCTAATAGTTCTAAGCCTGGACTCTAAGAAATAGACATTTATTGAAATATATGAATATGAAAAAAATAGGAATTGTTAGAATGTCCATCTTATATTATGTAATATATATATATATAGTTCGGGATCCCGCGGACTTTTTTTTTTGCTTTTTTTTTTAAACAACTAAAAAAAAATTATGGAATTGGAATTTTTACATAATACAATGTTTTGGGCGTGATTTGGATGCCTATACCAAAACATTTCTGTACAGTCTTGACAGACTGTACATACATTGGTTGGTATAGGTATTAAAAACACGCCCAAAACACTGTATTATGGAAAAATTTCAGTTCCATATTTTTTTTTAAGTTGTTCTACAAAAAAAAAAAAAAAAAATTTGGGGTCCGTTTTTGATCAGGTCCGGAGGTCCTGGAGTCCGAACCTGTTTCGGTGTGTGTGTGTGTGTGTGTGTGTATATACACGATCCGGATCTTAAGCTCACCTATTATCCAACTCACCCGAGCTCACCCCCCTTTAGCGACGGACTCGACGACGATTCGATCATACAACCGTCGTCTATACTTTTAGCGACGTTATATGTTGTCCGTAGTTAAAAGTATAGACGACGGTTGTATGATCGAAACCGTCGCCTAAAGGGGGGTAAGTACGGGTGAGTAAGATAAGGGGTATGCACTTGATCCTTGTTCTATATATATATAATTGGATTAGACTTTTAATTAAGAGTTTGGAATTGATAAAATGGGTATATTGGGCAGCCAAATTAGCTATTAAAGGAAAGCCTTGACAGCATCTAAACTTTAAATACTACTACACCTCACAGTCTGTCAGAACAATAAAGATTATAAGTTGCCGCCAAGTTAGGGGAAAGGCAAGTCATTAAGTGCTGAGATATCTTGTTGTGCGGTAGTACCAAAATAATATGAGAAGCTGAATGTGGTTGAAATTGTCTTATTAAAAACGAGCTTTACTTTTCATGTCATATACGTGGAGGAAAACAAAAACAAATCAAATTTTTTTAAATTTCAATGAATGAAGATAAATATTTAACTATACATATAGGAATACTTTCAAAAACTCTAATATTAAGTGTTAAGAAAATTAAATGGACAAGGACAATATATATAAAATTTATTCTTAAGTTAATTATGTCTTCTTTACGGTCCAAACTCAAGAACAATTTTATTGTATATTAACTCATTTAAAATTTAGTGTTTAACCCATGTAACACTTAATTTCTCACAAATATTTATTATCATTTCTAAGGATGATCTTTAGGAGTTAATTTTCATTCATTATCCCATTAATTTGAGCTTCCTAAATACTTAATTTTAATTTTCTCATGGAGTATAACACATTGATATGTGGATTTACTTCAAATAATTAACAAAATCCACTAAAAATGCTTCCAAAATTCTCTAGGCATTTGCTTGCTCTTCAACATACTTCGAGCCATGTTAAGAATGCTTCTATTTTTTTCTCTCTGCCACCCCATTTTGTTATGGCAATCTTGGAACCGTTAAAGGATGACGAATTCAATTTTCTTCACAAAATAATTTAAATTCATTTGATGTGAACTCGCCCACTCTATCGGATCTAATGTCCTTGATATTATACCCGTTATGCTTTTCCACAAGAGCCTTGAATTTTTTAAAAGCTCCAAACACCTCCGATTTTTCTTTGAGAAAAATACACCCATGTCTTCCTACTAAAATCATCGATAAAGAGGAGAAAATAATTATTCTTACCAAATGATGACGGATGAATAGGACCACACACATCCAAGTGCATAAGTTCCAACGGCATGGTTGTTCCAGTAATTGACTTTTTCGAAAAACTTTCTCGAGATTACTTGCCATAAAGACACCCTTCATAAAGTTGATCGGGGTGGTGAATTGAACGCAACCCGTTCACCATCCTCTTCTTCGACAAAGCTTCCAAACCACCAAAATTCAAGTGCCCAGTCTCAAGTGCCAAATCCAAGATGAATCTTTAAAACAAGTTTTTAAACATTTTGCCACATCATTTTGAATATTCAATAAGAACATTCGATTTCTTGTCGTAGGACACCTTGACTAGTATATTTTCGGATTGATCTCTTATTGAAATATTAGAATCTTTCATCAAAATATCATAACCTTTCTCTAAAAGTTGCCCCCAAACTCAAAAGATTGTTATTCATATTTACATAATAAATATTTGAAATAAATTGGTGCCTCCCAGCCTTTAAGCGAATCAAAATTTTATTTTTTCCTTTAATCGAAATTTTTGACGAGTCTCCAAAAGTGACATTTTCGCATACAGATTCATCAAGCTCAACGAACATATTTTTCCTTCCACACTTATGATTGCTTGCACCCGTGTCAAGATACCATGTATTGTCATCTTCACTCATATCTTCTTTGCATGTTAAAAGTAAAGTGGGCTCCACTTCATCAACATTTTTCTCCACATAATTTGACTTTCCTTCAATATCTTTCGAATCATTCTTACACTTCGAAGCATAGTGTCCATAATCGTGACAATCGTAACATAGAAACTGTGACGATCCCAAAATCGGGACAATTTCTCTTCCCGATCTTGTGCGTTAATATTATCCTGATTCTAGTTTTAAAACATTATTTAATGTTAAAATAGCTAAAAATGCGGAATAAAATTTTTTTTCTCTTCTTTACATTTATTCATTCCCTGAATCGCAGCCTTTACAATTCTTCTTTATACTAGAATCATATTTATTCTCATTTCAGAATAAACATTCTTAATTATCCATTCAACATTTCAAAATATACATAACTGCCCATTTACATTTGACAAAACTATCAATCATAAATTTATACCATTTCTAATGTATTCATTTTGCACATCGTTCAATCTTCATCATCCGTATAGCAAGTAATATTGCTTAACATCATTACCCTGCAAAAAGTTTGTGTTTGCAAGATTGAGCTCGACAGCCCAACAAATTCAACAGTCTATCATGCTTCACATAGCACACAACTCTATATTCACCACATGCAATATACTTTCTTTGCTATGCATATTCTACATGCATCAATAATTCTGTGCAATGCATATATTCTTGCATTATACATTTTCAATTATCGTGTTACATCATACAACATGTGTTATCACATATCACATATAAATTGAGTTTCCATACCCAATTAACTTAGTCATATTTTGACTTTAACTAATTCATAAAGCATGATATGTAATTTAGCACATAACCACATTCAATCCACAAATATAATAAAACTGAAAAACTTGTCTTGTTCGTAGACTATTGGTACAATTTCAGCTTAACTTGTGTATTCTCACAGATCCTACACAATTATTTGCATTTACAAGCATATTAGCCAAATAACCAAGTCATATAGCTTGTATGTTCACATATCACATAATCATGATGTTTTTAGTTCATGTTCTATATTTAAGATACATTTTTCAAATATCTCATCCATGTTCTTATAATAACCTTTTCTTTCTTTCATAGGGTTTGACATAATTTTGTTCATAAACTTTTCATGATATTAGTTCACACTCCTGTTACTTCTTTTGTTTGCCATAAGTATACATTGCAATCTGCTTTATAACTTAAGTATTCAAGGTGAATACGTAAGGTATTTCATGTATTAAATATGATTGTATATCATATTTAGTTTCCAATCTGCTTTGCAAATTATATTGTCAAACTATTCGTTTAAACATTGTGTTTATTAGTTAATGTCAAAACAGCCCTCTTTGGCCAAATATATCTTCCAGCCTTTATTGTTGCTTCAACAATTCTTTCGCATAATTTAATTTGGCTTATTATCATTTCACTATGATGAGGCTAAATTTTGCTTGTTATCCTTTTGTTTCCTCTATTTAACTAAGTGAGTCTAGTAGCTCACTTAAATGCACCAACGGTTTCTTAGCATTTCTTTATGCTATTAGTCACTTATATTTGACTGTGGAATTATATTAATTTTAGTGTGGCTTTACACTGCATTAGCAGTTAACTAACCACTGCTTGCTGCAAATGTGCAACAACTTTGCCTCTCCTTTGCTCACTAATAGCACTCCAGTTGCATTTTTAATTTAAATTGAGCTGCCCCAAAACTGCCATAGCAGTTTCCTACTGTTATATGTTGCCCTTTACTTATGCTACAAAACAGAACCACAAGTGGTCTTTCTTTACTGCTGTAGCAGCTAGTTGCTGCTTGCTATTGTTGGTATTTGCTGCTGTAGCATCTATTTTCTGCACGCCGCTGCTGGTTATAGCTGCTGTCAGTGGGCAGCAGCCCTTTCTTTATTAGTTCCTACTTCGATACACCTTAATCCTCATATTATATTTCTAACTCAAATTGGCTGCCCACATTTGCCAAAATAGTGTGTTGTGGCTGCTTGCTGCTGCCCCATGGCTGCAACCCTTACCTCTCACTCTAAATAATTTACTTTCCTCACGTGTCAATTCAACTGCCAAAACTTTTAGCATGTTATATGCACTTTATATCCTTACTTGTATCCTTACTAAATCCCAGCAACTTCAATTCAATTTATTGCATTCGTGTTCAAAACAGCCCCAAAGGACTAAAACAAAACAGGCTAGCCGCAGCAGCCAAACCATATTGCTCTCTGGCCTCCTTTTTCATTTTCTAGTTTGCAAATCACAAGTCCATTGGAAACCAAAATTTAGCATGTTATAAAGGGTATATCATAGTATTTTTAAAAAATATAACTCTTCTAATTTGGGCATCCTAGACAGGTTAAACAGAGGGCAACTGCCATATCGAAACAGTTTTCAATTTATTCCAACTGTACCCTCTCTTGCTCAAACAGTCATAACTTTTTCGTTTCAAAATATTTTTGAGCGATTCTTGAGCCCACGCGAAGCTAACTTCCGAGGCTACAACTTTCATTCTTTGACCATTTCGAAATTCAAAACATAAAATTTCAGAAAATTCGTGCAAGAGGACTGCTCCGAATTTGTTAGACAGATTTAACGCCACTGCTTTGAACGGGCATAACTCGTTGCTCCGAAGTCAGAATTAGTCCGTTCTGGAGTCTATAGAAAGCTTATTCAGTGTACTATAACATACCAAAACCCAGAATTTTCTAAACATCCTAGCTAACCCCGAATTTTCATTTTAGGGTCAGCAGTTCACAATTTTTCAGTTCCTAACATGTTTATTTTCACGACCTTATTACCTCTAGCACATATACCAAATTAGAACAAATTTTAAATATGTTTTACATAGCATATGAGACTGCATTAAAAGTTATAACCTTTCCATTTCAGCTTCAATAGGCTGCCCAAAACAGAGTTTCCAAATGACTTGACATACTAAGTCTAACTTTTCATTGTTAACTAGAAATTGAGCTTTGTTCTAGCTTGACACACTCAAACCCTCTAGTTAACATCACATATGATTAATAAATCAAGCCCAAACTCTAATTCTATCAAATTTTTGATTTTAGATAAAAACAGTTCATTGGAGCATTCTAACAAACACCTTACGTACACAGTTTTAAAACACTCTTTTCATAGCTATTGGTTTGTTTTAAAAACCCAGTTTAGCTCCTTTATTGCTCCACACGACCCAGCCTATTCTCCTTTGTTCTATTCCAGTCCAGTAGCAGTTGGTTTCACAGTTAAACCAAACATATTGACTGTGAGCAATAATTAAATACCTACTAACCTTTCATTATTTTAAAGGTTTGATATCAACAAACTAACAGTGAGTTTTTAATAACCCATGGTCAATTGCTATGAAAATTAAGCTTATCAACTGTCTAACCAAGTACAATAATTCAACCATTTAACCCACAACAACACAATATAAGCATAATAGGATACCATACCTTCTAACACTTGCTTTCTTATTCTTTATACTTGAAATCAATTCGGATGCTTGAAGACTTCTTGCTACTGGACTGGAAAAGGTTAACTTCGAATAACTCAACTCATATAGAAATAGGCAAGTTATTCCTTAGGTACACGGACTGAAGAGTTGGAGAAGTTGGCGAGTGCAAAAAGCAAGAGAAAAAATTTCGGTATGGCTTAGCTAGGTGAGGAGTCAAGGTGAAGAGAGAAAGAAAACAAAGAAGTTTCCGGTTTCTTTCAAAATTCAGAGATTATAGAGCATTACTCCTTTGCTCCCTATAAAGTAGCTTAACCCAGTCATAAGCCTAAATGCACAATACACTGGACAGCTCATACTAAAACAGTTGTACCGTTCACCAAATTGCTATCCTTCCTCCAGCTCATACTGGACTTATATCTGATTTCTCATTGTTTTTATTTACTACTTATAAAATAAAAACTAACTTACCAACAATAACCCAATTAATGACATGTCATTTGTTACATACACAATGCGTAAATAGTATCTTTTACCTGATTTCCAACTCTAATAGGATAATATATTAAGTGCAATATTTTCTTATATTAAAACAATTTTCCTTATAAATATTTTAATTATACCCATCTCATTTTCTTTAAATAAATTACCCCTATAATTTATTTACATATAATAAATATATAATACCAATATATTCATTAAGCATAAACATCACATATTGCATAGTTCATACCCACTTATGCAATATAATATCATACAACATATTATCTAATAAGAATTTTATTTGTTTAATTCTTATTTTAATATCTCTCAAAAATTTGGGTTATCACAGAACTCGAGATGTATCATACCTCTTTTAATACGATCGTGAATAATTTTCTCTTCCACATCCCCTTGTGTGGTGAAACGCTTGACCTCTTTCTTCTTTGTGAGGAGATCGAGTAGTGACTTCCTCTTCCACGACCTCTTGCTTGGCCACGACCTCGACCTCGACCTCGTTGACTATTTTCATGTTTTCTTCTCTCCTTGAAAGAAAGCTTCGCTTGGAGCACTTGCTCATTAGGCCCCTTCTTTTGCTTTTCAAGCCTCTCTTCATGGATTTGCAACGCATGCAACGATCCCTTAAGTTCATCAATAGTCATGATTTCTAAGTCTTTCGACTCCTCAATGGCTACAACAATATATATACTCATACTTGGTACTTAAAGAACGAAGGATTTTTTTCATTTACTCGAGCATCACTAATTAATTTCTTCACTATTACTTTTACAATTGTCAAAATTCTAGAAATAAAATCCAAAATTGATTCGGACTCTTTCATATAAACAGTAAACTTTCGAAGTCACTTCTCAAGGTTTGAAGGCGGACCTTCTTTACTTTGGCAACTCCCTTGAATGAATTTTAGAGAATTTCCCACGCTTGCTTGGCGGTGGTGACAAGAACAACTTTTTGCAACATTGCATCATCCAAATATTGATGAATGATAGTAACCGCTTTTTGATCTTTCTTTCTTGTGGCACTCAAAGCTTCCTTTTGTGCTTTGTGATAACGAATTTTCATCTTCGGGCTCTACATAGCCTTTGATCACAATGTCCCGTAGATCTTGTGAACCAAAAATCGCTTTCATGCGAATACACCAACTCTCATACTTATCCTTCTTCAATTGAGAAACTTGGAATTGGACCGCTCTATTTGTCATTTTCTAGTAGGTGTTACTAGCAACCTAGCTTTTGCATGATACCAATTTGTTTGAAATAAAAACCTAACACACACTAGAGAAAATGTAGATAATGTTATCATAAAAGAAATCTTATATTTCTTGTTTGAAATGAGTTGAGTACAGTATTTATAGGAATCGCCATACATGTATAAACTCAAATACATAAATAAACACTTCATGAAAAACAACTTCCTAGAGACACCTTTTCAACTAGTTTCATGAACTTTCAAGTTTCAAATACATGAACCAACCTAACTTCATGAACCTTCAAATACATGAACCAACAAGTACATAAATATTAATTAAAACATAAATATGATAAATATTTAATTATTTAGGGACAAGTTTATTTACAACACATTTCCCCTTGTAAAACCCAACCTGCAGTGTCCCATAACACTGCCCTGAGAGGTTCAAAAAGACTAGCCCAGTGGCTATTGCTACCAATCTAGCTGCCTTCAACATTTTCGAATAGTTGTATGAATGATAAATGAAGAGATGAAACACAAAACATATTTTGCTTTAATTTATAGCTAGGGAGGTGATTAAGGATCCAGTTGGTCGAAAGCCTCGGAACCTACTGAACTGAAATGGTTTGCACGACTAATAATTTTCTCTCAAGGTTTCATGCACCTTACCAAATTAATACCAACAGAACGTGAAGACTTTATTATTAGTGGGTGTGGATATAATATACTAATTAACAGAGAATGAATGACTAACGACCATATATACATCTATAGCTTAGCCCGAGTCAAATTATATGCAATATACTTATAAAAAAGAATACAAATCTTCTGTCTCGTCTTCAGCCACATGTTCTATATTATTGTCAGATATCGCGTTTACGTGTTTGTAAAGTGATTTAGTCTTAATTTAGTAATGATGATGACATGATCACAAAAACACTGAGGATAATCTTAATGAAAAGTCTCATAATTAGCCACAGAAGTACTATTCTACATTAATCCTTAAATCTGTGGTGACTATTCGTGTATTTAATTACAGCTTTTTGACCATCAACAAAAGACTGAAACTATACATAAGTATAGCTACCATTTTTCGATGCCAAGCACAAACTGGCCCAGGTGAAAAAAATTCTTGAAGATTGTGTTAAATCTCAATTAAAACAGCTAGCGGCAAGGAAGAGCTAGTTAGGAAATTAATTTGGTCCAACGGAGTTGAGATCAAAAGTGTTAATGGCATGATCAATTCCATTCACCATCAGCAATTAATAAGAGAGGTCAAGTTATAATGTCTAAAGTGATTGGTTCCATATGGTATGGATGCCAAATTCTTTCCCTCACCATATATCGGAATCCAGAGAAGATGCTTTTTTCCTCGTCTCAACCAATGTCCATACAATTAATACAAGTATATGCAACTTATTGGAGTAATAATTAGATAATATTTTTTTATTTAAATAAATAAATAATAATTATATAACATGCATGTCAACAACACATAGATGAGATGTTCTTGATTTGGACTCATCTGATCACTTCTTTTACAAAAAAAATTAAAATCTCGTCATAACATATGCAATCTAATACATAATTTTCAAATAAACAAGGTACGTAAGATTTGGTACAGGAATGAAATTAGCAGCACTAATTGTCACGGCCTTAATATTTTGTTCAAAGGAAAAGTAGCTAGATTCGAAGAATATTGAAGCAACTGCATGCATGCTCATTCAACCAGATTATTAACTATATCAACTTATCAACAATTATATGTATTTGTATGAAACTGGTCACACATTTAAATATTTAATTACCATCTTTCACAAACTTAATTTTCATATATACATACAAATTCTGGTCAATATGGATTACAGTATCAAAATTACACAACAGAAAAGAAATAACATAAACAAAAAATGGCGAGTTGCAAAAGTGTCCGTCTAAGTTGCCAACCATTTCATTTTTGGCCCTTTAAGTTGTAAAATTTTTAATTAAGTCTACCAAGTGGCCAATTTGATCCAATTGAGTCCTTCACGGAAAAAAATATCAATTTAATTGAAGACAATGTCACCAGTCAATTAAATCAAATTGGCCACTTGAAGGATTCAATTGAAGTTTTTGTAACTTAAAGGGTCAAATTGAAATTGAATGCCAACTCTGAAGAAACTTTTGCAATTTGGCCAATAAAAAATAAATAAATAACTTAAAAATAAGAAGTAGCCACCTAGGGGTTCTGATTTCTAACCCGGCATGATTTCCTAATCTCTCCATGCCTACCGGTAAGAACTTGGATTTCGCCCATCTTAACCATGGCTTGACCAAGTCTGGTGGAGAAGTCCAGCCCAGTGGCCATGTCTCTAACGGTGGGCTTAGTTCGTGAATCCAATGCCAGTCGTTGATCAAATTGGACAATACCTTTATTTATTAGTATTTGCTGATAATACGAATTGTCCACAACCGTAGAGCTTAATGGACCCTGATTAAGATTAGCAATATTATCAAATGTAGCATTCTGTGGGCAATTAAGCTTCAATGAATTTAGCAGCAAATGGTCCATTGTGGGGTCTGGATTTCCAGTTCCACTCAAATTGTAGAGTCGATCTTTGAAGGATGAACAATGGGCCACCCCAACAGTGTGGGCACCTATTAATTTGACAAAAGGAACTCAAAATCATTAGCCCTTTTGATATTGATATTGATATTGCTCTGTTTTAGTTTAATTTGTAAAAAAAAAAATCACAAAGAGAGTCGTCTACTTTTTGTTTTGTTGATAATAATATAAAATGAAATAATATCCTCTTGTTTACAATCATAATTTCATTATTTTGCCACAAATATTAAAGTAGCAATTATTATTTTTGGGAGTAATTATGGAACAAAAATAGATCGCTAATAATATCAGAACAAATATGTTTAAACGACACTTAATTATACACTTCTTTCAGCTGAATTTTAAACTTTCAACAACCTTATTGCTCTGACAACATAATTATTATTATGAAATTATCAATGATAAACATCTTTAATATTCACGGATAAGGACCTTCTCCATTACATTTTTCATCGGATCAGATCCCCTCCAATATTATACTTGTCCTCCAATTTCATAAAATACACATTTAACAACCCAAATATCATATTTAACTACAAAATAAAATTCATCGTAAATAATTGTATTGTTGAAAGTGTCGCTAATAGCAATATATATGTCAATTTCTCTCAATACACATTTAACAACACTTTATTATGATAAAAACTACATAACTATTTGCGACAAATTTTATTGTTTCACTAAATTAATGTAATAGTTGTTATGATGAAAAATATATAATGAAAAAGATTGGGTGAAAGGTATAATAATACATGTATCCTTAATCTAATATTTATATAGGGGTATATGTATATACACAGCTGTGTATTACACAGTAGGGCTATGACGGCAGATTTTTTGGTTATAGCGACGGTAAACTGTCGCCATAGCCCAGAATAGCTATGACGACAGGTGAAACCGTAGTTATAGCCCAAAAAACCGTCGACATAGCCTACTGTGTAATACACAGTTGTGTATATACATTTTTCTCATTTATATAACTCATGAGAAATTTAATAAATAAAAAACAGAAAACTGATTAGTAATGGAGCGAGGTGGAAGAGTTGAGTACCAAGAAGATAAACCATGTCTGCAACACCGAGTCCTTTTGCCGCAAATCTAGCAATTGCATCCAATATTGAAATGAAAGGGGGCGGGAGATCTACATATTTAGCTAGAGAAACCACTCCATCCCTTCGTCCTGTTTTTACTTTGTATTTTTCTCCTCCACCCTGCACTTACATAAACTCGTGTGTTTAAACTCATTTATTTATCATCTAAAAACAAGAAAAAGGAAAATGAAAAACTATTTATATATTGCAAAAAAAAATTAGCTGAATTACGATTAATATATGGAATTGAATATGATTATAAAATTGACTTACCGTATCAAATATATCGTAAAATTATTACCAATTAAATTTATCTACATAACTCGTAATAAAAAATAAACATGTAAACTCGCAATATATATATATATATGGGGTTCCATCCACAGCAACCGGTTGCTGTGGAGCAACCCCTTTTTTAGCCTTGTGTCAATTTTATTTTTATTTTTTTTTTTTGCTCCAGCTGCTACAACACAAGGCTAAAAAAGGGTTGTTCCATAACAACCGGTTACTGTAGATAGAACCCCTATATATATATTTATATATAGAATTTTGATGAATCAAGTACTCTAATTACAAAACTTAATAGTAGCAACTTTTTTTTCCAAATTGAAGTTTGTTGACCTACATGACAATTTGAAGAGAATTATTTGCTACTTTCATATTTTGTGTCTCATCAGTCTCTTTAATTCAATGAGATATACACCAAACTCATCAAGCAAAATAAATATTTTTAGTATTTCATAAATGTTTTGAAGAGATTGAATGAGATTACAAATTTAAAAAGAGAGAATGAGGTTACAAATTTGACCACAAAGATTGAAGAGATTGTTAGAAATAATTTTTTTGATATAACTCATCAATTTGAGTATACTAAAATGATTGAAAAGACAATCGGAGATGTTCTTTGAAAGTAGTTGATTCCCAATTACAAGTACAAGATTACAAATTTAAAAAGTGGCAAAGAAATCATTTAATACTATCATTTAATTCTATTTAATCGCTTCCATAAAAATTGTCTTTTTAATTTCATATACATTAATTAAAAAAATCATTTAATAATATCATTTAAGAATTAAAATTTGTATGAAATTCTATCACTACCCTCCTATGAAAAGTTAGAAACTATTAATGTAAGGGAGAAAGTTTATTGGGAAAATTAGAGAAATTAAGGGTTATATAGAAAAATAAATAATTTATTCTCCTAAAAAATAATTATAAAGGACAAATAAATTACTTAAACAATTTTTTTTTAAAAAAAACAATTATTATGATAGCGAGAGAGTGGGTATTTGTTTGGTATGTGGTCGTGGCGTTTTAGCTTCAACTTTATGTTACTTGTCTGATAGCGTATTATTGTGGCTCTAGATTCAATGTTAGGTTGTAGCTAGGGATTAAAAAAAGAAAACGTGAGATGGAGGATAAGAAAAAAAAATTTTACTGACTGAGAAAACAGCATCCCTGGTGGCCAAGACAAGGATATCAGCACAAGACACTAGTCCAGGGCAGGCTGCTTCGACGGCAGATTTGGCATCGTCGATAACATCGTAGCCCCTCACAGTAAAACTTGCAAATGCAGTCTTCTCGCTGTCGCTCCCATCTAGTAGAAGTGATGCATCGCAACCCTTTCAAATCATAATAGATTAGATTAGATGAGAGAAGAGGGGATGTTGTCAGAGCAATAAAAATGAATGTTTAGTGATGAGAACAACTTTATACGTACGTTGACAAAGCAATCATGAAACTGCATATGTAACAGAGCTGCCGTCGTAGTTGGATCGATCTTGCACCGTGAAGAAACGACACCTTGTACAATGTCCTCAACATCGAAAGATCCACATTTGCCGTCGTAAAATCCGAACCGCAGCGCCCCAAAGCAGTGACATGCAGTTAAGTTGAAGAAGATGATGATCCCCAAGGCTAGTTTGAGACCTGCAGTTGCTTTTGACATTTTCTTATGCTGATTCCCTTAATTTGTAGGGTATACAAATAGCATTAATTCCTATCCAATTTCAAGGGGAAGAGAATTATTGATAATTGAGTTATATACATATATATATGCAAGTTGGTTGGTGTCCATTTTCATTCAAATAAAGTCGTGAAAATGATATCCAAATAGCCCAACTGATTGGGATATATGTTCCACCTAAACAACCTTGTAGAAGGTTCATTTTATTTATTTATAATTATAGGTACTCGTCATCTTGGGAGCCTTTTTTTTAAAAAAAAATAAAAAATAATAAGAAAAATGATGTGAATGTCAGCATGGATCACACGTGACGCTAGCTCTTGCCATGGATGTGATTATTATTATTATTATTATTATTATTATTAAAATATAGTAGTAAAAAATAAGACCATGCATAGGTCAAATATTATTAGGACAGTGTTTATTATAGACTTGTCCAAAGTAAAACAGGGAGCGAGCATCCTTACAAGTAAATTAAAATTTATAAGGGGCTGCGTATAGTCTATAGACTGACTGAGCCAAAGAAAAAAACAGACAAAGACGTTACCCCCCACACAGTACACCACTTCGTTTGCGCCAAACGAACTACTAAATCTTAAAAAAAAAAAATCTAAACTCGTGTTACCATTTATTTGTCTTTCTATAAAAATATATATAGGGCAAAAATAATTTTATTTAAAATTTTAACTATCCCATATTTAATAATTATTTTTTAGAAGGATAAAAAAAACGTCGTCTAATGTTAGTAATTTCAAGTCAATAATCGATGAAACTATAATATTTTAAAGATGGTCCTGCAACGAGGGAAGCATGCACAAAAGCTTGATTAAGGCATGTGTTGAATTACTTTTTTTTTTCTTTTATAAATCAATAGTTTTCTTATGATGCATATGCGATATTAAAGGATGAATTACAACGGAAAACAGAAATTGAAAACTAAATTTAAATACATAAATTTGAATTACTAAGATCATGTCATGTCATGTCTAAAATCTTCCTAACTCATATACTAATTAATTACTAAAATCATGCACAACTCTTTCTAACAACTACATTCAAAAAATTAAACTCAAATTAATATAATATCTTTCTCCATCATTAAATTTTTATAATTAATAGTATTTTTATAATATTATAATTATATTGACATAAATTAAATAAATTTATATCAATTTTAAATTTGAATACGTTTGAAAATAATTTTTTAAAAATAAGTCGATATTAATTTTATAATTTAAAAATGTAGTAGTAAAAAAGTCATGTCAGCAAATCCATTTTCATGATTTTCTTGCAATTGATGAGTTGTCCACTTAAATGAGGGTGTGAAAAGTCATTTTGTATATATGGAGAACTGTCTTTTGACTCTCTCATCCTGTGAGTAAAATTCTATAGAGTTTAAAATAGGGAGTTAAATAAGGACAAAAAAATTATTGAATAATGATTTGTTGATGCATTTTTCAAAGTTGGGCATAAAGAGTTTATTTGAGAAACACTAGTGAATGCTCTAACTGCGACATCAAAAATTTGGGAGTCAGTATGCAGATGAATATGTATGAATACACATTACTTCATGATGAAATAGCCATCAATTAGCAACTGAAACTGTAAACACCGTCTGGCTGGCTAAACTGAAAATCTCTAGCAAATGCAGTAACAGAAGATGTTTCCAGCATTGTTTTTGGTAGATCATATACGGTCACAACCACCCCACCTGTGTATTCTACTTTCCCATGCACTGGCTAGGCCAATCTGCCACTCTGGTGAGTGGTGACCAGCACCCACACCACAGGTACTCGATCCTAAAAATAATCAACCATGAAAATAACTAGTAGATGTACCCATTGCTGATTGTTGGGATTGGTGACAATGGCCGCTACGACAGGATAGTCGGAGGTATAATTGTAGAGTGTGTAAGGTATCTAATGAATACATTGGACGGACAAACATGACTAATCACAATTTGGTGAACCTGTGTTCTTACTTTTCTATTCTTCATCTATTTTCTGTGAGATTGTGTTTAGTATCCGATCTCAAATCTAACACTGATACATTGTTGAGACCGCTTAGGATGTAAAAGAATTCACAAGAGATCCAATAATCCCCATGTCCCGCATCTCTAAACAAGTAAACAACAAACTCATTCTTGGATCTAACTGCTATGTCAATGAACCTCTACCTAATCGAGTTCTATCATGTTGCACAGCTTTTAAAAATTTTCATGACACAAGTGGTGATTCTAAAAAAACTCATATCAGTAAGATAGAGTCCTTTCCTTTCTACGTCAACCAAACCATAATCTGATACACTTCTTCTAATCTAAAAAACATCCCCACAATCTATTTCTTAATCTACTCTTACAATTTGGCCAAGTGATCTGTAGAAAAGAGTAGAACAGAGTAACGCCCTACAGAGGTCAGCACATTTCGCCCACCTATTTCTCATGCTTATCAGAACATAAAAGCTTATTTCACAAAAACAGACAATGTTGAACTGAATATCCATTTTCACATGTATTAAATTAATGGGCGCTAAATTTCTTACTTATTTCTGAAAAAAAATATTAAAGAACCAAAATTGTCTAATTTTTTACCCTACCCAGATTCCAGAAAATTGCCTCAGTTCTGATACTCAACTATTGTTTCTACTTTCCAGCACCCAATCAAGCTAATTTGTATCTCTCTTACTTAATCAGTTGAAAGGATGTAAGCAATCAGTTTCACTGAAAAAACCATCTGTGATAATATCCACACGATGACCATAATGAAAGGACTACACTGCACTTGGGTATAACAGACAGAATGAACAATGTGGTTCAAGTTTATGATTATAATTTCCTGGTATCTAACATGATACGACTATCAACCACGAAAATAACTGGCATGGATAAATACACCGTACAAAGTACCTAAAAATACATAACTCACATATGATATTTGTTCTTCAAATAACCTCCCAAGATGGTTTAGGAATTGGCGTTGGCCATGTGGGAAGCTCAAATGGAAAGATCTCAAACGTATAGAGAGATTCTTTGAGGTAGCTTTCACAATCCACAACTTCCAAAAGCATAGTTGAAAGGTTGCAGCTAATTAACTGCTTTGAGGTAGAGCGATCCAGATAAACTACATCAGGGTTTAGTGGGTGAAACGCCAGTGGCCGTGTGAAAAGTCCCGGAAATGAAATAAGTTCATCCTGACTAGACCAACATTCATTCAGATCAATCCTGTACTCCAAACACCACTCTCCAGCATCATAGTCTTTAACACGCCATACACCCAAAATTTGATGTCTAAATTCCTCAATATAAATACAAGTCACGTCCATATAAAACATCAATCCACAAGAAACCCCAATAGCTCCAACATAGTCACTCTCCCTATCGCTAGGCAAATCAATCAAGCGGCATTCACTAGTATTGCTTTTGGGATCAAATGCTAAAATAGTGTCATAATCCACCAGCCAATGAATTATCCCTTGGTAAGACACTGTTTGTCTCCTCTTCACAAAAAATCTAATCCTGCGAGGACAGGACACCTTTAAGCACCTCCATTCCCCAGATTCAGAAGAGAACAACTCAATGTTGAAAACCCTCGAACGAAATAGTAAATCTGGAACTCTGGCCACCAAATAGTGACCAGAATCTTGTTCTACCAGAAACCCATCTTTAACCCATTTGGGTTGACTTGGGGGTTTAGGGAGACGGGCCCATCTCATGGTTGATGGATTGCACACATAATAATGAAGTATTTGGGAATTATACAAAGCACAGAGCAATAACAAACCATTACTTGAAGCTAAGAGTTTGATTGAAGCTTCTGGTTGTTGGACAGAATCGACAGCGGGGGCGAGAAATTGAAGGGAAAAGGCAGTGGATGAGGAGTCAGGGTGGCGAATTAAGGCTCTTTCCTGAAGACCTGTTTGTTCCAAGGAGGATAACATGGCCCATGATGGTGGATTGTTGTTTTTGATGTTGATTAGGTGAGTGTAGGAGTGGATGAAGAAAGGATCAGAAATTATAGAAAGCCAGTGCTTGGAGACGGATTTGAATCGGAAGATGGATTTAAGAGGCAATCTTTGAAGGATTTCAACCAGAATTGGATCAGGAAATCCATCCATCAGAGACTTGGAAGTCTCCTCTGGTTTCTGTCGCTGGTTCAAAGTTTCAACTAAAAGCCTCTTTTAAAAAGCAATTAAAAACATGATTACTAATATTTCTCCAAGAGTGGGGGCCCTTTTTGACCAACGACATCCTATTTAATCATCTAAATTGCTTAGCATTGAAGTAAAGTAATTTCTCACTAGTCTAGTATACACAGGGAAAACGGACGGACGGACGGAATCTGTTGGTATGAAGTTGAGTTGTAATGAACTAATCTCTTTTACAAATCAACCATCATTTAGGAGCCGAGCTGACCCTATTAACGATGCAATTGAATGGGCCAAAAGCCATAATTTTTTTGGGTTCTGGTACGAGTCATAACTCATAATTACCACCATGTACACAGAATATGAGGGTTTTGGGAGAGGGATGAAGAGATAGAGAGAGATGAGAGCAGATCTTCTGTGTCCTTTGACACATTATTTTATTTAATTTTAAAATTAATTAGTGTTAAGTAAGAGACTAAATGTCAAAATTTAAGTAGAAAGACACAAGGGGACATAGAATTTGGGGATAGAGGATCTGTTCTCGAGAGATTAACTCACATAAAAGCAAAAAAAATTATTTAACCAATGCAAGGCTTATAATCGACATTGAAAACACAATGCATGCACTGTGATGATGATATAGTGGCCTGACCTCCATATATTACCAGTTATACTCTACATGCACAAATACAATGCAAGATGATACAATTACAGGCACCAACAGTAACACTAACAAGGGATGCAATACCAACACTCAATAACCAATCTTGCATTTCTTCTTTGGAACCTAACTCTAAACTCCCCCCTCATCGGTTGATGCACCGGTTTGATCGCTTGAGCCTGATACAAGTTTTTTTGCCTCATTTTCTCTGCTCTAAATCCCATAACTTAAATGCAATTATTTGATAAAAGAATAAGATTTTATTACAAGTTTGAAATATTGAATTTGTTCGTTTGGGTATGGGTTCTTCTATATTTACTTGCAGAAAAGGGATACAATGCAAAGGTGGACGAGAAGGAAATATAGAGGATGAAACAAGTGGGAGAACGGCCACCCAATCTCTATGTAAATCAGACGAAGATACAATATGAAAAAGCCAATATTTCTGATGCCAGCCAACAATGAAAGAAACAAGAATGCATGAGACCCCCCTTTGCCTCTCTATCGATTAAGTTATGACATTAAGAAGTGAGATTGTCTCCCCCTTCCCTTTCAATTATAAAAACTAGAGATTGGTTAATTATTTCAACTTGGATCCATTCAGACCAAATATATTTGATATATAATAATAATATAATAAAGCTCATAATCAAAACACAATCCAATTCAGCAATGTCATTTAACATTATAATTTAGTAGGAACCAACTTCATTCCATGTCATCTAAAATTTTTACTCGATGCAACACGCCAGAAAAATGCCATGACAAATCAGATATTTAAACCTTGTCTCCAGCAACCCATCAAGCAAATTTCATCTTTCGCACATAGTCAATAATCAGTTTCACTGAAAGAACCATATGTGATCATATATACATTACGCATTTGATGACCAAAATAAACGACCATACAGTTCTTGGGAATAATAAATAGAATGAATAATAACATGTTTATGATTATAATTCCTTATACTAACATGATTCGACAATATTGCTTCCATGAAATTAACTAGTAGCGATAATTTCCACACACACAGAGTTCCACTTACAGTCAGTAAATACCAAAATCTTGTAGTACAACACAGTAAACAAAACACACAACTCGCATTTGAGATTAGTTCTTCATATAACCTCCCAAGATGATCGCTTTCACAATTGACAACTTCCACAATCCTAGTTGAAAGGTTGCGGCAATATAAGTGACCCAAGCGATCCAGATACACTATGTCAGAATCAAATGGGTGAAAAGCCAGTGACCCCTTATAATGTTCCGGTGATGAAAAAGGTTTATTATTCTAAGCATCACTAGACCCAAATTCACTGAGTTCAATCCTGTGCTCCAAACACCACTCTCTAACAATCCATATATTCAAACTTTGTTGTCTAATTCCATCAATTAAAGTATCATCCACCTCCATATAACGCAACAATCCACAAGAAATCCCGAGAACTCCCACAAATGTTCTCGCCTTTTCGCTAGGCATATCAATCAAGCTAAATTCACTGGCATTGCTTTTTTTGATCAAATGCTAAACTAGTTTAGTAATCCACCAGCCAATGAATTATCCCTTTGTAATACACTGTGTCCCGCCTTTTCACATAGGAATTAATATGACAAGGAGAGTATAATTTTAAGCACATCCATTTACCAGACTCGGAAGAAAATATTTCAACAGTGAAAACCATTGAACTCCATAGGAGTTCTGAAAGTCTTACCCCCAAATAGTTACCAGAATCTTTTTCTACCAGAAAACCCCCGTTAAACCATTTGGGTTGACTTGTGGGTTTAGGGAGACGGACCCATTTCATAGTTAATGGATTGCACATGTAATAATGAAGAATTTGAGAAATCAACAGACTGAAGCAGCTTCTGGTTGTTGGACAGAATTGATAGCTGGGGACAGAAATTGAAGCCAAAATCCAGTAGATGCCGCCGATCCAGGGTGGAGAATTAATGATCTTTCTTGTAGACCCATTTGTTCCAAGGTGGAGAAAATCGCCCATGGTGATGAATTCATGTTTTTGGTGTGGATTTGGTTAGTGTAGGATTAGGCAAAGAAAGGGTTAGAGATTATAGAGAGCCAGTGCTTGGAGAATTTGAATTGCCCATAGTAGTTGTTTTTTGTGTTGGGGGTGGGGGAGTTTTGAATATAAACATCAAAAAGCATATTCCATCTTAATGATAACTGATAAGAAAACAATAAGCAATCACAGCAAAATCTTCACTTGTAATAATATATTAAAGTAAACAGGAGAGAACAAAGAAACCAATTAGTCAGTTTCTTTTTCTTTCGAGTCGGACTTCTTCAAGGATGCAAAATTGGTTCAATGTAGAATGTGCCAAACCTTCGACTTTTGTCCCGTCTTTGGACAATTCAGCTTGAATTTACCATATATTGAAGGAAAATATATAGAAGAGTAGTCCCAAAATAGCACAGCTCTGAATGAAAATTTGTTTTGCATCACTCGGTTAATGTCCCTGCGGCTGTAAAGATCAATTTTGCTATTTTCACCTACCAAAACAGAAAATAAAGCATGATGAGAAAGTGTCGAAGGTTGTTACACCAACTCGACGTGTAAAATTGATTCAAGTTAGCTGCATAAATTAATTAGGTTAACTGCTAAGCATCTATAAACCTGGAAGCTATGGCGGCAGCAGTAACCCATGCAGCGTAGTTCCCATGATCTTTCACTCTGTTCAAATATTAAGTTTATCATGAATGTAGCTTCGCTATACCCAACAGAGAAGCAGCAATAATATTACAGGTAAAGCAAATGACTATACAAATTTATCAAATATCATTTTAAGAAAGAAATGCAGCATTCATATCTTTAGCAAGACAAACAAGAGTAAAACAAAAACCCTCATAACCATCTCATTTTCGTAAAATATTTTACGATCATTTAAAACACAGTTCAATTTTTTATCATTACTTCAGCAGGAATAAAATTAGGGGGGGATTTTAAACAGAATGTCACTAATGAAAGAAAATATATATTTCCTGCATTTTCCAATTGAGAAATTCATAACAGGATAAAGAAAATAATATATAAGCTGACAATACATTATTCTCATACATGATATCCAACATAGAAAAAATGATCATTTATGTATATAAATATATGTGTGACTTACAGGTATATATCATCACCATTGATTTCTTGAAACAGATTGATATAAAAGCGAAAGCCATCAGGGCTTACATCTCTGCACAGAAAACCTGCCAATAGCACTCAAATGATGAATTATCTCCTGGTGAATATTTCTCAACCATGTTTGTAGTATTCTCAAGAAACAGTTTGTAAATACATGCCTTTGCTCTCAGCAGTAAGAAGATGCTCCTTGGCCATAGCTGGAGCAATTCCCAAAGTCATTGCAGCATCACTGGCACTGATTCCAAACCGGAGCGCTTCTGACTTCAGTACAACTGATTTGATCCTACCGAAAACCTATGTTGACAGAAAAACCCTCAATTGTTAAGGACCAAATATAAAACGGATCTGATTTAACTTTAGCTGCATGCCTATGAATTTAAGCACGTTCTAAATTATAAAAAAAAACCTAAAAAATATGACTACCATTCATCAATCAAAATAGAACATATTCATTATAATAATATAATCACAAAACATGATATAAACCTTATGAAATAAAACAAATTAAACATAAAAGAGTTACCTCCTCATCACTGTGAGACTTGTTCTGGATTACCATGACACCGCTATCAAACTTTCGAAGCATAACTGGACTGTAAACAAACAAAATGATCACTTAACCAAACAAAGCTTCAGCTTATAATCGACATTAAAAACACAATGCGCTGTGATGATATAGTGGCCTTCATATATTGCAGTCCCGGTTTTACTCTACATGCACAATGCAAGATGATAAAATTTAGGACAATTTTGTGCATACACGTCAAACTTCTCCCAGAGTGTACATGCCTGCAGCAAGTCATCGGGTGAGATCAATTCTGCACAAAAACAAGGAAGATATAAGTTATCACCCTCTGTGTGATATAACAAGAGTTGAAAGAAACATGCAAACGAAACATTGCTTCTTCACAGAAGATAAACCAGGCAGGCCGCAGGACAAAACAATGAGAAGCAAAATGTTACAGAGCGGCACCTGTGCCCCGCGCGCGATTGAAGAGACAATAGACATCTATAAGATTGATCATTCCTCCAGCTCTCTCTATTGGAATTTTCACGAAATCAGCCAACTATATAGGGGGAGAAAACAAAAGGTAAAAGAATATGTATCACATGAGGAAAATGAAAACTGCAATGCAAGGAAATGCAGGGCTGACTAATGCTCAAAATTCTGCATGAACTAACAATAATTAATTAGATATAACAATTTCCATTAACGGTAAGTGTTTTCAACTTTTAATGATTGTTAATTTTGGATTACAATTCAACTCAAACAAAAGGAAACTGAAAAGGAGATAGAGTAAAATAAAAGTACAGTTTCTTCTTCTTTTTCTTTTTTCTTGGTTTGATTGGTATCCAAAGCATCATCTTCCTTTTGCAACAACACCATAAAAATTTGGGGAGATACATCACTTATGCATGAAACCATGGGGATGCAACATAAAATTTCAGATCAGGAGGATTGTAATTGGATGGAATTTCGACATGTTTTCTAATTATTTTGTACTAAACTCCAATATATTTCATCAACTCTCATTTCATTAATTTAAGGGCCTATTATTTGAATAATTGCTCCAGTTCATGGACTGAGATGAAGGTGCTACACACACGTAGAAATAAAAATATGGCTACAGCAGAGCCTTGACGTAATAAAATATGCGACATTGGAAATGATTAAGTACCTAAACAAAGGAAAATGGTACTATAAAATGTTTCAAGTGCACTCAAAATAGCTTAGTAAAGGCTTTATGGAGTTAGGTTGGCAATTTTAAATTTGAAACATGGAAAGAAAATAATGGTCAAGCTTTATTACCTACGGTGAGCCATAGAATACAAAGCACAAAGTTGGCGTACATTTGACCTCTAGGTATTTTACATGTTTCATAGAGCATGTACTCGTAATAAGTATACGTTAATAGCACAAACTTTTTCAATATTAAAGAAGAGAGAAGATTAGAGAGAAGAGAACCTGACGAGACAACTGTTGATGATACAAAGCACCAGCAGACTCTTTAGTTACAGGGGATGCAATACCAACACTCAATAACCAATCTTGCATTTCTTCTTTGGAACCTAACTCCTCATCAGTTGATGCACTGGTTTGATTGCTTGAGCCTGATAGGAGTTTTTGCCTCATTTTCTCTGCGAGCATCACCATCTCTTTAGCCTTACTCTGTAAAATCAAAGAAAATTTGTAATTTAAATCCAATTAATTGATAAAAGAAGAGTTTATTAGAGAAACATTTTCAAGTTTGAAATTTTGAATTTGTGTCAAGCAACACTCGGCCCTAACTTGAATCTGCAGAGTTAGAGTAACAAATAGAGATATAGATTGAAGAAATTTAGGGAGGAACGAGAGAAACAGACAGATAGATTCAATTTGGGGGAGGATAGAAGGAGGGAGATAGGTGTGAGAGCAAACTTGTTTATCACATTTTCATATCATTCATCTCTTTACAAAATAAAAGTTACAAGATTCTTGTATTTATAGACTGCATAGACTTGATCGAAAAGTAAAGTCTAAACCTACACCATACTCTTTTATCCTTCACCCATTACTAACTAACTCACTTATAACATAGTTGTGACTAGAATATTCTAATAGATAGTAACTGCCCTATATGCCCTTGCCTGACAATTTGTTCACCTGGGTTTGGGTTCTTCTATATTTACGTGCTTACTTATAGAAAATGGATACAATGCAAAGGTGGACGAGAAATCCATAAAAGGAAATATAGCAGATGAAACAAGTGATGAGTGATGGAGACAACCCCAACACCATCAATGAAGAATAGCCACCCAATCTCTATGTAAGTCAGACGAAAATACATCATGAAAAAGCCAATATTTCTTATACCCACAATGAGGCATAGAAAGAAACTTTATTTCAAAGCATGTGGACATCAACAGAACGGCCGTTGGCTGGTGAAAGATTCTAACATTCCACTCTGTCAATAACCCCATAAAACTGCAAAACACATGCATCTCCACAAGATCTTACCATCTTTATTGTCACCAAACCCCCAAAGAAGATTTTCCACACTAGAAGGAGAAACCAACAGTCCCCCAACAAACCATACAAGAAGCACCAAAGTTAAGAAAAAATCATGAATATGAATAATGGATGCGACTCCCTTTGCCTCTCTATCAATTAAGTTATGAAAGAAGTGAGCCTTCGAAGAGATAGTCTCCCCCTTTCAATTATAAAAACTAAGAATTGGTTAATTACGTTAACTTATCCATTCAGACTAAATATGTAATACCCAATAAAATACTAAAAGAATAATTAAGTAAGCTTTAAAATATTTATTTGGGCTTTCCTTATGTTTGGGTCAAATTGTAATTAATTAGTTTGGGCTTTTAAATTAATTGGGTATAAACTATATTTGTCTAATTTTTATTTCCTAATCAAATTAGAAGAATTAATAAAACATATTATTTAATAATACACAAGTAAAACCTAGCTTACCTTATTACGTATGAGGAGTTGTGAGAATATAACGAAAGAAAAAGGAGGCGCAAGAAGAAGGAACGAGAGAACGTAACGGGGATTGCAAAAAGGGTTTGAGAGCAAGATCTTTAAACTTTATTCACCATATTCTTCTTCTCAAAGGTAATTATTGGACTATTTTTGAATACAAAATAATTATTTTGCTATTGTAACTATGATCTATATTTTTGTTGTATTTGTAATCTATTTTAAAATTTTATTATGCTATTTGATTAGTTAATTTTATTAATGAAATTTTGATTTACAATTGAGATATATAATATATATTAGATTCGTTAAATATATATACAATTAAGCTTGATTCGTTATTTATATTTATATATATCATGATCCTGCAACTTTGTTAATATACATTCATATATATGTAGATTCATGAGTCTACCTATTAATTGCTGCAATTCATTATTATTATTATTATTATTATTATTATTATTATTATTATTATTATTATTATATATATGTTAGCCTGCAAAACTATTAGTTAGATATCTTATATATATTCTGTAGGAATCAGGATTGTCATATATGTATATATACTTTCAATATATTTATATTTAGATACTGCAGCAATTGATTAATTTGAGTATGTAAATATGCAGCGGCAGTTTCGTTATATATATAAGATATGCAGAAATTTATAATGGGAAAATAATAAATAATATTATAATATTGTTATTATAATTAATATATATTTTTTATTTTTTTTAGTACAAACTGAATATGGTATGTTAAAATTATTGAATTTCTAAAAATATAATTTGTATGAGTTAATAATTTAATTATATGCTTTATTTTTTATTTTGATAATTAGATCGGATTGAGGGAGTTTGACGGGTGATAGTTGGATTCAGCGAATTATTTTGGTACTATATTAAGGTACGGATTCCGTACTTTTTCAGCGAGACTCTTTTAAATATAATTTGTTCGTTTTGTTATTCGTTTAGAAATTTGGTATTGCCTCTCAGGATTATTCCTTGTTGTCAAAATTATTGAGATAGTTTCATTTTGGCGTTGATATTGGAATTCGTATTTGTACTCTTTGAACTAGTTAGTCGTGCCAATATGTTTTGGGGACTTTATTCATTTGTATCATTGTTCGTATATTTTCGTTCACATTCGAGAGTTATTTTGATCATTGATATATTGTGATAATTAATAATGTTTGTATTTGATAATTGGATTTTATTTGAATATGGTCATGTAAGCCTTGTGATATGAACCTCTTTTGGCTTACATTTTGTAGTTTGATCCTTAGGGTATACTTGAGCTAACCACCTGTGGGGGTACCACAGGCATGTCCTCTTGATACAAGGGCATGACACCTTCCGTGGCGGTGTGATTAGTCCACGGCGTATCCTTTTGTATGCTCTGGGTGAGCTTTGGCCATTTGATATATTTGTTCAGGATACGTATGGGTCGACCCAGTATTTGATTTGATTCAATTTGTTTGGCGGATTAGTGACGTATGTGTCGTGCGTACTATCCGATTTGATTTGTATACATCATGGTACCGATTTATTTTGTTAGCCTTTAGCTATTTGTATTTGAGCTCAGTATGAAATTGTTACCTTACAACCATTTGATTCAGCCTTATTTGTTTGGGATTCTTTTGGCTATTATTATTCGGTTGACAGTGTTAGTCATTTGTCAATGGACTCTCAAATTTTGATATATTCGAAATTCGTTTGTAATTCACATATGTTCATTCGTTCAATTCTTTTAGATTCATTACTTTTTGTGATACATTTATTTATCTTCATATCCGTACTGGGCAATTGGCTCACGCTGTGTTTTTTTTCCGGCAGGTAATCAGGGGTGATCAGGATTTGTGGGATGAGAGCTTCCTTTGATCCAAATGAGTAGATTAGCTTTTGAGATTATTATTAGATTTGGTTTTCCTAAGATTTTGTAACTGGATGTTTTGGGGACTATTTTGATATTTATTTATTTTTAGTAGAGACTATGTAAATGTGGAGTTCATTTTATTTAAATTGGAGTATGTGACATTTGGTATTATATTTTATTGGAGATATTTTGAGGCTTAATAGAGATTTGTATTTATTATGTTTGTGCGTGACATCCCTTTTTCCTTTTGGGAAAGGGGGTGTTACAGAGTTGGTATCAGAGCTTAGGTTATGATCTTGTAGATTGCCTTTTAGGCTTGACCTGTGAGTTATGGGTAGACCACTGGGTAGTTATAAGATTTGTATTACGTTTGATTTTCGTTCTGCACAAATTTGGCCTTGATTATTTGTTTTGATCTGTTTGTTCTCGTCTGTTTGATTTTGTATCGTAGATGGCTCATAAGTCTTCGAGAATTGCTGGGAGGCAGGCCGGTAATAACGGTAGGAGGGGTCAGAGGCAGCCCCAAGTTGAGGCTGTTAACCAAGGTGGAAACGATGGAAATCAGGGTAATGCAATAATAACACCCGCTATGGTTGCAGCAATGGTGAATGAGGCAGTTACGCAGGCTGTGGCACAGGCTATGCAGGGTATTCCGCATATGCAAGGAAATCAGCATGCAAATGGCATGGGGGATGATGCAGAGATACCACAACATGAGCAGAATGTTCCTCTCGAGGATCAAGTGGGTCAGCCAGTGCAGCCGTTATATGTGTTGTTGGAGAGGTTCATTAAGCAGAAGCCCAACTCTTTTCGTTTTGCTCCAACTCCAATTGATGCAGAGAACTGGATCGCCCACTTGGAGAAGATTTTTGATGTTATTGGGTGTTCAGAAAATCAGAAGGTGAGGTTAGCAGTTTATAAGCTAGAGGATGATGCCCAGCGATGGTGGAAATCGTTGAAGGCTACACAGGGAGATGGATTTATGGATGGACTCATATGGAGCGGTTTTTGTGACCTTTTCTATCAGCGGTATTTCCCAAATGCCGATAGGGATGCATATATCAGGGAATTTGTGTCCATTCGACAAAAGGATGATGAGACTATTAATGATTTCATAGCGAGGTTTACGAGATTGGCTGGTTTTGCGGGTTCGATAGCTGGGACAGCTGCACATCAGGCAGAAAAGTTTAAATGGGCTTTGAAATACGAGTATAGGAGATCGATCATCCACACCATATTTACAGATGTATCACAGGTGGCCAATGCAGCTAAGAGTGTGGAGATGGAACACAAGGACTTTCGAGCTTCAAGATCAGATGGGAGTCGAAAGAGAGATAGAGATGATCAGCAAGGGTAAGGGACGGGACAGTTTAGCAGGAATCAGAATAGAAGACAAAATAATTGGAATGAGTCTCCATCGGGTCAGCGATTTAATCCAAGAAGGGATTTTGCTTACCCAATGCAGCAGGGTGGTCATGGAGGTCAGCAGCAGGGTCAATGGCAAGCTAGAGGGCAGTATCAAAATAGGGGATTTCAACAGAACAGGGGCTTCCAGCAAAATCAGAATCAGGGTCAGCATCGCCAACAGGGTCAAATTCAGGGGCGGTATCCAGGACCGGCAGGTGGGGGCAATCCAAACCTTTTGCCACTTCCACCTATTCCATGTGCTACTTGTGGTGGATATCATGTTGGTAGGGCGTGCTATAGAAATAAAGGGGCTTGTTTCTTATGTGGACAGATGGGACATAGAGCAAGGGATTGCACAGTTCAGCGTGGTAATGGGGGAGGCGGTAATGCTGGTAATGGCGGTCAGCGCAACACCGGTGGGAGAGTATTTGCATTGACGGCTAATCAGGCAGCCCAAGCACCAGGTACTATTTCAGGCATCCTTCTTGTAGGAAATCGTGAGGCATCAGTTTTGTTTGACACTGGATTTACACACTCTATTGTCGCACTTTCATTTGTTCGTCATCTTGGGTTGTCTTCTCATATGTTAGATCCTCATTTGTCTATTGCTACCCCGATGGGGAATTCTGTGATTATTTCTGAGTACTTTCGTGAGTGTCCTTTGAAGTTAGGGAGGAGAGTGTACACAGCTAACTTACTTCCGATGGTGATGCATGATTTTGATATTATTTTGGGTATGGATTGGCTGAGTAAGCATCGAGCCACTATTGATTGTCAGGCGAGAAAAGTTATTTTTGGACCCTTAGATAATCCAGAATTCGAGTTTCAGTGTTCAAAGTCGAATGGTGTTGTAAAGTTGATCTCAGCCTTGAAGGCGAGCAAAATGATTTCTAAGGGACATGACTGTTATTTGGCTTATGTGAAGGATACCTCGAGGGATGAGCCCCAACTTGATGACTATCCAGTTGTGCGAGAATTTCCTGAGGTATTTCCTAAGGATCTGCCAGGATTGCCACCGCCAAGGGAAGTTGAGTTTACTATTGAGCTCATTCCTGGAGCGGAACCTATCTCTAAGGCACCCTATAGGATGGCTCCATTAAAGTTACAGAAGTTGAAGGAACAATTGCAGGAGTTGTTAGATCGTGGATTCATTAGGCCAAGCGTATCGCCATGGGGTGCTCCAGTGTTGTTTGTGAAGAAGAAGGACGGATCTTTGAGATTATGTATAGATTATAGAGAACTAAATCGGATCACTATCAGGAACAGATATCCATTGCCACGGATAGATGACCTTTTCGATCAGCTCCAAGGGGCAAAGTTCTTCTCAAAGATAGATTTGAGGTCGGGGTACCATCAGTTGAGGGTGAGGGAAGGGGACGTTCCAAAAACAGCTTTTCGTACTCGGTATGGGCACTATGAGTTCTTAGTGATGTCTTTTGGGTTGACTAATGCTCCGGCAGTATTTATGGATATGATGAATCGGGTTTTTAGCGAGTATTTGGACCAATTTGTCATTGTCTTCATTGATGACATTTTGGTGTATTCCAAGTCTAAGGAGGAGCATGAAGAGCATCTTCGTACTGTTTTGGGGGTTCTGCAGAAGAATAAGTTATATGCTAAGTTTTCTAAATGCCAGTTTTGGTTAGAACAGGTAGCATTTTTGGGGCATGTCGTGTCTGCTGAAGGTATTAAGGTGGATCCTGCGAAGGTTGAGGCTATCACTAATTGGTCAAGACCTACCACAGTAACTGAAGTAAGGAGTTTCTTGGGTTTGGCAGGGTACTATAGGCGATTTGTGGAAGGTTTCTCTTTGTTAGCTTTGCCATTAACTCAGTTGATGAAGAAGGGCATAAAATTTGTGTGGAATGAGGAGCGTGAGAAAAGTTTTGAGGAGCTTAAGAAAAGACTTGTGTCGGCTCCAGTGCTTACGTTACCGTCGGGGATAGGAGGTTATCAGATTTACAGTGATGCTTCCCAGAAGGGATTAGGGTGTGTTTTGATGCAGCATGGTAAGGTAATTGCTTATGCTTCCAGACAACTTAAACCTTATGAGGTGAATTATCCTACCCACGACTTGGAGTTAGCAGCAGTCATTTTTGTCCTAAAGATTTGGAGGCACTATTTATATGGAGAGACTTGTGACATTTTCACCGACCACAAGAGCCTTAAATATATTTTTACTCAGAAGGAGCTTAACATGAGACAGAGGCGTTGGTTGGAGCTTCTTAAGGATTATGATGCTAGGATTCAGTATCACCCCGGTAAGGCTAACGTGGTTGCAGATGCTCTTAGTCGAAAGAGTTCAGGGAGTGTAGCTGCCTTGATTATACAACCTCAACTTATCTCGGATATGGAGCGTGTGGGTTTGGAGCTATATGCTAGAGGTTCTGATGGGTTGGTAGCTGGTATGAGGGTGGAACCTTCTCTTATTTTGCGTATCAAAGAAGCTCAAAAGGAGGATGGTGAGTTATGGACTGTAGCGCAGAATATGAATGAGGGTAGGCAACCAGAGTTTCGTATTGATGAACAAGGTGTAATATGGTTCGGTAAACGGTTATGTGTTCCAATGGATCCAATGATTCGTGAGGCAGTGTTGACTGAAGCTCATAGTTCGCCATTTTCTATTTATCCGGGGTCTACAAAGATGTATAAGGATCTGAAGGAAAATTTCTGGTGGAGTGGAATGAAAAGGGATGTAGCTGAATTTGTGAGTAAATGTCTTACTTGTCAGCAAGTGAAAATAGAGCATCAGCGGCCTGGTGGTTTGTTGCAACAGTTAGAGATTCCTATGTGGAAATGGGATGACATTTCGATGGACTTTGTGACTGGGTTGCCGAGGACTCTTAAAAAGAATGATACTATTTGGGTGGTAGTGGATCGTTTGACTAAATCGGCTCATTTTCTTTCTATTCGCGAAGATTTTTCGGTAAATAAGTTAGCAGATATTTTTCAACGTGAGATTGTTAAGCTTCATGGGACTCCAGTTTCTATTGTTTCGGATCGGGATCCGCGATTTACTTCTCGATTTCGGAAAGGGTTTCAACGAGCTTGGGGAACGCGACTCAACTATAGTACAGCTTTTCACCCGCAGACAAATGGACAATCAGAGAGAACTATTCAGACATTAGAAGACATGTTGCGATCTTGTGCTTTAGAGTGGACAGGAAACTGGGATGATTATTTGAGTTTGGTGGAGTTCGCATATAATAACAGTTGGCAAGCTAGTATTGGTATGGCTCCTTTTGAAGCTTTGTATGGTAAGAAGTGTCGAGCTCCGACTTGTTGGGATGAGGTTGGTGAAAGGATAATAGAAAGACCCGATTTGGTTAGGATTACTACGGAGAAGGTAGCAGTGGCTAAAGAAAAATTGAAAGAAACTAGATCGCGGCAGAAGAGTTATGCTGATATTCATAGGAGGGCTCTTGCATTCACGCCTGGTGAACACGTGTTTTTGAAAGTTTCTCCATGGAAAGGTGTTCGAAGGTTTGGTTTGAAAGGGAAACTTAGTCCGCGTTTCATTGGCCCTTTTGAAGTCCTTGAGAGAGTTGGAGAAGTGGCATATAGGGTGGCTTTGCCTCCACAATTATCTCATGTGCATAATATCTTTCATGTTTCGGTGTTAAGGAAATATAACTATCATCCGCTTCATGTTGTGCAATACCCGTTACATAAGATTCAAGAAGATCTTACTTGTGATGAAGAAGCCGAGGCGATTCTAGATCGTCAAGAACGGATTATGAGGAGGAAGACAATTTCTTTTGTTAAAGTCTTGTGGAAAAACCATTCGGAGCGGGAAGCTACTTGGGAGGTGGAGGAGTCTATTCGAGCAGAATATCCACATCTTTTTGAAAACTAGGTTCGCTCTGTTCTTTTGATTCCGGGGACGGAATCCTTTTTAAGGGGAAGGTGATGTAATACCCAATAAAATACTAAAAGAATAATTAAGTAAGCTTTAAAATATTTATTTGGGCTTTCCTTATGTTTGGGTTAAATTGTAATTAATTAGTTTGGGCTTTTAAATTAATTGGGTATAAACTATATTTGTCTAATTTTTATTTCCTAATCAAATTAGAAGAATTAATAAAACATATTATTTAATAATACACAAGTAAAACCTAGCTTACCTTATTACGTATGAGGAGTTGTGAGAATATAACGAAAGAAAAAGGAGGCGCAAGAAGAAGGAACGAGAGAACGTAACGGGGATTGCAAAAAGGGTTTGAGAGCAAGATCTTTAAACTTTATTCACCATATTCTTCTTCTCAAAGGTAATTATTGGACTATTTTTGAATACAAAATAATTATTTTGCTATTGTAACTATGATCTATATTTTTGTTGTATTTGTAATCTATTTTAAAATTTTATTATGCTATTTGATTAGTTAATTTTATTAATGAAATTTTGATTTACAATTGAGATATATAATATATATTAGATTCGTTAAATATATATACAATTAAGCTTGATTCGTTATTTATATTTATATATATCATGATCCTGCAACTTTGTTAATATACATTCATATATATGTAGATTCATGAGTCTACCTATTAATTGCTGCAATTCATTATTATTATTATTATTATTATTATTATTATTATTATTATATATATATGTTAGCCTGCAAAACTATTAGTTAGATATCTTATATATATTCTGTAGGAATCAGGATTGTCATATATGTATATATACTTTCAATATATTTATATTTAGATACTGCAGCAATTGATTAATTTGAGTATGTAAATATGCAGCGGCAGTTTCGTTATATATATAAGATATGCAGAAATTTATAATGGGAAAATAATAAATAATATTATAATATTGTTATTATAATTAATATATATTTTTTATTTTTTTTAGTACAAACTGAATATGGTATGTTAAAATTATTGAATTTCTAAAAATATAATTTGTATGAGTTAATAATTTAATTATATGCTTTATTTTTTATTTTGATAATTAGATCGGATTGAGGGAGTTTGACGGGTGATAGTTGGATTCAGCGAATTATTTTGGTACTATATTAAGGTACGGATTCCGTACTTTTTCAGCGAGACTCTTTTAAATATAATTTGTTCGTTTTGTTATTCGTTTAGAAATTTGGTATTGCCTCTCAGGATTATTCCTTGTTGTCAAAATTATTGAGATAGTTTCATTTTGGCGTTGATATTGGAATTCGTATTTGTACTCTTTGAACTAGTTAGTCGTGCCAATATGTTTTGGGGACTTTATTCATTTGTACCATTGTTCGTATATTTTCGTTCACATTCGGGAGTTATTTTGATCATTGATATATTGTGATAATTAATAATGTTTGTATTTGATAATTCGATTTTATTTGAATATGGTCATGTAAGCCTTGTGATTTGAACCTCTTTTGGCTTACATTTTGTAGTTTGATCCTTAGGGTATACTTGAGCTAACCACCTGTGGGGGTACCACAGGCATGTCCTCTTGACACAAGGGCATGACACCTTCCGTGGCGGTGTGATTAGTCCACGGCGTATCCTTTTGTATGCTCTGGGTGAGCTTTGGCCATTTGATATATTTGTTCAGGATACGTATGGGTCGACCCAGTATTTGATTTGATTCGATTTGTTTGGCGGATTAGTGACGTATGTGTCGTGTGTACTATCCGATTTGATTTGTATACATCATGGTACCGATGTATTTTGTTAGCCTTTGGCTATTTGTATTTGAGCTCAGTATGAAATTGTTACCTTACAACCATTTGATTCAGCCTTATTTGTTTGGGATTCTTTTGGCTATTATTATTCGGTTGACAGTGTTAGTCATTTGTAAATGGACTCTCAAATTTTGATATATTCGAAATTCGTTTGTAATTCACATATGTTCATTCGTTCAATTCTTTTAGATTCATTACTTTTTGTGATACATTTATTTATCTTCATATCCGTACTGGGCAATTGGCTCACGCTGTGTTCTTTTTCCGGCAGATAATCAGGGGTGATCAGGATTTGTGGGATGAGAGCTTCCTTTGATCCAAATGAGTAGATTAGCTTTTGAGATTATTATTAGACTTGGTTTTCCTAAGATTTTGTAACTGGATGTTTTGGGGACTATTTTGATATTTATTTATTCTTAGTAAAGACTATGTAAATGTGGAGTTCATTTTATTTAAATTGGAGTATGTGACATTTGGTATTATATTTTATTGGAGATATTTTGAGGTTTATTAGAGATTTGTATTTATTATGTTTGTGCGTGACACCCCTTTTTCCTTTTGGGAAAGGGGGTGTTACAAAATATATTTGAGATATAATATAATAAAGCTCATAATCAAAGCACAATCCAATTCAGCAATGTCATTTAACATTATAATTTATAATGCCAAGTATAAATTTCCTAAACCATTAATAGGAACCAACTTCATTCCATCTACAAATTGGAAGTATAGATCAATATCAATAATTTTGTATAACCATGTAATATTATTACTAATTAGAATGGAAAAAAGTAGGTCATGTAGATATATCCTAAACACGAATTAGTACATCGACTACAAACACGTAGCTACTTAAACTTTAATTAGAATTACATAAACAGTTAATATAATAGTATGAACTGCATTTCATACGAGAAAGTTCCTTGAATTCTTGAAATTTTATTATTTAATAGCAATCTTGTTTATGAATAAAACTAATACGTTAAAGATATGATAGCCATACTTAGCATATGGTATTTGTCATTTTCTATTTTCTTTAATCTTCATTATAGATTGTTTTGCTTTATATTATTGTTTCGTTTGGATAAATGTAAGATAAATTATTAAAATTGGCTTAAAATAAAAAAAATCTCACCTAGACCCCCTCGGCCGCCCGCCTTTTAAAACATTGAATAAGAGTATTGTCCTCACTCGACGCTTCTTAAAAGGATATTAACAAGCTTTTAATTTATTCTTTTTCTTTACCAAACAAAAAAATCTTGCATCCTTTTTTCCTTAATTTTTGACAAGTCAAAAAATCCTTAGACCTAAGATGTATTTTTAGAGAAACATCTACAATGCAGTGGACAAGATATCAGCATGGTATTATTTGGCATAGTAATGTTTACGCAATAAGATGATTTCTGACAAATGAAAGTATGAATAGATTTAATTTAGTGATTTATAATTAATAATTTTCATCCCATGATTATTGCTCACTATAAAAGAGTTGAACGAATATTAAATTGACCTGCTGATGTATTTCACTCTTTCCCTTAATTATTATTTTGAATTTATGTAATTTATTATATTTTTATATTACCAATGATCTTTCTATCATATATAACAAAATATAGATCCTCTAGGCAAAAATATATTTGGATATCCAAATTTAGTATTCTAGAATATTTGCAGGAAACATAAACAACCATACTAGCCATTTTGTGTAACCCTAGCCAACATTTGCATGACCTACAATAAGCAACTACCTTTTTGCCGTTGGTTGAGTACCGGTGGCACAGTTAAGGAAGTTCAAGAAACACGGTAATCTAGTGGCTGACTAGAATGACCTGATGTAAGCTCATGCAATTACAGGGCGATTTGACTAAGAGAGCATTATGAAAAATTAACTTTGCTGCCCATAGTGATGGTAGCATGTCTAATAAGATAAATTGCATATTTGATATAAACATAAACAAAAATCATAAGACATCAATTCAATGCACAAGTTAGGGAAAGAAAAATCAAATTGTGTCAATTCAAAATAATGATTTACAAAAAAAAACAAGTAATAATTCAAGTAGATTGCTTCTTCTTTTTTTCATTTAAAAATTGATGCAAAACACAAGCAGCGCTTATTGTAAGGGGAAAAATTACAGTTTGACAATCACCTCTCTTGATCAGTGTTCTAAAAATCCCTCCCAGGTCCGATTAATCCCTGCCTAGGCGCTAGACGGTTTTCTATAGCCTCGATTTGGCTGGGGCGCCTAGGCCTCTACCTAGGCAGAATCAAACTTCTACTTTGAAGCTCTACAGTATTTAAAATGAATTTTTAAAAAATTGTTTCTTGGGTAATGTTTTATATTAAAATTTTAAAAAATTACATATACTATATGCTTTGTATAGTATAACAAATATATACAATAGAAAAATAAATAAATAAATATAACCGCCTAAAAAAATGTTGTGTTCGCCTTGGAAAAAGCCTTGACACCGCTTAGGCACTAGGAGCCCACTCCGCTGCCTAGCGATTTTTAGAACATTTTTCTTAATTAAAAGTTTTCTTATTATGCCCGTATATATACAATATTCATAGACATACACACCAAAGTACAATGACACATACAATGGACATGTTGCAAATAAAGTTTTCTGTGAATCAAATGGTGCCTTAAAACTTAAAAGTAACCTTTTGCATTTTGGGTGTTTCCTCCTTTCGATCACCTTTTCTCATTTTGTCATGTGGCATCCTAATATCATAGCATCACAATACAGAAGCCATCCAGTAAAACATCTCTCCTATCCCTTCTACTAGCCATCTAAAATTAATGTGCTTTGATGATTTTGGTGCAACAACTTGACACTCAGTCAACACAAAAAATTACATTTAAACAATAATCTGAGAAAATAATTGCCCTCTTAAAATTAGTATCCACTTACTATAACTTAAATTTAGATAATATTAACGTTTACAAGGAGTTCTCCCCAAATACCCATACTTGAAGCATACACATGCACCGCTAGCACATATTGAAACTAATGTTTGTGTTTGATTGTATGCATAAATAATTGATTACATTTCATTGTTTGAACTAGGCACTAAATCTTAGGGTCAAAAACGTATAGATCTAGGATGGAGACCATTTTCGATTAGTGCCAATTCATCTATAAATGCAGTTATATAGAAGAAAAATAAATACATAACACAATTAAATTTATACCATAAGGGCATTCAAGTCCTGGAAAGCATCCTGCAAACTCTTATCAGTACTCTCCCACATCTCCTGTTCCTTCCTCAATATCCCTGCAACCCCAACCACCGGCATTCTAAAACCTCCAGCAGCAGACCCGCCATCGCTTGACCCAACTTGCCCTGATCCGGACCCACCACTTGAAGCCTCCCAAGCTCTACCTCTCCAGGCCTCCCAAAACTTCCCCACAAACAAATCCGGGTCCGGACCCGATTTCCCCCTCAAAACAAGTGTAAACACTGTAGACTTTGCCCCGTTATCATCGACTCTTCCGTCATGAGTGGTTGAGACCTGGAACCGAACCCTAGGGCTGGCAAACATAGATTTGATTGACTTCTTGGAGGAAAAGATGTGGGTCACATAGGTGAGTGGGATAGCCATTGCGGTGGAAGTGGAGGTTTCGGGGATGAAGAGGAGGCGGTGGGTGGTGAGGGTGAGGAGTCCGGACTTAAGGGAAGGAAAGCTGGGGTTTTCCTCACAAACTAGTTCAACGGATGAGAGGAGAGAGCATTCGACCTCGCCGGGGTGGAGTACAGGCCGACCGCTGCCGGTGAGCTCCGCTGGTGGGAGCCAGTTTTTAGCCATCTAGGCAGAGAGTAGTGAACTGTGAAGACTGCAGATCAGAGATTTCTGAGCAGGCTAACAGTCAGGGGTAATGTTTACTTCAGTCTCTCGGGGCCAATTGCCCACATCTGAAAAACAAGAAATTACAAATGTCACGAGATCTTAAATTTAATAATGATGGTATTGAAATATACTCCCTCCTTTTCACAAAAGAGCCCCCTTTGTCATTTAATGATAAAAATATCAAATGATATAATTTCCTTTTTAAGTTCACCATAGTAATTTCATTATCAGATCACACTACTAAACTAATAACTAATTACTTTTATGAATATGTATGTAAGAAAAATATATCTTCGTATTCATGAATTTGTAAAATAAGACTCTTTGCGAGGAACTGAGTAGTAGTAATATACAACATCTTATTTTTGTCGTCCTTCTTATTTTTCTGTAAATTATATACTAAAATAGAGATTTCCCTTCAAAGTTTTGACATTTTTACATCAATATCAAACTTTGCCTTCTAATGAGACGTCCTTGGAGAATAATGTTAAATAGATTAGTTATTAGGTATATAGTTCAAAATGTATGTTTAATTGTGTATATATTGTATGTATGACGTACTTGCAAACACACAAAGCAAACATAAATAAACACATAACAAATAGTTGATTTCTATAAAGCTTGTAAGATGCAATATTATATATATATGCTGAATTGCACATATTGAAGAAAGAGATATCAATAAACGAATTGTACTGTGTTGTCTACTTAGACTTGAATCTTACCTACAAGATATAAGAAGTTTTCACCGGAAGACGCCGATATAGAGAAGATAGATCGGATTGCCTGAGCTCCTTGCTGGTGAAATTGGAATATTGATAAACCCGGCTACAGCTAAACGTCGACGGAAGAAGTAAACAGGATGAAGAAAGAGTAGTTCGGAAAGGAGTGAAGATGAAAAATAGCTCTAAAAATTAACTTTATAGTTGAAGCAAAATGAGAGTAATTTTACATTTATTTATTTTTTACTAATTTTAAATAAAAACAATAATTTAAAAAAAATTGAACTTTTAAATTGGGCTCTTTTAGTTTATCAATTGAAACCTTTTATATAACTTGTTTTCAGATAAATAAATAATAAAACCTTTAAATCAGTTATAACCTTGATGTGGATAAAAATATCCACTATTGATAATGTGTAATCACCCTAATATTAATGAGGGGCATTATAATAATTTTTAGCACATTGAAGGTACACTATTCTTACTCAAATAATAATCATCTATCTTTATATTATTGTTCTAACTTAAATATCATAATCCCCTAATTGAATCAGGTGAGATCGAAATAATTACGTGACAGTCAAAATTAAAATTTATGAGTTAACTAAAACATTTATAACTGAATAATCGAACATAATCGATTTTTTTTAACCAAATTATTTCAATTATTTGATTATTTTTTTCAATTCAATTATAAGCTATTAATAATTCGATATTCAAATTTAAATACAATTATTGAAATTGTGGTATTCAGTTACTCGTAATTCTGCAAACACCATAAACATTGATAATCAAACATACCCATAATTAAATCTGTTGAAATTTGACAATGTCTCTGGTTTTCTCATGACCTTATCATCTAATAGTTGAATTTTAAAAAATATTTATAACTATAATTTTTTTAATTTAACACTAGGATGGGCTAGGCTGGGCAGAACCAGGCTAGGTTAGAACTGGGTCCGAACCACAATTAAGATGGGCCGGGTCAAATCTAAATTTGCACCCCTAATTGAGGCTCAATTGGCCATTGCCAAAGTGCCGAAACTACTGATTGGCTCCTTAAAAAGAATCGAATTTAATTGGCGAAGACAAGGATCAAGTACTAGTGGGCACAAATTGAGATCTAATAAATCCAAAAACATAACCCCAAAAAATAAAGAAAATACCCACCTGAATCAGCCATGGCAGTAACTGTAAAGCAGTACTACATATATTAAATAATATAAATTCCCCACCATTTTTTTTCTCTCTAGACTGTTTCTCTTTCCCATTCCATCCAAGAGCCAGTCCAGAGAATTAAACACAAATGAATGTATAATGACTTCATGATTCTCACGTCTTCAATTCAACTCTACTCCTAAACCCCATTAAAATCTATTTTCCCACTTCTTTTCTTTCTTTAATCCCTTTCAAATCTCAAAAAATATTTATTTAATCAGAACAAAACAAATCCATTTTGTCAATTTACAGCTATGACAGAGGTCATCCACTCCTCACCCTCTTCCTCATCTTCTTCTTCGTTGCACAATTTTCAGTCTCGGTCATTTCGGGAAGAAGAAGAAGAAGAATTAGAAGAAGAAAGGGTTTCTAGGGTTTTGAATCAAGAAATAAAGGAGAGAGTTAAGGACAGAGATCAATTGTCTCTGTTGGCCCTTTTGGTGACCCTTTTCAGAAAATCTTTTTGGGTTGCTTGCAAAACGGATAGAGATAAGCTTTGTGGCATGGAGATTGGATGGCCGACTAATGTGCGCCATGTTGCGCATGTTACCTTTGATAGATTTAATGGGTTCTTGGGATTGCCTGTGGAGTTTGAGCCTGAAGTGCCTAGGAGAGCTCCTAGTGCAAGGTACGTCGAATTCTGATGTATTTCTCATACTTGGTAGAGAAAATGTGAATGTGGGTTGTTTTTGGTGTTTTAATGGATTACCCCAGGTATATATTTTATTTTTATTTTTTGAGTTTCTTCTGTTGTAGTTGATGGGTTTATGTTCTAGTTCATGGAATGATTGATTTTTTATTGTTTGTGGGGAATTTGGGAAAGGATATATATTTGTAAGATTTCTGCTGGTTATTGTTCTGGTTAGATTTTTTGGGTTGTTTAATTCTTGACAATGTGACTAGATAGGAATTAGGATTATTTCTGTAATGAAAAGGGAATTTTGCTTATTATAGCTCTTCATGGTTGTTGATATCTTGAAAATGATTTTTCTATTTTATGCGCTATCAGAATTCATATTCTTAGAACTTTGTAAATTGTTGAGTTTAATAGGTGGAAATTTTTAGTTTCCTTTTATCATAGGAGATGCAATTTCGAATGGATTAATAGCTACACTTTATTTGAAGCAATCAGCTAAGGGTGAATTGACAGACGATAGATACGTGGCATTGTTCGGTACTGAAAATCTTATATTTCATTACAATTTGCTTTGGAAGAGCATCGGTGTCGTTTTCTTCACTCCTCTGTCATTGGATGTTTTCCATCTCTCTCTCTCTCTCTCTCTCTCCTACTCTTTTTATTATATTTGCTTCGCTATGCTTTGTAGTTCTGATGATATCCTTTTATGAAGAGGTTGATTTCATAATTGGCACACTGCTAACCCTCAATGTTTTTTAGATATAATTCAGCTATCAGTTATCATATTATTTTTTTCACATTCAGAAAATGATGCGACAGGAAGGACATAAGCAAGATGTTTAGCAGTAAAGCAATAAAGATTTAGAATTGCAGGAATTCTGCAATCAAGCGCAAGTCTAGATCTCACTGAGGAGTATTCTCAGATATACAATTAAGATTAAAATAGAATGACTTAGAATTTGTATCACATCATTTGCATGTTGCTTTGGGACTAACCAATATATGAATCTCTTTAAATGTTGATAAGGAAGGTGAATTGATATGAAACAGATAGAACAATTTTCATTTAAATCAAAACGACGTGCCAAGTTCTTGGGCCACCATTATAACTTTGGAGATTCCTCTTTTCTTTTCTTTTCTGTTCTGTTTACTATGTTTTAGGTATCAGGGTTGAGTACATTCTTATTTTGAGTTGCATTAGGTTCATTGATATATTCTAAATATAGTTTCATATTCCCACATCTAGGTTGCCTGAAACCACATCAGCACCCATCTACTTAAAAAATGATAAAACTTTGGCACCTCATTACAAGTTACAATATTAACTGTTTTCACATTGAAAATTATATACATATCTTACTTCATGACAATCACGTTTTCTTCGAAGTTAAGGATGCATTTTGTAGTAGCATTATTGTTTTTTTTTCTTGTTCTCTACGTTTGACTAGCATTTTCCCATCTGTAGCACCACTGTTTTTGGAGTTTCCACAGAATCCATGCAGTTGTCATATGACCATAGAGGGAACAGTGTTCCAACGATACTGCTGCTGATGCAACAACGTTTGTATGCTCAAGGAGGATTGCAGGTCTTAATGTTTCTCCTCTTTCTCATTTTAGCATCAAATACATTTCCTCAATGCTGTGTTAGAGCGACTTTCTCCAGCCATTTTTATGCATCCATCACATATTTCATTAGCTCTATAATCTTTATTGAACTTTTGAACTCATATGTACAGGCAGAAGGGATTTTCAGAATCAATGCAGAAAACAGCCAGGAGGAATTTGTCAGGAACCAATTAAATGGGGGAGTGGTTCCAGAAGGCATTGACGTACACTGTTTGGCAGGTCCTCATCAAGGTATACTTTTGATACAGAATCGCGTGGAGTCTTTTATGAACATATTTCATTTTCCATGTGGTTATAATGCCATCAGAATTGATTATTTATTTGCAAATATGGGATACAGCTTGTGTATCCCTGAAGAAAATAGCAAATTAATATTATTAGGACTTCATTGTAGTTTTTAGTTTCTGGTGAAAGTATACAGGTTCTCTAACTGCGAATTCCTGGTAGTATCTTATTAGTTTCCTCTTGCCAGTATTTTATTTCATGGTTACAAGTAGACTCCTCTTCACACTGGTACTTTCAACTTAATAGTTCTTGTAGCACATACTGAAAGAAGTCTTCCTAAGCCAAGTACATTCATGAATGAATATGCATGAAAATAAGTATCCTCGAGCATGTACAGAGACTAAATATTGTCATTTGATCATTAAGTTAACTGGTTTAATCTTTTTGGATTATATAACTAGACTTATTGTGCATATGATTTTGTAGGCATGGTTCAGAGAACTCCCAGCCGGTGTGTTGGATATCCTATCACCTGAGCAGGTAATGCAGTGCCAGTCAGAGGAAGACTGCTCTGCTCTAGTGAGGCTTCTACCCCCAACAGAAGCAGCTCTACTGGATTGGGCCATCAACTTGATGGCTGATGTTGTTCAACAAGAACATCTAAACAAGATGAATGCACGCAATATTGCAATGGTGTTTGCACCAAACATGACGCAGGTGAGTTAGAGTTGATCTTGGTGTGGAGATGTGTTTGAACAGTGTCATAAGTCATACCCATATAGTTGGGGGTACCTTTGAGTCTATGTCCAGAAAATAGATTTTTGAGGTTATCTTAGAACTTGAAATTCTGCTAATTGTTTTTAACAATTATTTATTTATTTATGATTTTTCTGAATCATATCGTAATATTAATTAAATATACGAGATAAAGGTTGCATTTTATTTTTTTACCAATACAAGGGAACATCAAGTGTTCTGGGAGTAGAGTAGTTTTTAACAACAAATTATTGGGGTAGATACAAAGTTTGCGGACCAGATTGACTCGTTCAGATGTGAATAACTGATTTATGGACTCTCCCCTCCTCCCTTTTCACCTGCTTGCAGATGGCAGATCCATTGACTGCATTGATGTATGCTGTACAAGTTATGAACTTCCTCAAGACACTCATTGCAAAGACACTTAAAGCAAGACAAGAATCTGTAATAGAACCAGCCCATGATTCCCGTGTAGAACCTTCTGATGAGAATGGGCATCAGGGTCCTTCACAGCTGTTTCCGGAAGAAACTACTGAAGAAAATGAAGAGACCGAGCTGGCCTTTATTGCTGAAGATCCTCGTGTAGAAAATAATTCCGGCACTAATCAAATAGATAACATCAGCGATGAAGAATATCTCAGTTATACAACTTCTACCGAGGAATCTGATGGCACTGGATACAGTGAAACTCCTAGTCGTGTTTCCTCTGTTGGTAATGCAACAGAAGTAAGTTTAACAAACGCTGCAAAAATCCAGGTTGAAGATACCACTGGAGAGAGTATATTAGGTCAGTCAAGTGAACCAAATTCCAGTAAGATTTCGGGTCAAATCAACGGACAGCAAATTGTGGCTCAAGCTTTGGGACCAATTGATAAAAGCAAGGGAATTAGCAATTTAAGCAGGATAAACCCGAGGTCAGAGCGGATTGAGGCCTGGCGGTGAAGGCATATGGATGCTGTTGGCGACAAGAAGAAGAATGCATTTCTCTTTAGCTTGTGAGGTTTGGAAAAATTGTGTATTTTGTTTTGGTGGCATTGGTGGTGGTTGAGCTCCTTGACCTTTTGTCATTTTATTGTATTCCATTCCATTCATCCTATGGTATCATACTCTCGAACAAACAGCTAAAATGCGAGAAATTTCATCCTTATAGTTTGAAAATGTTAATGTAAACTTGTTAAAATAAAACAATAAATAAATAAACAATGAATTTGTATTACCTTTTAAACAGAAGTAGGCATTCACTGAGAGCATGGCTGGCTGGCTGGCTATTAAATTAGAACTATTATATCAAACACTATTTTAGGTTTCAATTTCTTAAGACTTAATCAAGGTGACGATAGTTACTTATAAAAAAAAGGATAAGAAGAATATTAATAGAAATATGGCAGCTCATTTTAGAATTCTACATTTCTTGTAACCATCCTTCCCGTCCAAAACGATGTACCCTAAAAAACAGCATCCTACGACAAATAGCACCTTCTTTTTGACTTTATCTATCCTCCATAGCCTCTCTCTCCTATGTCTTTCTCTCTCTAAAAAAAGCAACTTATCTATTTGTTTACTCCTCTGTTCTATTTGTTTGTCCACTTTATCATCCAAAAAAGGATAATAATACAGAGGCAAACCATGGCAGCCTGCGGAAGCCTTCCAAACATCTTTGAGAAGCCATTGCTGGAGATTCCAACTCTCCGGCAATCTCTTTCGCCATGGGAACATCTCAATTCCCTTGAAAATTCCTCATTTTCTCTCTCTTCTTCCTCCTCTTCACCAACCTCATCCTCCTCCTGGACCTCCTCCTTTTCATCCTCAACATTCTCCATAGATTTTAGCCCACAACTTGGGAATGAAAATCTCAACAACAAAGAAAAGAACGAGAAAAAACATTTTAGACATAGCGATAGCTTTTCTTCCATGAATCCAGAGAGTTTATCTCTATGCACAGAAGGTCTTGGCTTCCAAGGCTGCGAGGATATTGAGGCCCCTGTTAGTAATAATTGCTGGAGGTATCGCAAGGCAAGAAAATGTATTACAAGGCATACGTCAAATGAATATCAATCTGTTCGTGAATCAAAGAGATCTAGTATAACTGGGGAAGAATTCCCTCCACCAATTTCTAGTATTGGGAGGAGTGGAAAGCCTTGGTTATCTCTCAAGTCTTATAGGCACAATGGAAGATTTATTCTTAAAGAGGTAAGAATTCCAGTACAGGAGTTCTTGCATGCATGCAGAGAAGATGGACGCTTGAAGCTACAATTTATACAATCCGATGAAGAAGATTACAGCGATGAGAATGATCAAAGTTGTGATCATTGCGGTTATTGGGATGAAGAATATAATGGCGAAAAGGATCCTGGGGATGAAGGCGAAGGCGAGTGTTTATAGGTAGGGAAGATTCATGTTTTCATTGTTTTTGCATTAAAAGTTGTTAAGCTTTCAATGCTCTGTTTCTTCTGTTGTTACTTATACTTGAAATCCAGCTGCAAATAATTAGAATGAGAAGGAGATGAATAAGATCGCTTTTCATAGTTATCCATCAATTACACATGTTTTTTAGTTGGGATTTACCTTCACTAAAAAAAATACTCCGTACCAAATTTATTTGGTCTTAACAATAACACGTTCTACTGTCTCCACGTACTTTCTAAGCCTAGTAATGCATAATGAACACCACTTTAACTGGGAAAATTAGCAGTTATTTTATAAAGATAAAAAACAGAACGATTATCAAAAACATGTTCACAAACTGAATCTAATCTAATCAACGTATAGATGTTAAATGTAAATGAGCAATCAAGATGATGAGTACGGTTTAAGATGGAATAGAGTTGACATGCATGACCTATAAAATAAAATCCAACTAAAAAGGCTAAGTATTAAAGTATACAAGCAAAACAAATTAAAAAGTATCAAGTTTGATATAACACTTCTCTAGTTTCAACAATGTCACGTAACATTCATGATTCAACTAATAGTATATCTACAATAGGTTCAAAGGAAAAAGGAACATGGATACAGTAATTGCAACAAACTGCACCAGATCAAAAGAGCGGGCCCCAAGATTAACTAGTAAAAATGTTTGATATTACAAGGGAAATCAAAATAACTTGTATTGTTGTATCGACTAATGTAGGTCTGCATCTGAAGAAGAGAATATTCATATCACATACAAAAAGGAATATTCATATTACATGTTTAAATCATGCATGCCTTTGATGGGAAGAGTTTTCTAATGGGACCCCCTGATAATCAGTTCTTCGCCAAGTTGAGCATTACAAATAGTATGCATGTGACACACGCAAAGCTCAATGAAGTTTATCTTCAGCTCTAAGGCTTATAGCTTACATGTAAGAAAATCAGATTTATTTTCATGGTATGTAACATTTACCTCTGAAGATAAATAACTTCCTAGCTCTTTAACAAATAGGATAGTAACACGCATGGTTGCTGAACAGTTTCTATCAAGTGCCTCAAATAGAAGGAACTAAAAGGACAGATCAAATTGAAGGATTTCTTCCATCTAATGTCAAAAGCACCTTGTATAGATCTGGACGCCGATCTCGAAATACACCCCAACTTTGCCGCTTGGTTTTTATTTTATCCAGATCAAACTGTGCTATAAGAACAGCTTCTTCTTTATCGTCAGCTTCTGCAACAATTTCTCCAGTGGGTCCTGTTCATGATAACAAAAGAGTCCAAAATTGATTAATAAAGTAAGAAATCAACTTATGTCATGATACCTATGTCGTTTATGCTATGTAAACACCAGGAAAACAACTAATCGAATACCTGTTATAAAAGAGTTACCATAGAAGGTGATCTCACTCTTGCCATGCTCCGTCTCAATTATCTCCTTCCCTACGCGGTTTGAAGCTACTAAAGGTACCTGAAATTTCATACCATTTTGGGCGGAAATTGTCATAAAGAAGAACAGCACTGAAAACTATACTTGGCAATTCTAAGAACAGTAATTTACTCAGTAGCGTATCAATAGGTAACACCACAATGATGAAGTTTTATAAATGGATTCAATCACAGGCACATCCCTCGATATGACTCGTTAAAAGAATAAAGTTCCTATGAAATACATCTACCTGTGCAATATATGCATTTGGCTGGGAAAAACACAATATTAATATATACGTGTGTGTGTGTGTATATGGAATATTGACTGGACGGTTATTAGCAAGGATGCAAATATTATTTACGTTTATAGATATCCCATAGTACAATGCCGACATTTGAATAAAGCAGGATACACATTTAACCACCATTAATCAAACCATTACCTAAAGCATACGACTTTCAGAGAAACTGAAATCCTAAGAATTAACCGACTTAATTGAATATAACTGCAACTGTAGATTACCACATTAGCCCCGGCATGCCCTTGCATCACCCGTTTCCAGTGATCTCGAGAATCAAGGCCTTGATCTTGAGGTTCAGAACCTATAGCAGTGGGGTAAAATAATATCTCTGCACCTTGAAGAGCCATAGCTCGGGCTGCCTCAGGAAACCACTGATCCCAGCATATTGCTAACAAAAGATATGAAGCAGTTGCTTTAGGCTTCCTGTCTATGATTTCCTTGTACGTACAATGATAGAAGAAGCCCAAGCCTTCTGATTCACTTATCCATTAATAATACTAGTAACATTGCAAAGCCAAAGTCTATGTATTAAACTTCTGTACTATCCTTATAGTTACCCACCTGGTTGACGGTTCATCCACACAAGATTACATCCCGCCCAGGAACCAATAATAAGAAACATGAAAATTTAAATTTTGTGCCTACTCACATAACATAAATTTTTAAAAAAAGAAAATCATACCTACTCCAATTTTTGCAAATTTAGTCTGGAATACCTGTTCACCAACACCATCTCTACTGTGAATTTGATAAGATATAGGGGGAAAAAAGACATTATACATACTGAAGATATGCTTATTCAAGGAGTAAAACTCACTTTAAAGCCAGTATCGCCTGGATTGAAGTAAAATTTTTCCTGGTAACCTGAAGGGAAAAGCTACCAGTAAGAATCAAATAAAATATAAAACAAATCAGAGACAAGGTAAACTACTCTGGATGTAACGTACCAGGTCCATCTGGGATATGAGACTTCCTATATAGTCCGAGATTGGTCCCATCAGCATCAATTATGGCTATCGAATTGTAATGTGCATTGTTTGCCTCCTCAAAGAAGCTAACTGGTATTACAACTCCCAACTCTTTTGCAAGTCTCTGCATCCTGCAAAGTGCAAGTAATAACATAAGTTGGCTTGAGTGAACAGCCCAACATTCAAAGCCCACCGGTAAAAGCAAGAAATGAATTTATGTTACCGTCAAGGCAATTGCTATAGCATCAGTTACATATTACGTAAGAAGATCCATTTCGATTTAGCCAAGAAAAGTTCATGGACCAATTACAATCTCATATATTCACCTCAGAATCGTGGGGTGGTCCTTATAAGGCTGTGCTCGCTTAAAGTAGTCCTCCCTTTGTGCTTGACAAAAGTAATAACCCTCAAACAGTTCCTTAAAACATCCACACATAGAAAGGATGTGAATATCAAGATTAACCAAGGGTTATGTAAAAGTTTAATATATATATCTTATATAAAAGAGATGTAAACCCTTGAACCACGTTAGTAATAAAACAAACAAATACCACTCCAATTGCAGGACCTCAAGGACTAGTAGAGAGAGAAACAAAAGTACAACGCCAATAAATTTAAGAAAGATAAAAAAAGGTTAAGAGACTAAAAGACGAGCAAGCAATGAAAGTAGCACACGTAGGCTGTAAAATCTCAGACCTAGGCACAACTCTCTTAGGATCTGCCACAACTTTTAGAATCCATAAACAGTGTATATATATTATAATATATATATATATATATATATATATGTTTACACACACATATCTATACTATATATAATAAGGAGAACAACCAAAAAATGTTGGCTGAGTTAATTGAGCTTTTTTGATTGGTCATGAGTTGACTCATTATGGATATTCTTTTTTGAGTTATTTATGAAAATAAACTCTTTAAACTTTATCTCAAAACTAAATCATACTTGTCATATTAAAAACTCATATGTCCAACAATTTTTTTTGTATAGATTTATATATTGATTCTCTAAATCTTTAAAGTGCATAATATGCAAGATTTTGTTGCTATGAGATTCTTAGTTATTTTATATACTCGTTCTGTTTCAAAATAAGATTATTTTTGACTTTTTAAAACTCATTTGGATATTTTCAAACTCAAAATTGATAAAAATTTAATTAATGCTAGTCTATAAAGTATCTAAAAAATACAACGAATTATAATATTTTATTGTTGTATAGTTGTAATATCATATCAAATTTAAATTTGAAATGCCCCGTATTAATCTTACATTTTGGAACAGGAATAGTACTATATGTGATAATGATAGAAGTTGTGGTGAAGGTATATATAATAATTTTCAAATATGTTACATTGCACGATAATATAATATGGTGTTATTATAAATTATTTATTAATTTTATATGTTATATATGATAATATTTATTAAAATAAATAATCAAATAAGGAAAAAAATGTATTTGCCTTGCAAGGGTATGCAGTCTAGTATGTATAAAAGAATGATCCATAGTCACAGTTAGTTGCTAGCCAACATCCGACATATTATATGTCGGACGATATTTTACACTAGCCATCCATCATATTATATGACAGACGAGTGAATAAAAATTGTTCGACATATCATACATCGGACGCTGACTATCAAATAACTATGACTATGGATCAGGCCAGTGTGTGTGTGTGTATATATATATATATATATATATATATATATATTACTTCATAGAAAAAATAAAAAGAAGTCATAATGTAGCTTAAAAATGCATCACAAACAAAAAATGTTCATTCTGAAGGCTCTGAACAAAAATATTAGAAGCACGCACCTGAATTAGAATTATGTTCGCACCTTTTCCATGAGCAGCTCTAACCAGCCTGCACTGAAGGAGACTTATTAACAATGGATCAAATTCCAAGATTTGGAGAGGAATGGTAAATTCCACTATGTTAGCTTTTACTTGCTAGTTAAGATGATTCGTAAACACAACGATTGTCCACTACTCTGAAAGAAGCATTACCTTATAATAGAATCCAATCATTTAAAAATGCAATAATTTCTGTCATGATATTTCTGGATAAACAAACAAATTGTTTTACTTTCCTCCTCACAATTTTTTTCCCTGTTTTCTTTATGAGACGGGGGTGGCATTTTCTTAGAAGGACACTAGTAATATTATAACAAGTGCACTGCTGGTAAAATATGCATATCTAACATTTCACAATGTTAGATTTTAAGATCAGATATCACAAGCAATCACACAAAAATTAAAAAGCAATCACACAAAAATTAAAAAACGGAAAAATAAAAGAACACACAAAGTTATTCAGGTTGATCAATTTGGCTAATCCTGCTTGTCTGATGTATTCATGTAGCAACCTCACACACTCTACATGATACATACACCAAACAATGTTTTAGTCACTATAAACTCTAACTCCTATAACATGAGTTCAATCCCATGAGGCCCAGTACATTAATCAAACCCAAGACCAGGCTACTAATATATTTCCCAAGCCCAAATACACATTATGCATGGCTTCCAGGGGGTCTACAGTTATTTGACAGACTCACGGAATTATGAGTTAATCTCAACACACAAGAAATGAGTATAGTATATATGATATCCAAGCCATTGACCATAAGTTCATAAAAGAACTAAAATGTCAGGACATCAAGAAATAGGAAGTATAGTTCACATAAAAGAGTGGTCATACTTCAAATTGCTCGTAGGTGTGGTGCTCATTTCTCGTAGATTCTTCTAGCAGGCAGAACTAAGCCCTATTGCAAGATTTCATAAGTTCGAAGCAAGAAAATTTTCCTTTGCTAATATTGAGAACTAAAATGTTGTTGTTTTTTTATAGGAATATTTGTCCCCAAAGTATGGGGAATGGAACCTGTGACCTTGAAAGTTATTCCTCAAAGCCTCTACAATTTCTCCCACAAATAACATGTTTAGCGCATGATCAAACTCCCAGCAATGTACCATTTTTGCAAGTAAGCTAAAACAACTAAACACACACACACACACACACACACACACACATGATGTCAATTACCAAGTAGTCTAGAGTTATCATAGCAGCATAACACTTGCTCCAAATGATCTCTTAAAAGGCCAACTGAATTATTCTGGGCCTGCCATAAAGTGTTTGGAACCACATGATTATGGAATTTCAACTCAAAATGGGATTATTAATGTTTAGAATACCTAAATTTAAATGGAAATTGAATTTGACCTGATATTAAAAATGCTTCGAAATTCCAGCAAATATAGTCAGATTCTTGTGATTTCAAATTATTTAAAGTAAAAAAAAACAGCTCCGTACACCCTTATTACCAACATCTCTTTTCAAGTTCTAGTTTCTCCAGAAAAGGTAAAAATGGTAAGACTCTAATTCCTATTTACCCCAAACATAAAATAGGAACTGTACAAATTAATGTTCCATTTTCATTATTTGAAATCAGCCTTTTGAAATTTTCTCAGAATGATTTGATTAAGACGAAAAAAATAGACCTTTGATTCCACAAACTGTAAAATCTAATCTATAATTAAGGATTAATGGACTTTTGAGCGAGTGTTGGTATATTCAAGAGAGAGAGAAAAAGTAACCTTACGGCGGTGGCGACGTTGATGTCGAAGTCGTCGGTACAAGCGAATTGCAGAGCTGAAACCACCACTTTCCTTCCTTCCATAACTCTCACACTTTCGGAAGTCTTGGAAAGACGATAACTCTGTCGACTGTCGGAGAGAACTAGAATTTGGTCTTTCCTTTTTCTTTGCCTTAATTGCATTTGGGGCATCAAAGTCTGTCTATATTTCACTTTAACCCTCAAAGTTTTCTGCTTTTCTTTTTTTAGGTCCTCCAAAAGACAAACCTCAATGTTTCATGTTTGTTATTGATCCAAGTCTGGTGGGGAATGAATGACTACTAATTATAACTGCTAGCCAAATGTGATTTTGTAAAAAGCAGCCATAAAATATAGCTCCAAAATTATACCCAGTGAACAGGGTCGGCCCTGCAAACCCATTCATTGATTTTTTTTATTTTTGTATTTTATTCTTAAAGACCAATGTATTAGGGTTTGTCTTGGATTGGGTTGGGTTGGATGATCACATTTAAAACCCTAGATGA